>OY979453.1:3940000-4540000 GCA_963855545.1 Ethmia dodecea
TTGAGCGCGGGGACCGAATCCAGAAATTCCGTAACGAAAAAACCTCACGCTCCCCACTCCGACGGGCACGGAGGCGTGGCTTGTTTATTGGGCATAATCCAAAGCCAAGTTATGATAGTAGATGGACGGTCGGTCGGTCCGTCGGTCGGTCGGTCGGTCGGTCGGTCGGTCGGTCGGTCGGTCGGTCGGACGGACGGAAGGATGGATGGATGGATATTGCATAGCTTCTATCGAGGGCGTGCATTGTCTAACGTCGTTTGTTTTCGGCAGTCTTGTTGATAAAAAATGATATGCAATAGCTTTACCGCGGCAGTCCCCGAGTGCCACACGTCTTTTTTGCTTCTCTGCCTAAACCATTTTTAATATTGGGGGATTTTAATTCTCAGCATGTATCATGGGGCAGTAAAACAAGCAATTGTTACGGTGGAGATATACTTGAAATTTTAGACACACACAATCTTTGTTTACTGAACACTGGTTCCCCTACACGTTGCACTCGTCCTGAAGAAGGGAGTAGTGTCCCAGATTTAACTATTGCAACTCCGAATTTAGCTTCATCTCTTGCCTGGAGCACTCTTCATTCTTCATTTGGTAGTGATTATATCCCAAAATGTACATAGTAGTTTTAATAAAATATTTACCTTTATTAATCCTTCTCTTCCAATTCAAAATGAGGATCCGTAACGTTTTTAGTTGAGAATGCAGATTTATAGAGCTAAGAAATCCTTAACATACAGTACAAAAATTTTTGTTCTACGACAAAAATTGACAAAGTTATGACCGAATTCCTAGCGAAGTTCACCGAGTAGCCGCCGCGGTAGCGGTGACGTCATTGTGACGTCATCACGCTCCCGCGATCATTGAGTGCCGGCCGGCCGGCCGTACTTGATTCCCTTACAGTGACGTGATAAGGCGCGAAGTGTTTTGTTCCTTTAATTGGGACTTTTAAAAGAAATTAAGTGTCTGATTTATATCTAATTCAAGTTTTTAACTATGTGCAAATATTGTATAGTACCGAAATGTACAAACACTTCTATAAAAACGCCAGAAAATCTATTTTTAAGGTGCCGAAAGATCCAAAACTTCGTAAAAAATGGTACCGTAAAACCTTGCAACTATAGTCCTGAGTGTCATCTATGGTCCAAATTAGTAGTTCACTGCAATTCCCTATATTTGCATTGGAGCACCATCTATCGGTTTTGTCATTGAATTTTCTAGTAAGCAATATGATGGGCCATAATTAGTTAATCATAATAAAGTTAGATGGCGTGATTCATCGTGTCAGTTGTGATATGAAGTTATACAGGTTTTTTTACGTTCGCGATCCTCTGCCAACTTTTATTTGCAAAAAATATTAAATACCACTGGAAGTTTTGGAGTTTTTCTCCAGTTTAAGGTAAGTTCGTTGTCATGCAGATTAAGTTATTGATTTATCTTAAAAGCTTATTTTAGAATTTTTGTTTATAAAAATATGTTTTCTTGTACAATGATTTCAACTATGTTCCAAACTTTTTTTTGGACCATATTTAAATACCACCTTATTTTGTTCCAGAAAAAAATACATTATGTCTCTGAGAAAGCCCGGAGCCAGATCATACAAGTTTTATAGTGAGCGCCAAATGCAACTTTGTATTTCTGATCATCAACACTCCGAAAAAAATGAGCACTAAAAGAGCTCTGTATTAAGTGCCGGAGCTCGAACATAAGTGGGGATAGGCCAAAAAATAATTTCATTTTTGTTCAATTTTTTTTTGTATTTACTTATTTGATTTTTATATGTGTAATAATTAACAAAATAATTTACTATTAATCTTAAAAAAAAAAATATTTATAAATTGATCTCAATAAATAAAGGTTTAATTCATAAAAATGTGTTTTTTGTTAAAATCTCATTAAATAATTGTTTCTATGCAGGTAAAATTACAGTAAGATAGTCCTTGCAGATTATAGTTACACTAGGTACTGTTAACTATGGGCCAAAGTGGAAATAGAGAACCATTTCGCAATTAATTTATTTTGGACTATAATTGTAAACAGTTGGTACAACAATGGTCCAAAACTAAATAAATAAAAATAAAAAAAGTTCTAGTATTTCACCTCTAATAAGCATTGCATTTGAAAGATAATTCTTTTGTGCTACCATTGCATAACATTTGTTTTTTTTAAATCAACTGCTCCTTTGTACAGAGAGCGATCACTTTGTATACACGAATATTTGGACTATAGTTGCAAGGTTTTACGGTATTCCGTTGTAAAAAGAGATGTTAAAACTCCACCCTCTGCCCAGGCTACAAGACATTACTTTGAAGATCATTTCGAAGTACGTACCTACCTAACTATAATATACCTATTATTTAGTTGCCCCTAGTCAGTGGATCGACCGGCTCCCGGTCGTTGTTTACTTTTCCCTGTCTGTGGACCGACCGGCTCCCGACGATCTCAAGTGGTTCCCGACTCCCACGATAAGCATCGTCGTTCATACACCATGCTCTGTCAAGCCTAATATATGACCAGCTTCACGATAAAAGCTAGCAAATGAACCAAAGACACAGGTTTCCATAATAGAAAAAAGTAAATTATACGTCTTTTAAAAACACGTCACGAAGGGCATGTTCGCGTCATATTTAGAAACGCTTTTCTAGTAAAAATAAGGGTTTTTGTCAGTTCTTTTGGCAGAAACATGGAAATGTGTATATTAGTTCATATTTGTTACTAATAATACCGCTATTCCTTCGATTTTTTGTGAAAAAACACGTCTTCAAACTATGAACATACTTTCAATCGAACTATGAGTGTTGTATTATTTTTGCTTTACTGGACGTAATACAATATTAAACCAAAAGGTACTGCTGAATATAAGACATCATATTAATAAAGTTGTGATATTTGTATTGTAAATCGTATGCTTGAGTCAGAAACACTAAGAAATTACAAAAAAAGTCAACAAAGAAACCTACCAACCGGGACCCGGTGGCCTCCACAGACACGGGTTGACAGTTGATTCTATCACCCTATTGGTTCCCGGTGCCTCCACAGACAGGGGTTTTCAGTTCATTTTTAGTACTCTTTGGGTCCCAAACTCACCTATTTTTATGATCATTTTATTTGAAAATTTCCTTTGAAACATACATATCTTTTGTTTTAATTTAACACTTTGGTCTGTGTAAATACTAAAAAAAGTATAGGTACTTTTAGTAATAACTATATTTATACCAAAAACTTTACTTTTAAAGAGTACTAATTTTTGGGCCAAATTTAAGTACGATATTTGTTTAACTTTTACTCTAAACGTATTCAACATTTTCATTGTGTTGCTTTTAATACTTGTTACTGATAATCTCAAGTTACTGTAAACATAAAATCTTTGTGCGTAGTGCCGCGAATCATTTCAATAACAAAGAAATGTGAGACCATGTTTTGAGCTCAGACAGAGTGGCTGTTGTTTATACCAATTGTTTAAACATTGTGTTGTGTAAAAAATATGTATGGTGACCCTTGATGTTTGGTTTGTATATCATTCGAGATGATGTATAGTGTAAATAAAACACAAGATAAGAGTCAAACGTTGTTTTATTTTTATAATAATTCAGGAATTGTAGTACAAAATATCATACCCCATACTGAAAGTCATATTTCAGCTAAAATTCAATATTTTTAAACAAACAAGAATGAAGAATAGATCCTCAATCTAATATAGTATAATGTTTTAAACAGAATTATGTATAATTCTACTTAGAATCAGAGAAATCCTAATAAGAATGAATCAATAGCGCTCAAAAACCCCGTCTGTTGATCGACCGGAATCCGATTCCACAGTTTTGGCATAATGGCGGAAACGACCTGCCACTGTGTATGGGATATTCATTTAAATAAGGTGGTACGTGTAGTGTACCTTCTCTTCTTTTAATCCTGCTGTATTTATAGAAACATACTTACCTTACTTTTCCTGAGTATTGTGGATAAACCTACGTAGGTACCTATCTATTTGCTCGTTCCCATTTCTGTGTAATATTCAAAGGATAATACGATGACACAGGGACGTACTCGGGTAAAAATCAAGAGTGAATAATATTTTTAGCGCAAATTCGTATTCTACGAAAGGGCTGTTGCCAACGAAATTTACGTGTGTATGTGTATGTATGTATGTATGTATGTGCGGTGTCTACCGGAGCAGCTAGAAAAGTTCTAAAAGCATATTATGTGAATAGCTGAATCGAAGCGAAGTGAATTTATAGGGTTCCGTACCCAAAGTGTAAAAAACCTCGACCCTATTATTAAGACTCCGCTGTCCGTCCGACTGTCACAAAGCTGTAGCTCATGTACCCTGATAGTTACACAGTTAAATTTTTCACAGATGATGTATTTCTCTGGCCGCTATAACAAAAAATACTAAAAGACAGAATAAAATAAATATTTAAGGGGGCTACCATACAACAAATATTTTTTGCTTATGTTTGCTCGATATTGATAACGGCAACAGGTATCTACCTGCTTCAAATATTCACAGAATATTTAGTTATAATACACTTTAAATAAATAATTCATTTAAAATAAAACAAATATTTAAGGGGGTACTCCCATATATTTTTTTAAATACGATTCCTTGTACTTTTTCACAGATCTTAAATAATTGCTTCCACAAAACAAACATGTTTTTTTACCGTTTTTATAGATAAATGGTACGGAACCCTTCGTGCGTGAGTCCGCACCTAGCATCCTTTACTCAACAGGGGTGCATTCATGTTATTCCATTACTTGTGTCATATGGCCCTGCTTCTTATCAAATTTCATAGCTCTAGCTAGACCAATGGGAAGTAGATTTTCTTAACAGACAGACGGACAAGAAAACGATCCTATAAGGGTTCCGTTTTTATTTTTGAGGTAAGAAATGCTAAAAAATTGCTTTATACCAAGTCATCCTTCCTAAGTACATACTGAGCGACTGACTTGTAACAAAAAGCGAGATGGCAAAAAAACCAGCTGTTGTCAACAAATATTCAGGTTTCTGTCATACCTTGATCAACAAGTGTAGATCACTAAATAAAGTGCAAGTACATAGGTTAAAAAGCCATCCGCGTAATGATGTACCTACGTATGAATAAACAAAAAACAACTTTCGTTTATCAAGATACTGTAAACAAAATTTATAAGTTCTAAATACGTCTCTGTACCTACACTTTATATTCATTCTTTCTTATACCTACCAACCACTACCAAATTTAAGAGTACTAATAAGTACGTATGTACGTAATCTTAGATAAATAAGCAGCACCCTTACCTTTGTAGTTTCCAACGACCAACCAACTTAGAATGATTACCTAGGTAATCAAATACCATGAAAGAATCCACTTTTGGAAGGTTATAGAATTGAGTTTGCACAAAACCTGCTTCTACTTTATTAGTACTTACTCATATTATGTAAGTACTTTTGTTTTATACTTAAATATCACAAAATTACACTCTAACAACACAAATATTACGCGCCGCTTCCTCAAATCGTGAGTGCCGGCCGGCCGGCCGAGCTCGGTTCCGTCACAGTGACGTCACCATGCTCCCGCGCTCATTGAGTTTTGCGACAGGAGCGGCATATGTTTATTATTTAATATCTCCGTAAGTAATGGTCCGATTTGGATAATTCAAAAAGATATATCACTCTTATATCATAAAGAATAACGTGGATACTATTTCTAATGGATTTGCTATAACTTTACTGATCCTCATTCCGTTCCTATATTCCTTTTATTACCTAAAAACGTTTCCTCGTTTTATAAAAGTGGCAAATGCACAAGCCGTGCGACGCCAAAAAAAAAAAAAAAAACATAGGTTGTATTTTATCCCCGTATGATTCCCACTTCATATATTTAAACACTATATCGACGACGATGTTCGAAGACCTCCTAACTAACAAAAAGCTAATTTTACAGGAGGCGAAAAAAACGTTTTAATTCTTTTTGTACCTATTTTATGAAAATGTGTTCTAAAGCAAGTTTTTATTAAATGGAGCTGCGAAATTGATGCTAGCATTGATTTTACATACAGACAAGTGGTTTCCAAGTTAGTGTTAGTTAGGAGTTATTAGTTTCACTAATGTCCATGTCCAACTTATTTTGATGAAGTTAAGAGGTATTACTTAATAAAAGTTTTAGGAAATAATTACGAAAATCTTTATTAGATGACCAATAAAATAAGTCTGTAACTCTCTACTAGTAATTGAAAACTTATTTCTATTACTAAGCCTCACAAAAATCACGTTAAATTACTTCATTCTTCTTCTAAAAAAACATGCACTCCGGGAGTGCCGGCAGAAGTGAAAACTTGATTATCGATTTCGGTGTTACAACACTACTCTCCAACCGTCTTACGGTTTTTCGATCAGCACACGTGACCTGACGCGAGTTTCACAGTTTTTACCCATCCCACAAAAGTGCTTAACGCCGCTAAAGAAATTTTCACTTCAAAAAAACAAACTAACTAGGACTACTAAATACAATTGGTAAATGAATCCCTTGACGCGAACGTACGCCTTAAAAGCGAGGAGGACTTTGTTGAAGCAGTGGAGATATTTAACACTACCGTCCAAAAAGCTGCTTGGAAAGCTACACCAGTAAAGAATTCAAATAGCCCAAACACGGCGTTAGGAATCTCGCAGAAAGTGGAAGAAGTTATTGCACAGAAGCGCAAACTAAGGAAAGAATGGCACAAAACTAAATACCCGCCTCTGAAGGCAAAGCTAAACTTCTTAAGGAAAAAACTATCGCTACTCCTGAACAAGGAAAATAACTCAAGTATTCAAAAATTAGTTTCCACACTGGATCCTACTTCAGCCACCGACTACTCACTGTGGAAAGCCAGAAATTATTTGAAAAAACCTGTTGTACCATCTTTCCCCTTGCGCCAAAGTAATGGCGACCGGGCCAGAAGTGACACCGAGAAGGCAGAAACATTTGCGGAGCACTTGGCTAAGGTATTCACACCACATCCTTATGATGGACCTCTTGCACACATTGAAGAATTCGGGAGTACTCTTTTCACCCTGTGCCACCGGATCACCGGACCAAGGATGCTCAAAGATAACAAAGGGTGAAGTAATGACTGCCATTAAAAATTCAAAGATAAGAAAGCCCCGGGTACGAGCTTTTAACTTTTAGCCAAACATAGGATTTTTATTTCTCACATATTTGTTTAATGCTGTAATCCGAATGGCATTCATTCCACCACAATGGAAATTGGCACAAGTTAAGATGATCCCAAAACCCGGGACAGACCATTACGACCCAAAATCTTACAGACCAATTAGTCTCCTCCCTATAACTTCCAAACTTCTCGAAACTCTACTCTTGAAAAGGCTCATGCAACAAATCCAAAATAAAGCACTGATTCCTGACCACCAGTTTGGATTTAGGCATAAACATGGTACCATCGACCATAGACTGGTAAATAAAATACATCAATCATTCGAAGATAGATGCTACTGCTCTGCTGTGTTCCTCGACATCTCCCAAGCTTTCGATCGTGTGTGGCACGTACGTCTATTATATAAGCTCAAACATATTCTCCCGAGCAGCCTGTTCTATATACTACGATCATATCTGCGAGACCGACAATTCCTGATAAAGTATGGTGAGGAAATAACAAGCCTGTATACATGCTGGAGTACAGAATCGGACCTTGTACACAGGGTAGTGTACTAGGTCCGATTCTGTATCTCCTGCACACATGCGATCAACCAATAGGTGAAAGTTCAACAACGGGCACCTTCGCGGGCGACACTGCTATTCTAGCATGTCACAACAACCCTTCAACCGCATCACAAATGCTACAAGGCGACCTGAATGAAATCTCGGGATGGTTAAAAAAATGGCGCATAAAGGCAAATGAAGCAAAATCTGTTCATGTAACATTCACGCTTAGGCGAGAAACTTGGCCATCTGTCACTCTTAATGATATCCAAGTCCCTCAATTGGACCATGTCAGTTATCTCGGGCTACATCTGGATCGTAGAATCACATTATAAACACGTGTTTGATGGTAGATAGGAGGTATTGGCAGCAAAATTAGTTCGGAAGTAACTTAGGAGATATTCGTTTTGGTAAGTTAGAATATATTTGCAGCAGCAGCAGGCTAACACGCTCAAAGCGTGATATTAGGAGGTATTCTCATTATGAATTTGTGGAGTTATTTATTACAAAATCACTTCGGAGTCTTTGCCAGTCGGTGCGAAATTGAACTCTAAGTACAGTGGCATAGATAACTCATTTTGGCCCCGGGTGTCAGTTAGGAGGTATTCGAACATCGTCGTCGATATATTTTTTTTATTTCAAATTTATTTATGGTTTGCAATAGGTGGTATGGGTACACAAGAAATACAAGTATCAAATACGTTTTCTGTAGTATAGACAGTATTACCATGTGCAGTTTTTTTATTTCCACATTTTTTGTCTTCTGCAGAGTTAGCGTGGCCAGACTACCTATTGTTATCCTGTAAACGTGGAAGAGAGGATGTGTGCAAACGCTTTTACCTACAAATTCCTTGGTACAAACACTGTCATCTGTCAGTGTCAATGTCAAAAAACAGTTTAATTCTGTGGCTTCATTTTGGTATCATACAGTATCAATGAAAGAAATCAAAGCAAAGCAAATCAGCAGTAAACATTTAGCAACAATAACAACGAAATTTTACATAATTTCCTATAAGCTTGGATTTCATAATTTATTCTTTCAATAAAAGCATTCTTAATGGGTGTAAACAAACAATAAATACGTCGTAGTTCCTTAATTATGCATCAAAATGTCACCTCGGAAGCAACCCAATAGTCTGTTCAAAATCTGCGTCAAAAGTTGTATTAGTCTTATTAATTCTGCTTGTTATGTTATCGAAAAGAGTTATCCCGAGCATAAGTTTCACGAATGCGAGCGCGAGGCGTTTTCCTTGAAATTCCACTTGATGTCAATGCTGCCTGCAAGGTATGTACCTACGAGTCATCATCATCAACCCGTAACAGCCCACTGCTGAGCTAATCTCCCATGCAAGCCCACGTCTGATAGAGCGTTAGGCTAGTGGCCATGGCTTAACGACTTTCATTCCAATGTTAACATACATAATACCTTCCTTTTGTTACACTCATATAAAAAAAATCTAATAATACTTACTATTTTTAGTAAAGTACTGCCGGCTCTCAGTTACTTTGAATGAGTTGCAGACTTAGATAAAATCAAAAAGTGTGTAGTTGTATGTAGTCCAAATGTCAACGATGCTTTTTATGAATGTACCGTATCTTCCTTTTTTGATTTTATCTAAGGTTGCCGAGCACTGCTAATTATTAGTATTATGTTGTTACGCCGGAGGCTGGAATTCCTCCGGGTACAAAATTAAACACGACAATGTTACAACAGGTTCTTGATGATGTTAACATTGGTATTATCAAACAAGTATCCAATTTGGATACAACAACAAAAAGAAAATAAATAATCTCACCCCCAAAGGGGTAGGCAGAGGTATTCCGTTACTGGAAATCAATATATATCTAGAAATAAATACCTACGTAAGCTTTTTGAAACACTCATTGGTACATGCCTGGATTCGAACCCGAGCCTCACTGATCATCATCATGAATAGCGGGCTATTTAACTACTAGACTATCACTTATGTAATAATAAGATATTTATTTATTTTATGGAATCCCACAGCTTTACATATGCATTAAGTACATTTTATTAAACCCACTTTTATTTGGAACTAAGTAATAATCTACTATATAAAAATAAGTCGGGTTTTCCTTCCTGACGATTTAACTCGAGAACGGCCGGACCGATTTTGATGAAACTTTTTGTGTGGGTTCGAGTGGGTCCAGGGATGGTTTATAGCAAAGAAAATTCAGCATTGCACCCGTGCGAAGCCGGGGCGGGTCGCTAGTAAATGTATATTTATATCTTGTCCAAATCATGTTCATGTAATCATTTGTATCTATCTTTCTTTAACTTTTTTTAACTCTATCTTTATATTCATTTATGTAATTTAATTAAGTAATTAGTTTTATTGCCTTATCCTTAATTTAATATTGAATACCAAAACCAAATTACACCTACCTTAAGAGTAAGAGTAAAAATAAGCTAATTGGCAGTATAATATAATCAAATAAACATTATATCATGTAGTGGTATAATTTTTTTTATAGTAATTTTTGTTTCACCCTGTTTAAACTATTTTATTTAGATTCGATAATATGAATACCACAAATCTGGGCACCTTCTTGCATCATCTTGATAAGAACAAGGTCGGAAGAAGTATGTGCCTATATTAACTGGTTTTATAAAATGTTGATTTAAAGTTTTCTTTATGTTTCAGGTTATTCGATGTCCTCTGTTCAGAACGAACATGCTGCCAGTACCGTGGCGACCCTCGCGTCCAACTCCAGGTCCTAACGCACCCAAACATGACCGTCTTCCGCAAATGCGACCTCGACAATGGTATACCACAGAGGTTCTGGATTGAAACCCTCCCAAACTTCAGTCGGCTAGTTGTTCTCGACCTCAAATTCATTTGTACTGATGAAATACTCCAAGTTATTGGAATCAGCTGCCCTTTGCTCGAAGAAATCAACATCGTCTCTAGGGTCGATATTTGCAAGTCACTATTCAATGCTTCCGTGTTAATTAGAAATGTTTCCGATACCGGTTTGTGTTCCATTGCAAATTTGAAACAATTACGTGTATTGGCAATGGATCCGCCGAGAAATGAGAGGGCTAACCGGGTTGGTAGGTGTGTGTCTCAAGCTGGTATCATAATGTTGATTGGTGAACTTCCATATTTAGAAGAATTGAGAATAGAATCCTGCGATATTGGGTCCACATTGATCGGTACCGTCATGGACTTAGGCCCGTTGAGTCTTCGCAAAATAAACTGCCATTTCGCTTCAGGTGACGGAATTAGGAAGTTGATTAAAATTTGCCCATTCTTAAGGGAATTGTCGGTTACACATTTATCGGAACACAATAAAGACGCGATTTTGGAGCAGATTTCTATGAGTGAGTTAAGATTGAGTAGGCTAGATCTATCTTTCTTTTCCTATACGGACTCAATGCAGCAGCTTTTAGCCGTAAAAGGCATTTATTTAACACATTTTTCACTGTGGGAAATAGATCATTCATTAACCCTGGACGCCGTCTTATCGATAGGCAAGTGTTGTCCAAACCTCAATTCTCTATGTCTAATGACTCAGTCAAAGTGTCTAGTAATACCCAGGTATTTCAAACGACCCCAGAAAATATTCTCCGATCTCAGAACATTAACTTTAGGCAACGAAAATTTTAATATCAATCAAATGTTGACATTTTTCCTGGAGTGTACTCAAAACTTGCAGAAATTAGTGTTGAAATACCAAACTAGAATGAATGTAGATGAAATGATGCTCAATTTGATGGAGAAAGGTAGCTTGAGGAACGTTAATTACTTGTGGTTGGACTGCACTCTAGAAGTTTCCAAGAATGTGATAAAACGCGTTATTCAATCGTGTAGTAAACTGCAAATGTTCACAGTTGACTATGCTGAGGATATGACCGATGTCTACAAGTATATTAGCGAGAATAACTTAGACTTAAAGTTGGGTAGTTACTAGCATTCACTAGATATACTTGATGTATTTATTGTAGAATATCTATTATCTAGAAATAAAATTGACTATATTTTTACGAAACATTGGTTTTATTTCTCTTTATATATACCTAGGAAGAACATGACATGATTGAATAAAAAAAATATTATATTTAATATAATGCATAGGTACAACATAATTGCAATCGGAAATATGTAATTGAAACATAGTTTTCAACTTATAGTAGGTTTACTTTAATAGTTTAGTTTCTAATGAGGATGATATAATATCGTCTGAAAAGTTTTAAAGGGTTTTAATTGATAATAGAACACCGCCAATACTTAAATGGTAAGGTATAATAGTTATATGGGTCCAGCGGGTCTAAAAAGGCCGTTTCGGGTGAATCATAATAGAATTCTATTTCGATTCATATTCGAAATTTTCACCAAATACGAATCTGCTAATGAATTGAATTGTCAGTGAATCACTAAATTATGGGACCGTTTTACGAAATTTAGAGGAATTGCTTAGGATTTGCTGAGAATTCAGAAAAGGAGAATTGCTCAGAGGAATTGCTCAAAGTGGCCATTTTAGCCCACAGTGCAGCCTACAACGCAATTCAGCTAACGAACGACAAGCAAATCGCGGGAAAGGGGATACAAACTTGTGAGAACTTCAATAGCGCCGTTTAGAACTTTTGAAGTCACGTGCTTGTCTTGAGCGCTGATAGATGTCGCAACAAACGCCAATAGGAGTATCGCGCACGAGTGCGTAAAGGGCCGTATAGTCCACTGCGTAAATTCTACCACCGATTTGACAATTGCTTTTAAATGGAAGTTTTAATTTAGTTTATATGGGAACATATTTATAAGATATTTTTTTCCGGAAAATTTGAAAAACAACTTTCTTGCTATGGAATTTGGACAGTACAACGCGACGCCTGTCGGGTCAGCTAGAATTGAATAACATTTGATTTTCTATCTACTTTACCTAATTAAATCTTATTTGCCCATTAACATAAATAGGACGAAACATGAAATTTTACATAAATTTTAAATTATTATATTATTGCTAACCTACACTGTAGGTACAAATTATTTGTACAAAAATATACTTAAAATAATCATCTAAATCGAAAATAATTACTGTATCTGTACATATTTACCTAGTTATTAAATTACCTCGTACTATAATTAAGTAGGTACGTATTTTGGAACACAATTATATAAAATGTGCTGCAAATAGGTGATTTGCAGTAGCAACACCAGTGCATAGTAGCAATACATTTTATGACTGCATGGTAATAATTTTATCATAAGCTGAAAATCTATTGTAAGTTGAAAACACAACCACAATGCTTCAGTACCTACTAATTCATTATTTAAGTTGTATAAATAACATTACACTATGCTTGAAATAATTGTTTACGATGAAGTAGTGTTTCCGATAGCAAAATATAGTATATACAAGCTTATTAGAAAACAATATGCTTGCAAGTTTTTGGTTAGGTACCTAACTCTTTCGACCATTGAGCTAACACCAATATTTGCATCACTGCCACTAACATATTCACTTATTTATTCACTTCAGTGTCACTATCACATTTTTACACTTTACTGCAGTTCATCAAAATATCAGGAAAACTTTTTCCTATAGCGCTTGTAGCGTCAAATGGCGAGTGGGTCGACCTCGCCATTCGTATGCTATGTGTCCTTCACCTCTGGCACCATCTCCCTTTCTTGGTCTTTCTCGTCGTCATAGAACTCGTTTTTGGGCTCCACCATCTTCTCGGATTCCTCTTGGCTGATCCTGACATCTGGATCCGGTTCATCTTTGATCCGGTACTCTTCGGGAAAGAAGTCGCCTGAATAAATGATAATTGATAGTTAAGTGAAAATTTACACTTATTTTGATATTGATTGGATAACTATTTAGAGTTTGAGCTCGTTTTTCGTGCATTAGGCATAGTTTGGAGCCCTGGTGAAGGCAATGTAACCAATAACTTTTTCATAAACTTCAAACATTTGTAGGTATAACTAGCTCAATTACACAAAACATTGTGATGAAAACCTTAGGCCCAGCGCACATCGCTGGACGCGCATTTGAAGACAACAATTTAATATAAGCCGTAACGACTTGGACATACGGTCAATAATTGCATGAAAAGAATATATACGCGCTATGGGAGCGCCCGTATTTATTCTTTTCATTCAATTATTGTCCGTATGTTCAAGTCGTTAAGGCTTACATTAAATTGTTATCTTCCGGCCAGGCTCCAGAATTGGTTTTTGATGAACGTGTAACATCACTCCCAGTCCAGTGATGGGTTCACTAGGTCTTTTTGAGGGAAAAGAAAATGCTGTTGAAAAGTGGGTATTTTCGGGAACCGTCCCTCTTGAG
Source organism: Ethmia dodecea (assembly GCA_963855545.1). Taxonomy (NCBI): domain Eukaryota; kingdom Metazoa; phylum Arthropoda; class Insecta; order Lepidoptera; family Depressariidae; genus Ethmia; species Ethmia dodecea. The sequence continues at coordinate 3,953,992 of OY979453.1, forward strand.
GATAAGGCGTGAGGTATTATTCTAAGAAAATCTGTAATGTGTTTAGTATCTGTGTTGGGCAGTATTAAATAAGCAAATCTTAAGTACCTAGTTAATTTATGTATGTATGTGGTTATATGGGTGTACGTTTTTAATGGGGTAGTGTCCTGCCTAGTCAAATCAGTTACTTTTTATGATCTGTCAAAACGAAATTTTACTATGGAAAATGTACTGAAATAGCAAGGCGTGACGTCATAGTTTCTAGTACTCAATTGCAACACTTTTTTTGATTGTTTTATTATTTTTAAATTTGCTAAAACTGTAAAGTGAAAACCGAAATACATGTTGCAAGGTGTTTTGGGATAATCTTTTTAGTGAATGACTACTTGCAATTTAATTTCGATGCTGTCAACTACCCAATTGTGTAATATCTATAGTACGGTACAGGATTTACTTGATTGGGAATATTATATTAACACATCATAACTGACTTGGATAAATAAGTGTGTAATTTGTGTGATTTATAATAGGTGTTATTTAAATGGTTAGCAGAGTATTCGTATTTTTGTAAGCAGAAAAATATAATCTGTAAGCAGAAATAGCTAATTGGTCAGCAACTCATGGCCAGCAAACATTACAAAACCTATCAGCAATTTATGTCATTCTGGATGGCTGTAATTATTTTTGAGCTGCAATGAGCTGCTACTGTTTAATAAAATTTTGGTAAGCACTCAGAGGGGAATCCGAAAAATATTTTGCGCATTCCTTACAAATATTAAGAAGGACTTTGGATTATGCAACTTTTATGATTATGATTATTATTACGATTACAAGTAGTGGTGGTGGTGGTGGTTGTGGTTGTGGTGGTAGTGGGAGTGGGAGTGGGGGTGGGAGTTGGAGTTGGAGTGGGGGTGGGGGAGGGAGTGGGAGTGGTTATAGTATATTTTTTACGACATGTTTTCTCTGCTGTTCAATCATGAAGTCTTGCTGACCAAGTAGTTATTTTGCGGCAAGTAACTATTTTGCGGACTGAATGTTTATTATGCAAACCCATGTTATTGTAAGCTGCCTATTTCTGATTTAATTTTTGACCATTATCAAAATTATTTTCCGAACAAGGATTGCTGCCTGATTTTTTTCTTCTTCTGTCTTTCTTCTTTGTATGCCGACCAAATGATTTAAATGCAGATTTTTTGTGGCTAACCAAATTTTATAATTGCTGCCCATTTAATTCATTCTCATTTATAATAATTATTACAATCATGACAATAGATGAGTAATTTTTTTATGCAGATATTTTAAAAATACTTTTAATAGGAAACTATAAAAAACAGACTTCATATTTATCATAACATTACTTTATTATTATACTTAAAACTAATAAACAATAAATTGTTTGTGAACTTTTATCATTTAATTTCAACAGGTTTATTGTCTATTGCCAATCTAAATCGTTTTAATTTTGACTGTACTTTACTTCTGACGTACATATGTCATTACTATTCCTATATATAGAGAAAGCATTGGCTTCGCAGTAAATGCCAAATAAAAGCGATTCCAAAAAAAATAATTTATTTTCTGTAGGTACAAAAAGTAACAACACTTGGAAAAGTCAGTCTAATAACAAGGCACCCTAAACTCGTCGATGAAAATTGGCTAAATATATACAGCAGCCCATCTCAAGCCGACGATACGATACTGCTACGCCTCGTATAGTCGAAACTAAGCTGTTTTTACCCCCGCTTCATTATATGGGTAATGTTTGTCGGGTATGTAAGTATTTGAGATAGTTATACTATTTTAGCGATATACAATATGTAACAGAATAAGCGCAATTCCTGAAATTAGTTTGTTCAGTATGGACTACTTAATCGATTTCAGCTATTTTTAATAATGAATAAGCATAGCTGAATTCAGTGCTATGTATGGAAATCGAGCTATTATTGATCGATATTTAAGAAAATTGGTCAGACACAAGGAAAGTTCGATTGCATCATATTTTTTTATGTTAAGATACTATTTGGGGTGTATGAGGAATTGCGCTTTTTCTGTTACGCGTTGTATAAGAACATAGTCGCTTTGTTATTAACAAGGCCCCTGATGTCTGGTTATTAGACCAAAAATTACAATTTTGCAAACAAAAAAATATGGCTCCGACGGATTCTCTGGATCTAGGCTGATCCTTCAAAGATAACTTCCTTCACCTGAAACCTCGACACAACCAACGCGAACAACCTGAAAAATATAATGATTTGTATTGTTTGTACACTAGCCTTCTCTCGCGACAACTTCCGCATGATAATATAATTGGTGTAATACTTACAGTTGATTCTGAGATCTCCTCATAATCCTGGAAGATTCGTTCCCGTGGGATACTTTATTATCTATTGACTGTTGGCTCAGTTGGTAGTGACCCTGCCTTCTGAGTCTGAGGTCGCGAGTTCGATCCCCGCTCCGGGCCAACGTTTGTGTGTAGGAACATGTCTGTTGGCTTCGTGTCTTGTAGTTTAATATTAAAATTTATTTAAGTATGTCCAGTACCCATAGTACAGGCCCTGCCTAGTTTGGAACTAAATAACCGTGTGTGAATTGTGTCCCACAATTTATTATTATTTTTATCGAAAGCTACCATAAGCTTTCCAATTTCTAGATATCTGCTCTCTAGATCCAATGGTTTCTGAGATATCGCAATGATCAGTTTTTCCTGAGCCCTTAGGAAATTCTAAAAATACCTTCCAAGCGGTTTCCCACATCGTAGCAAATTTTTAATCATTAAACTTTCTGATCCATGTTCTTGAGATTCGCAATGATTTCGTTTTCATGGACTTGTACTCAAGGAAACAAGTCCACCAGTTGAGGCTGCATTATCAGCCCGTAAGTCGGTCGCTGTACAGTTTCATAGTATAGGTATTGAAGAAAAAGTAAGATATTTTTTCCAAAATTTCGTTATTATTATTTAAGTCTCATTTACGTTTAGAGAGTTCCTGCTGCACAAGTATTTCAGCCAAGTCAGCTTTCGCTTTGGCCTCTCTAATTTGCTGTTTTAACAATTCCACTCTAAGATTGTGTAGTTCATTTGCTCTCTGTTTAACTTTATTCTCACATACTACTGTATAACTTCCTTGCCATTGGGATTGACTACTCCGGTCACTACTGTTCAACTGACAATCACATAGAGGCTCTTGGAGTTGAATAGGCTTTGGGGAGAAATTCTCCTGTTCTAGATGATCAGAAGAAACTGGTTCGTCAAATTCAACTTTTATGTTATGTATTGGATCGGTTGGATGTAATATTCCTGGAGCGAGATCTGGTTTGACTGCAGGTTCTTCTGAAAAAAAAACATTGTTACATTTTAAGTTGGTGACACTAGAATTTTTAATGTTACTGGCTACTGCATACATACATACATACATATAATCACGCCTCTTTCCCGTAGGGGTAGGCAGAGACCACTTCCTTCCACTGGCTACGATCCTTAGATACTTGTTTCGCTTTGTCCACTTTCATTATTCCTTTCATACACGCTCTTCGGTTTAGGGTACTCTTGACCTGGCCTTTTTTCAAAACGTCCCCAATTTGGTCTCGAAACGTCCGCCTAGGTCTACCCCTTGCAACACTTTCATTCACACTCGCCTTATACACTTTTTTCTTCAATCGTTCTTCATTCATTCTCTCGACATGGCCAAACCATCTCAGCATACCTTCTGCATTGCTACTGCATTCTAGGATAAAATATGATATGGCCTGTGCCACTTCCCCGTCCTTTAACTATATGTAAGTTATGTAACCAGATTTCCAACGATTCGCGACTTCATCCTTGACCCAGTTAAAAAACACTTTGTTTAATATAAAATATGGAACCTACCCATACTATAACTAATACTGTCCACATCAGTGTCATTTATAGGGTCAATATCACCATCATTTGACAGACCCCCTTTTTCCGCAACAGTTAATTGGACAGGCTGCTCCTTTATCAGCATTTCTGGTTCTCGACTTTTTAAATTCATCCATAGAGTCCAGAGTTGCTTGCTGGAAGCCTAAAAAGATGGTTAATTTTAAAAGAAAGAGGTCATACAATTTCATTGATAATAACTATGATAGGCTATTTGACAGTGCTTGTGGAAAATAATCATCAACACTAATTATTGCCAACTCTAGATTTAAGGGATTTAAACACAGTTAGTCTACAAATTATTTTTGTACTCAAATGAAACTTTTCTGGATTCTCTGTTTGCTTGATTGATTGCTTTTCCTTGGTGTTTTGACCTGTACTAGCCAAGCTGCAGTCACTCGTGGGCAGACAAGGACAATAGATACTGCTATTATGTCTACATCTTGATGCCGGAATGTACATCTTGAGAGTTGAGACATCACAGAAGCCAATGCTATCCTACATTACCTTTTTTTATACTTAAAGAATGTTTTGAGATTTCCAGGAAATATGTAATAAAATTAAGAACTTTTTGAAGATTTACTAAATAATTTTAAACAATTTTTTACTCTGTCAAATAGCTTTATCAACTAGCCACCAGACATTGCTATGGTGGCTTTTACCTGACTTCATTTACTAATACTGAGATTTTGAACTAAAAACTTTTTTATCACATTATAATAATATAGAATATCTAGCCTACCCCCTCAGGGATATAGAGTGAGATTAATTATTATTTATATAATAATATAGACTATGTTAATCGGGGATGATTAAGCTTACTATAGTTACTAGTGAATGAATATTTCAAAGTAGTTTAGGAGTTCCAGAGACAACCCGGACATACAAAAAAACACACAATTTATATAAATAAATAAAAATAAATTGTGGGACACAATTTACACATGGTTATTTAGTCCCAAACTAGGCAGAGCCTGTACTATGGGTATTAAACAAATGATAGACATACTTAAATAAATATTAAACACCCAGACACGAAGCCAACAGACATGTTCATGCACACAAATGTTGGCCCCGAGCGGGGATCGAACCCGCGACCTCCGACTCAGAAGGCAGGGTCACTACCAACTGAGCCAACAGGCCCGTCATAATCTCTGATATATATCTTTTTACAATATTACTACAGATTTAATTATCATCACCATATCAGCTGAAAGCTATCTGCTTGGCCGAAGCCTATGACCTACCTATGTAGCAGAGGACTTCTTTCGGCCAATTTGGCTATAGATTTAGTACTTACCTTAAAATCACTATTAGCATTAAATTCAGTAGCAATTTTTTTCCATGCTTCTTTTTTAATCTCTGTAGTTTCCATATCAGTCTTTTTGTTTTCCACTATCTGACGATATTTATGAAAAATGTTAATAAATGTTGTCTTTTCTTGTTGCGTAAAAATGTGTTTTTTGGCCTCGTTGCTTGTCACATTGTCTGGGGTCCACTGTGAGAGGCTGGGGTCGAGATCAGGGTCAATTTTGAGATCAATATTGGGATCTATTTCTTCTCTATCAACAGCCAATGGAGCAGAGCGTTTTTTCGACAGTGCTCTTTGTCGCTGTTTTAAATTCATCCATAACCTTCGGAGTTGCTTACTGGTAGCCTAAGGTATTATAGAAATATTAAAAATAAAAAAAACCATGCCTATGTATGTATGAGCACTATTCAAAGCAAATTAAAAGATACCAAACTAAGAGCAGTCATTGAGGAGTTTCATCATTCACCAGATCAGCTCAATGTTACCAATTTATTGAAGTCATCGAAATTCTTGCAGTTTCGTTAAATTTGATTTCCAAGATTTCTTTACATATTTTTCTGGCTGAACTGTACAACAAGTGACGTGGAATTTCTGGTTCATATTTTTTTTGTAGATAGAGGTATATAAGAGGGTTTATTTACCAAAATGGCAAAGTGAGGAAATCAATAGTTTTCGAGATATATTTTTTTGAAATTATGATAAATAACCTCAAAACTGTACAAATTTGACGCGGGGACATATGTCAAACGTCAATGCGTTTTGTTTCTCCTAAGTTAAACGTCAATGCGTTTTGTTTCGTCTATTCCAAATGTCAAATTTGTTCGTGAATGCGTCGTAGTCTATGGTTTTTTGATAAATAAAGAAAAAAGTGTTGCTGGAACGTAATATGTGGTAGATGTTATCCGCCATTTTGTAGGTCATTCACAGTTTGGATTTTGGATTATCGGTACCTACGTCGAGTGCTTTGTGTTTTCCGTGTGATCTCTATGAATATGTAGCGCTAGGTTAGGTTAGGTTTTCTTGTGACCACAACGCACGAGCCGAGCGAGCGGAGCGAGCGTGCCGCGGCAGCGGCCGGCGAAGTGCCAGAACCGAAATGCCCCCCGCTCACTTGTCTAAGGCAGAATACCGCAGTCCAAACTGGGGGCCAATTCCACTAAATGACAGCGGTGATAGTTGTATGACAATTACATGATTGGGGTCACTCAATGGTGATATTATGTCAAATTTTGACGTAATATCACCATTGAGTGTCAAATTTTGACATAATATCACCATTGAGTGACCACAATCATGTAATTGTCATACAACTATCACCGCTGTCATTTAGTAGAATTGGCCCCCAGCTAGGTTAGGTTAGGTTTTTCTTGTGACCACAACGCACGAGCCGAGCGAGCGGAGCGAGCGTGCCGCGGCAGCGGCCGGCGAAGTGCCAGAGCCGAAATATTGCACCGGCGACTTTTTTATACCAAGCGGAAGCGATTTTTCACTCCGTTTCATGTAAATTTTTAAAAATTCGTAAAAAAAAAACTATGCGTTTCCTCGCTTGGGGGTTGGGGGGGGTGGGTTCCCCACCCCCCTCCCCCCCTCACCCCCACCCCCCCCCCCAAAATTCCACGTCCCCTGTTGTACAGTTCTTCCTAGTTTTCTAGTTACAAGTATATTGTGTATAGCTAATATTTATAATTTACGAGCCATTTACACGAGGGCAATCCACTAAGACAATCCACTAAGACTGCATACAAAAAAAACTTGAGGACAATGGAATGGATTATCCTCGTAAAATAATGTTTACAACATATTGTATTGATTATGATGTAAGATACTTACCTGAAAAGTAGTATGTGGATTATCATTAAATTCACTTGCTATTCTGCTCCAAGCAGCATTTTTAATCATTGATGTTTGCCCATCTGTCTTTTTCACTTCAACTATTTCACGGTACTTTTTTAAAATTACTAATAAAATTTTCTTTTCTAGTGATGAATAATTATGTTTCTTCATTTCCATCACAGTATTTTTTTGAAAACGAAACAAAACACTCGATTCCACGTCCGGCAGACGCGCCGACGCTTTCAGTTAAAGACACAGACCAGTAATAGAAAAAGACAGCCAATTAGGAACAAAATTTTTGTCCAAATAAAACCCGTATACAGAAAGAAAGCCGAAAACTTATCGGCGCCGATAAGCGCCGATCGGCGCCCATCGGCGCCGATCGGCGCAGGTAACCGGCGCAGGCATTTATATGAACAAGCGCCGGCCGGCGCTTGTCGGCGCCGATAAGCGCCGATCGGCGCCGGTCAGCGCTGGTGCCGCCCGCCAATCATCGTACGACATTTTGCTCGCTCTGCTTCAATCTGCTTGCTTTCTGTAGAATGGACCGGCGCCGATCGGCGCCTTTCGGCGCCGACAAGCTTTCAGCTTTCTTTCTGTATACGGCTAAAGAGACGTTGGGGGAGGCAGAGAAAACAACATATAGAATCTATCTTATTTCTCAGTCCCCCTTGAGCGATCGGTCACATTCCACTCTAGTATCTGTTTCACACATTTTACATAAGTATTGGCCACTGTCATCTTTATTAGGGATGCCCTGCTTTCGTATTTAACCGAAACATCGGTATTCAATCGAAAATAGTGATGTGATTTTTTTCGATTTTTATCGGTTTTTGTTTTCCGGTGTAATGGGTTTCTACTTTTATAATTATTTTTAAGATTTTAAAATAAAAGGCGTTTGAAATAGGCACATTTATTTTTATTCTATACATAAACTGATAGTCAACATTTCAAAAACAGGCCAAGTGCCCGAAGGGTTCCGTACCATTATCTATGAAAACGGCAAAAAAACGTTTGTTGTTTATAGTATCTGTTGTTATAGCGGCAACAGAAATATTTTGCGAAAATTTCAACTGTCTAACTATCGCGGTTCTTGAGATACAGCTTGGTGACAGACAAACGGACGGACAGACAGCGAAATCTTAGTAACAGGGTCCCATTTTTACCCTTTGGGCACGGAACCCTAAAAAATAGGTACATTCAAGAACGTAAAAGTTTTGGAAATTTTTTTATATAAACCGCCAATGCTGTTGATACTTGGTGGCTGAATACTTGCGCTGCATACTGGATCTGAAAAACGACATTTCGTAAAATAAACAATCTGATCAGCATAAACACGAATATCAATTGATGAATCTTATTTAGTTATTATAGGTATTAAGATTGAAAGTAAAGTTGTTTGTGTGTAAATAAACATTTTTGTTTTATACTACAAGACAAGGTCAAGATGTTAAACCTTTTACAGTAATCTCGACTATCTCAAGTGATTCTATAAGTATGAATTTGTAGAATCACCCTAATATGAAATCACAGTTACTTTACGAAGCCACTGTCAAGTAAAGTAAAAAGTTCTTAATATTTATGTATAGCTGTAACGATCTAAAGGTACTTATGATATTTGTGTTATAAACAATAAAAATCATTTTTATTTTGATTATTAGCTATAATTTATTTAACCGAAAGGGCTGTAAAACTGATGTAAATGAATCCTATATTTTGTGCTAATTCTACTTCACTATGCAAGTAAGAATATGAATTAAGTTTGGTTTAAATACAAAAAGTGAAAAAATGAACTTTCTTATACAATATGTGCTTCAAATTTGAAAATTTTTTACCTTCATTTTATCATAGTCCTAAGAGATAATATGCATCAGTAAGCTTGGTGCTGCGTGCTTTGCCTCCGCTCCCATCCACATTATAAGACATCTCAAGGAAAGCCCGTTGTGCTTGTTGCTGTCCTGCAATAAAGAGATATTTTATTTGAAAATTGTTAAATGAAAAAATAAAAATCTCACGCCTTTTATCCCCGAGGGGGTAGGCGGAAGTATTCCATTACTGGATATACCCACTTTTAACGATATATATCGGCCCCTTAACCGTGATAGGTGGTGAGCCCATCGCCGGACCGGGTCTATTTACACCTATATCTCAGAATTAATTCTGGGACCTGCGGGTTTCCTCACGATATTTTCCTTCACAAAATTGCTACGAAAGCATTTCAGCAGATGTGTGACAGATGTGTTTTGATCGACTGTCACACCTCGGTAGTCTCGGAACACAGAAAATTTTACTGTAAAACTTTTACAGATTTTCTTTTACAGTGAAAGAGAATCTGTGGAAAAACAACCTAACCAAACTTCTAAGCAGTAAAATATAATGATAATACACTCACCGAATGTCCAGATTCAATATCCAAGTAGCAGGAACTCGATAAACGTCAACCGATGAAAGAAACTTGAAAATACCACTCGAAAAACTAAAAAACTCAACGGAATAACATTTAGATCACAATTTAGATAGCAGCCATATTGGAAGTAAATACAGACCACAGACCAGTAACCAGAAGCTACAGACCAACCGGAAGTAAACTACCAACAAAACAACTTGACTCTTTTTTTAATTACTCACACATACAAATTCAGCACACACACAGACGCAAATGGAATGAAAAGCGAGAGTGTAAGTGGGACTTTACAATGAGTGCGAGAAGTGTTATCGTGTCCTTATGGTCAGGGCCAGCAGGAAGGCCCTGTGGGTCTAAAATGACCACTTTGAGCAATTCCTCTGAGCAATTCTCCTTTTCTGAATTCCCAGCAAATCCTAAGCAATTCCTCTAAATTTCGTAAAATGGTCCCATAATTTAGTGATTCACTGACATTTCAATTCATTAGCAGATTCGTATTTGGTGAAAATTTCGAATATGAATCGAAATAGATTTCTATTATGATTCACCCGAAACGGCCTTTTTAGACCCGCTGGTTAAAGATATCTGTGACGCTTTCGTTAGTAAAAAATGACATTGACATGTTTGACTTTTTTTTCTTTATTTCGCCCTACTTATGTTGGACAACCTAGGGTCATAAGCCATACTGCCATGCCTGCGTTCTCTTCATTACGTCGTTATCGCTTAACTTTTTTGTAATAAATAGTAAAATGAAAAATTTAATAAGCTTTTAGGGGTGTTATAGGTACTAACGTAATCTTTCCAACAAATGATTACTCACGGCAAGTGCCCTATTGCCAAACAACATTACGAATGGAAAATGATTTCATTTGATGATATTAGTAATGGATTGTAATTACTCAATACGACTTTGATAGTGATCACAATCTGAAGATCACTTACACTTAGTACGTCCGATTTAACTTGGCAGCTTTGAAGTTGCGCAAATGGCCGTACAATAAAAACAAATTGCTACCATTTGGCGGTACGAGGGAGTTATGTTCAGAGAAGCCAAGTTAAAACGGTCGTACTGTGTCAAATCATACACGTCAATTGAAAATTGAGACTGAGAAATAAAATAAAATATTGGTGTAAAATTATGACGCCCTATACGTCTCAAATATTATCACCCTATAATAATAATAATAATAATCTATTTGCATTGCCTTTGTAGATGACAAATACTCTGATAATTTAACAGCTAGATCTGATTGTTGTTTTTTGTATGTCTAATGCTGCTGTATTTTGTGAACTTTCTCCGTGATAACTTTGATTTATAGAAAGAATTATATTAGACATATTGCAAATTTAGTAGATATTTTATCATTCGGATATACGAGTATATCCGACACTTTATAAAAAAATTGTGAAAAATTCAAAAATTCTATATCAAGTGTAGTTTTATAAATTTACCTGGCACATGCGTCATCTGAACAGCCGGCGAATGCTGGCACATCTTGAGATTGTCATACACGTGTTTAGTGATTGCCTCTAAGTACTGCTTACTGTTTGCGTTGTTTGTGCTGTAAAAAAAAGTAAAATGTTTGAATTCCAGCGCATTTTGCTGCTACCCGCTTATCCTAGATGCGCCGCGCAGTCAGGTCAATGACAGCATACAAGCCAAAAAAATCATTTTTAGAATTTTTGTATGTATGGTACCTGCGGGTTTCCTTCACCATCGAGCTAGTGATAAAATAAGTTTTCGAAAAACTGATTCGAACCCGAGATCTCACGGATGAGGCGGGTTCCTTAACCCGATTTAATTCTGAGGCATGTGTAACAGACCCGGTCCGGCAATGGGCTCACCATCCAAAGAATATCTCGTGAAAAGTAGGTAAGTATATCCAGAAATGGAATACCTCTGCCTACCCCCTCGGGGATAAAGGCGTGAGATTATATAAATATATATATATATATATATATATAAATTATTTCTACCTGCTAATCTCAGGGTGCAACTGAAAGTCTGGAGCGAAGAACTCCAGGTATTCGGTGTAGGGAAGTTCGTTGGAGATGTTTTCGTCAACAAGTAAAGATGTCTCGAATGTCCAACAGCGGGCCACGTTGCGGAGTGTGTATCTGTAGGCAAAACAGATTTACCTGCAATCAGTAACTACTACTATCTATACATATGATATAATCAAAATTTTAAACAGAAATATAAACCAACCTTAATGAATAGTCAGAGTCAAAGTCAAAATGTTTTATTCAAAGTAGGAACTTACAAGTCCACTTATTGAACGTCATTTCAACTCCACCACTTCAGCATGTATGGTTGAGGAGAAGAAGCGGGGCAAGAAACTCCTCAACACAATATTCTTTTAATCAATAGTTACTTAATATTAAATTGGATTACATAATTTCGTTATTTTTCGTTGTCGCATTGCGCAATTTCAAAACTTCTTCTGGTATCACTACATAGTGTAAAATAAAGTCGCTTGCTCTGTCCCTATATCCCTATGTCTCTGTGTCCCTATGTATGCTTAAATCTTTAAAACTACAAAACGGATTTTGATGCGTTTTTAGGGTTCCGTACCTCAAAAGGAAAAAACGGAACCCTTATAGGATCACTTTGTTGTCCGTCTGTCCATCCGTCCGTCCGTCTGTCAAGACCCTTTTTCTCAGGAACGCGTGGAGGTATGAAGCTGAAATTTATATCAATTACTCGGGTCTACTGTCCCTTGAAGCTGTGAAAAAATCAAACTTCTAAGCCAACGCAATCAAAAGATACAGCCGTTTATGCCGCAAATTTTCGACACTTGCAAGGGAATCAAAACCTACAGGGTGCTTCCCGTGAACTCAGAATCTTGAAATTTGGTACGAAGCAACGTCTTATAGCATAGATAAAGAAAACATTACGAAAACCATAAATTTGCAAGGTTGTACGGAACCCTCGGTGCGCGAGTCCGACTCGCACTTGGCCGGTTTTTTTTTAATAGATAGAGTGATTCAAAAGGAAGAGGTCATTAATTCGTCTGTATATATTTTTTTTATGTGTGTTACCTCCGTTAAAACAACAAATATACGTGTTTTTTTTAACGTTTTTCTTGTACTGTGGCACGCACGGAACCCTTCGTCTTTAAATCGACGAACGCCGGCTGCACGCACGCAAAAGTGTCACGTTCCGCCTGAGCCGAGCGTGCAAGCGAGGTCCATTTCTCTTCCACTCCAGTATGCAATTTTTTATCAATATTTTCTTATGACGTTAGCACCTAAAATTATCGTCCGTAAACCGACTTTACCGATTAATTTATCTGAATAAACACTACTTACCCGCCACCTCCAACAACTAAAGTCGGAACATTCAAGTTTTTAACAAACTTCACGCACTCCCCATGGCCACGCGTGGACAATGAGAAGCATCCAAGTCTGTCGCCAGCGAGAGAGTCCGCCCCGCATTGCAGTACGATCGCTGTAGGCCTGTAGAACTCCATAACGTTTGATATCACCGGCTTGAATACCTGGCAAAGATTTGAGAGAATGAGCCTAGTTACTATGTAGAATAGAATAGAATTTTCATTTACTTGAACAAGAGATACACAAACGTGAAATAACCATTGCATATTACAAAGACAAGTGCAAACTGAACAGGGCAGCTACATGCAGCTGACTCCCATACACCAAAAACACAACCAAAATCACTTTATCCATATAAATAATTATATATAATTATATAAATAATTTATCAAATTATATAAAACACAAAAGTCACGAATATATATGTATTAAAACGTTACTTCACATTGATTAGGACAGTGAGCAAATAGTTTCGATACAAGTACCCTTATGCATGTACAAATTCAAAATGTTTTATTCAAAGTAGGGACATATAACATCGTGAGGAAACTAGCAGGTCCCAGAAATGATTCTGAAACATGTGTAAAAGACCCGGTCCGGCGATTTGCTCACCACCCATCACGTTATCTCGTGAAAAGTGGGTATATCCAGAAAAGGAATACCTCTGCCTACACCCTCGGGGATTAAAGGCGTGAGATTATTATTTATTATTATAGGGAATTATAAGTCCCATTATTGAAAGTCATTTCAACTCTCTACTAGTCAAGTAGTACTAGGTATAATGTTCTGCAGGTAGACACGATTCATGGGGTGACCATTTCAGCCCCTGGTGGTGCCATTAGATCAGTTCATCAATTATTTACTACCTAATAATGTAGTAAGGTAACTGACGTGCATTTTCAAGCAGTCAAGTTTTTTGGTACCTACCTACTTGTTTGCTAGCCAAAAGCAGAATTCAAAATATTTTTTACTAGCTGTTCCGAGCGGTTTTACCCGCGTAGTGCCCGTTATTGTTCGAATACGGGGTATCGCCTATGTTACTCTCTGATAATGTAGCTTTCCATTGGTAAAAGATTTTTTTAATCGGTTTAGTAGTTTTGGAGCGAATTTAATACAAACAAACAACCAAAAAATCTAATATTTCCTTATCTCTAAGAAAGATTAAATTTTTTGGTTGTGTTTTTTGGTTGTACTAAATAAAGATGAGATTTGATTTTTTGGTTCTTTAGTTTGTATTAAATTGGCACTGAAACTGCTCTCTCTATAAAGAGGAAAGATATGATTTTTTGGTTGTTATACTATGGTGCTATCTTCTTCTAGTTCATACACAAATTATTTCTAAAACTAACCTGCACATAACTCTGATCATCAATCCCTTCTTTCAAAGGAACGTTTACAGAGTAATATCTGCCACTCTCCGCTCCAATCTCATACATGTCTCCCGTCCCAGGGAAGAAGTAGTTTCCGTACTTATGGAAGCTGACCGTCATGACTCGGTCAGTGAGGTAAAACGCTTCCTGGACGCCATCTCCATGGTGTACATCGATATCTATGTACAGCACTCTGGGATGATATTTTAGCAGTTCTAATATTGCTATTACTATGTCGTTTACGTAGCAGAATCCTGTGGAAATAAGTAAAGGTTTGCTAAAGCCAGGTTTTTATGGTACGACGGCATTCAGACGGAGTCACAGAGTCAACACTGTCCAATGTACTGATTTGATCCCGGCATTTTAGTACATTCAAATGTGTTTACTTTTGATAGTGTAGGTACAGGTCGCGCAGCGAGAGTTGAGGCGCGTTACATCAACACACGTTAAGATTTATTTGTGCTTATGTGTATACACTCATCGCATTGACTTATTCTAATTGACAGGAACTTTCTGTTTTGCTTGAGCATATTATTTACTAGCAGCGCCCCGGGGGTTTCAGCCGCTTACTTCTCGTTCCCGTGGGAATACAGGGATAAAATATAGCCTATGTGTTATTCTGATGTATAAACTATATAACTGTTAAGTTTCATAAAAATCCGTTTAGTAGTTTTGCGTGAAAGAGGGACAAACATCCATCCAGACATCCATACAAACTTTCACATTTATAATATGAGTAGGATTTAGCAAGAGCAAGGAGACTATAGTCTATTTCACACCAAATGGGTTCGGTGACAGTTCACTGTTGACAATTGAAGTGATGTGTCCTAATGAAATCCAATCGATTTTTCTAAAGTTTCGAGTAAGTTTGTAAAGGAAATGGAATCGATTTTATACTTTATTGATAGAATGATTTTTCAAGATTACTTTTTATTGAATATGTTTAAATTTCACAGGTTATATAAGGGAAAAACATAGTAAAAAAAGAAAATGTCATCGACATTTTGGTGCAATACGAAAATATCATACATTATCGAATCTACAAATCACTGCACACTTTTACAGACCCCTGCCACATAATACACTTTACTATTTTAAAGCCAAAAGATACAACAAAATGAAAATTTTACAAAAACATTGCATCTTTTTTCGGATTCCCGCCAAAAAGCTTCGATTCATCGATTTAATGTAGATTAAGTTGTGTCAATCCCTATGAGTAAAAGTTCCGTTCCACGCAATACGTATTTTTAGGATATCTTATTTAACTATTGTTTTTTATATTTTTCTTGATTTATAGTCTGAGATTTTAATTTAGAGGCGACAGTTATTGTACTTTAGCAATGACATAATAATAAATTATTCATTATTTTTGGAACCATCTATTTTTCTTACTAGAAAGTTGTATGCGTAAAAAGGAAAAATGTGAACTGTCACTGAACCCACTTGGTGTGAAATAGACTATAGTTTGAATGTGTACAGAATGTTGTCAAGGCTATTGTTACTTGACATAGAGTATTCATAGTGTTAATTCAAGAAATATTATTTTTACTAACCAGAGGGTTCAAACTTCTTTGCATGATGTAATCCACCAGACCAGTTGATAGCTATATCACAAGCATTGTTATTTAGCTTCATAGCACCTTCCAGAGAAGCTCCGGTGTACATCGAACAGAAGTCAAAAAGTCCTTCGAAGACGGGACAGTCATCACCAACATTATAGTGCAGTAAGTCTTTAGAGTAGCCTGAAATGTGTGTTATAAAATATTTATTTTCTTTATGTGGGCATTTGAAAGTATTATTGGTATTTTTCAACCCTGATAACATCTTATACTCAACAGTCAGATAATCAGACTAAATAAACAGAAATAAATCTAGTCTACAGACCCATTACAAGAAAATACACAATACAGGAAAATAAATAAAATGTCTTTTTTTAACAGACTAAAATAAATAAGGAGGTTCTAAATTTGTCGCATATGTTTTATTTTTATTTTTTTTGGTATGTTAATCCACAACTCCGTCAAATCTAAAGTGTTTTATTATGTTTTATCAGGTATACCACAATGTTAGTCCCATATAAGTTTTGTGAAAAGCTGATGAAAAATTTCAGGTGGAGATTTGAACTCCTCAATGGACATCAGCGAATCACTCGCTATCAGCGTAATAGGTTTAGTAACAATAAGTAATGGATCTTGAATATTATGAAAAGAATAGTCTTTTTAGAGCTATTCGTTGAAATCGGTTTGTATTTTTGTTCAGGTGAAATCATGCAACTCAATTTTAAAGCAGATATCTTCAACCGATTGAGCTGTAATTTGGAATATTTATGTAAGTTCTTATCTGATGATGGAGCCAGGAGGTGGATATCGCAACTGCTCAATGGCTACTCTACTTTCTATGATGCGTGCCATACAAAAACAAGCTCATATGATATGATATATTACAGCTTCGTGGAGACGTCCTTCGCAACCAAAGCCCACTTGGAATAAGTGCACATCCATAGGAGCACTCCTATAAGCCGCTACTGGTCAGTAGGTTCTGGTAGCGAGTTATTTTCGCATTGATAATATTAGTGTTCATCTACACAATAGATTGTTTTTCTTTACTTACTCTGTATATTTTGCGGGGTGACATTCTGCAAGAATTCAATGTAATCTTCGCTGTGGAAGCGGCACATATCATGTGCGTTAGCCCGGTACGGCTTATATATTTGCATCTTTTTATGCAGCCCATAATTCAATACCAAACTGTGTGTCACCGAGAGCCTATGCGGCTTCATAGGATGCCCTGGCCCGTAATGGAAGTTACCGACGTCGGCGTTGTAGAAATAAGCCACCCTGTGACTACTCATAGTGGATACACAAACACAAATTCCTTCAAAATATAAATAATGCTGAGAACTAAAGCAATAACGACAAGACGCTTGGTTAGTTGAATGTCGTTTAGCATGTTCTTCTGATAGACATTTCTGTTTTAGATGAAGTAGGACTTTTTTACATGAAAACGAAAATTGCGAAAACACCGAAAAAAAACTCACAGACCAATAACCAGAAGTTTTTTTGTCGACCAAATTTGTTGGACTAGAGGATCAAAGACCATACTGCCTTGTCTTCAGTCTTTGTTTCCTTGTTAATCAATAAATGTCAACGGTTACAGTTGGATGACAATGACATGTCAATGGTCAGTCGATGGTGTTATTTTCTCTGAAAAGTGCCAAAATACACTATTGTCTGACCACTGATATGTCATTGTCACCCAACTTTAACTGATAGTTAGGTCAGGGTCTGATACTAAACTCTTTTTTTTATGGAGTTTATGGTTTGGCTACTAGGCCTTTAAACCAAGTCTTTATTTCACACTTTAATCTTGGTTAAATGGCTCTGCTTCAGAGTTCATGTACAAAAATAGTGTCTTTAACACTTTCTACATCCCTAATTTGGTTATCAACAGTAAAATGATAGCACTTTTACTGAAGATTTCATTGTGACTTCTTGGGGCAATCCAAAAATGACTATATTTGCATTTTATCGAATTTCCCATTCACTGCACACTTTCACGGACACTTGCCACATAATATACTATCACTATTAAGAGTCAAAACCCGCTATTCGGATTCCCGCCAAAAAGCCTACACTTTACTCTTTGGTCTGACCAGTGTCGCCAACTTAGTGGAATTTCCACTAAAACTGGTGGTTTCGACCCCCCTTTTACTGGCGAAATATTGCCTTTAGTGGCTAGTGGTTTTTTAATGGTACATCTCTTCTGTTTCGAAAAGGTAACTGTAGCGCTTTATTTATATATAAGTTAAGTTTTTTTTAGAGTGCATGGCGAGAAAGAAAGAAGAGAAGAATAATAAGTTGGATCAAAAATTCTGCTCTAGTTTCCAAAATAATATAAAGTTATTTTGGAAACTTGTAAGGAAAGCGCAGGGGCAGTCCACAAAATCTTCTCTGAGTGGAATACGGGATGAAAGTGGCGAACCTATGATTGAAAAACGGCATGTACTAGAGCGGTGGAAAAAATACTTTGAAAGTTTGTTTGAAAAGCAAGAGGATGAGCATGAGAGTTCAAAATTGTGAGATATCAGTTCCACCGGAAGATTTCGAAATAAGTATGAAAGAGATTGTGGAAGCGCTAAAAAGTATGAAACTAGGTAAAGCTGCAGGATATGATAGTGTGACGGTGGAAATGTTAAGGGCTGGTGACACGTTGGTAACAGGCCTGCTGCAACGGCTCTTTAACCTGTGTTTGGAACATGGCCGAGTACCAGAGGCGGTAATTGTACATAAAGAAAAAGGGTCGCAACAGGACTGTAAGCACTATCGTGGCATTAGTCTCTTTAGTGTGGTCGGGAAACTATATGCGAGGATATTCATTGATAGGGTCGTGAGTGAAACGGATGAGAGGATATGGGATGTTCAGGCAGGCTTTAGATAGGGGATGGGATGCATGGATCAAGTATTTTCCTTACTGTGCGTCACTGAGAAATTTTTGGCAAAAGACCAAAAAATAATCTGCGCCTTTATAGACCTGGAAAAGGCTTACGATAGAGTGAGAAGGAATGAGCTATGGTCAACACTGGCCATGCATGGGTTGAACAGGTTTTGGTACAGGGTCTGAAATCCCTCTATAGGGATTCTAGAGCCTGTGTCAGAATTAATGGCGCCTACACGGACTGGTTTGAAATCTCTGAGGGTGTTAGACAGGGTTGTGTAGCATCGCCATGGCTTTTCAACCTTTCCATGGATAGCTGTTTGATAGATTTGAAAGAGCGAGATTGTGGAGTACGAATGGGAGAGGTGCGTGTCAAGTGCCTGTTATACGCCGATGATCAAGTAATATTTTGAACCATCGGCGTGTAAGTTGCAGGACACTGTAACTCTCGTGAATGAGGCATTTAAGAAGAAAGGCATGAAAGTGAATGTAAGCAAGACGAAGGTAATGGTTCTGGAGAAAGATAGGGACATGTCTGCATGTGATATTATGATTGAAGGCGAGAAAGTAGAACAAGTGTCAGAGTTTGTTTATTTGGGAAGTAAGTTTACAAGAGACGGAAAGTGTGACAGTGATATTGAAAGGAGGGTGAATGCAGGGAATACGAGTAACGGAGCTTTGCACTCCTTTATGAAGAGCCAGAATGTGACAAAAAAAGCACGTCTGGCTGTACATGATGGTACGTTGATGTATGGCGGTGAGTGTTGGGTATGGCAGAAGAAGCATGAAAGTAGAATAAATGCAGTCTAAATGCGTTCATTAAGAAGCATTAGTGGAGTAAGATTGATAGATAGAGTTAAAAATAGTGTGATCCGAGAGCGTTGCGGCTTGAAAGATGATATAGTGACTAGGATTGAAAGAGGAATGCTCAGGTGGTTTGGTCACACTGAGCGGATGAATGAAAGTCGTCTAACGAGAAAAATATACAAGAGTGTTGTGAATGGGCGAGTTGGTAGAGGACGACCTAGGCGTACCTACATCGACCAGATCGGCGATGTGTTGAAGAAAACCCAGATAAAGAGTACCCGAAACCGACGAGCATGCATTAGTCGTTTGATGGATGTGTAGGAAGCGCGAGAGCTGCCAGGTTCGTAGCAAGTGGCGGTCTGTTGTCTCTGCCTACCCCAATGGGAAATAGGCGTGAGATTATGTATGTATGTATGTAAGTTTTTTTTTTATTTCCTGTGTGGAACAGCCCCCCGATTCTCGTCTGATGATACCAGATAGGCCTTCTCGTAGAGGAAACCAAAATCCACTATTTTTCTAAGACAAAAAATATGGATGACATCCACAAAAGCATTTACACATTTAAATAAGTGTTTAATGGAAAATTTTGCGGCTATGAGAGTAGGGTCGTTTTTAGTTAGTGGTTTTCTGGCTTCGAGTATTAAACCAACCGGAGCCGCCACTGGCAGGCGTTCCCCTCTGCCAAAAGGGTCGGGCAACGCTCATTCCTGGTATATAAAACTAGTTACTCTTGAGTTCCGCGTCAGTCTGCAAATCACGGTACGCACGAAATGACATGATCTAAAAATGCCAAATTGCAGCTTATTTTCGTGCAAAAAGAGATCCGAAACATCCAGTGTACAAAAGGATAACGTTAATTTCCATCTGTAAGTATTATTTTGTCTAAATATTATCAAATAATGCATAAAATTTGCATAAAACTACAAAAAAATATCAATTAAAAAGTGTTGCCACTAAATCGTCCAAAATCAAACTATAGTTATTTTTAAAAGTTATGTGTACCTGCATTTAATTAAAACTTACATTTTACATCTGCTATTGTTAATACTATTTACTACCTACCACAGAATATATAACAGTATCTACCTACTATTATTACTCTATAGATGCATAATGAATAAATGATAGAAAAACATGTGTAACTTTTTCTAACTGAATACTTTAAAAATCATCAATACTATGTATAAGTTGGTCTAGATACTTTATTATTTTAATATATTTTTAAGTTGTCTTTTATTCGGAAAATAGGGACTTTTATTAAAAATACGTTGGCCACACTGCAGCAAAAGTTAGTGATGCGACAGTACAGTACAAAAACAAAATATCGATATCGACTTCATTCGGCTATTTATTTTTCAGATTTCCAAAAGATGCACTGTTTCGGGATGTCTGGATCCAAGCTTGAACAAATCATGTTTCGTGGACACCTACTGTCAAAAAAAGAAATGAACAAGTATTCTTAGTGATATTTACTTATCATTATGTTCTTTGAAATACGTCAGGAATAAAGATTATTGAAATAGTCATTAATTTTTTTTCTTTTGGTGTTTTTTTCTAAAGAACTTACACTTAGGTATTTAAAAAAAATATTTTAACATGTCTCATGGGTTACCGTAATAGTTTACGATAGTTACTTAAAAGTCCGCACAACACCGTCTACAGACACTTTGAATATAATATTTTGTCATTATTATTGGCAGAAATCATCGACACAATTTATCGTTAATGTCAAGATAGTGTCAAGCACTATCACTGTTTATTTAAAAATGACGTCATATTCGTGCACGGATAGGTTGTTTCTGTGTGTGAATGTATTTGTGTGCATCTAGTTCAAGCTAGTGTTTAATTATTTGGTCGTGTGCGTGCGTAGCGACGTCTTCAAAAACACTTCAAAAATGCGTTTGTGTTAACATTATTTGTGTGCGTTTCCTGCTCCCCGCGCAGAAATTGGCAGACTTTTTTGCAAAGAAACTAGTGCCCGTGACGTCTCCTGTTGGTATAATACCTACTCAAAGTTTTCTGGTGGTTTTAGATGTTGAATCTGGTGGAGAGTTAATTTAACTGTTGGCGACACTGGGTCTGACAGACAACGTCAGTTCTCTACTTAGTTTGTGGTCCGTCTGTCACTGTCATTGTGTCTGTGCAGTGCAGGCGGCGTCAAGTGGGTATGGGACTTGGGTGTCATACCTAATGGGGAATCTTCTGTTCGCGTGTAGCTCGTGATATAAATGCCACTAGGCGGTCACCCATTCACTGACTGACTTATTGAAGCCAATGACATTTTATCGATCGATAAATTATGATTGTATTATAATATGCTAGAAGCGATATCTAGTGGATAATTTTCTTTAAAACTATTTCGTACCCGGGCATCTTAATATGTTGCAAACATATTTTAGAAATATGATGTACCTACTTTAAAAGATGTATATATTTAAGTCCACGAAGAATTTAGTGTGAGTTCTACTCCCTTCCTAAAAGTACGAAATCGTCGTGTAGCCTAAATGCAGAAATATGCTATATATCATTTTGGCATCGCCACCAAACTCTACATCTGCTAAACAGCGAGGGTACGAAATTCAAGACTATTTCGTACCCAGAGTAGTGTGGCGCTGCTAGGATGATACATACATTATTCTTATGTCAATATTGTCGTAAAATGTTTGTAAGAATGATTTTAATTTGTTTTCAGCTATGAATCTTGGGCCAAGTTTTTTTCCCGGATCTGGGGGCACGGCAGTGCCCTCGCCAAGTCGAGCAAAAAGCGGCACGGCCGTACCATCCTTTTCTCGAAGCAATTCACGCACTTTTCGATCCCCTATAACTTCGTTGTGGATAAACCTAGAAGCCTGAATTTTCAGTAACCAAGCATGCATTGTATAAACACAGTATATTTCAAAATTCATCCAATTTGAACGAGTAGTTTTAAAATTATAAATATTCAAAGTTTCCTAATTTTGTCACTGACTGACTGACTGACTGACTCACTGACCGATCATCAAAACTCTAAGGCACTTCTAGCAGTCGTAGAAGCTTCAAATTTAGAATACAATTAGGGTTTAGTGTATAAATCAAGGAAAAACTCAAATAATTTGCAATTTCGGTCTAGGTTTCTAGATACACTAACTGCATAAATAACTTTGTAATCCCATAATAATTGTATAGGATTACAAAATTAGATGTTCAAGTGGAATCTTGCAACTCAATTTTGAAGCAGATATTTTCAACCGATTGAGCTGAAATTTGGTATACTTATGTAAGTTTGGTCACAATGCAATATTATGGTACCATCAAGCTGATCTGATGATGGTTTAAGGAGGTGGATATCGCAACTCCTCAATGACTACTCGTAAACCACTCGAGTTTGGGCTCGTATGATTTGTCTTGAGAAATACTTTAGTGCTAGATTGTAACCAGGGTCTGATGATGGAGCTGGAAAATGGCCATGAGAACTCGGTAATGAAATGACATAACCCCATGGGACCGTGGGGGCTTTCAGATGACCAGAGGGCTGGCAGCTATCTCTGTCAAAGGATCAACCTAGATATCCAGAGAGGGAATGCAGCCAGCAGTCTTCTGGGCACTGTCCTACATGGTTCCTCTTTAGATTTCGATTATCTAAAGTTACCAAATCCTTGACCAACATGCATGGGATTAACCGACTCGACGCTATGTAAGGCTATTAATTATAATTATTATTGTAAACCATATTTATTAGTAAGACATGAGATTAAAAAGAGCTGCCCTTGAGTTGCTTGCTGGCTCTTCTCGGGGTACTGCATTTGGAACCAGCAACTCGTCGGTGGAGATGGGCTGCTGTTTACATTTAGCCAGTCTTCATGGAAGAGTTTAGAGTGCCTTGTTATTATAAACTATTGACTTTTCTAAGTGTAAATTCAATACCACCTACTGACAATAAACGCCTTTGACTTTAGAGGACATTTTTTTATCTGTAATTACTGTAATTGAATACGTATATTTTCTTTGTAAATGAATGTATATTTTTTTTGTAAATGAATGTATTTTTCTTTGTAAATTAATGTATATTTTCTTGTTAAATGAATGTATATTTTCTTTGTAAATGAATGTATATTTTCTTGGTAAATAAATGTTATATTTTAGTAAAACAATACATAAGAAAGTTTTTTTTTTAGCTTAATTAAGTTTTTTAATCTTGTATTTAAATGAATATTCAGAGCCTGTCCATATACTTGTCCGGGGTATTATTCATATCATATTCTGAGAAGTTATTTAGTAAAACTTCAATAGAATATAATATGAATAGTACCCAGGGAGAAGTATAAGAATAGGCTCTGAATATACATTTAAACATTCCACTATAAAATTCAAATATTGTCGTGAAGCGACAATTTTAAAAGAACAAAATAAAAAAAGAAAATATGAAGAATGAGGATATTTTTATATTTCGATAAATAATATGAAAAAAACACTATTTACATCAGTTTTTTTAAAAAAAGGGAATTTGTGAAGTGGGTGTATGGGCGTGTGATGCGTGGTAAGCGGTATGTGTCAGTGGAGTTGATGACGGATGGATGCGGAGAATAGGGGCACGACGTCAGCACGGCAGGGGTGAAGGAGCTGCGCGCTTGAAGGCCGCACAGCTCGATGTAATCAGGCCAGATGTAGTGAGGCTCGATGTAGTCACGGCAGGGGTATGCAGCAAGGCAGAGGGGCCTGCGTGCGCCTGCCAACGGCAAGGCGGAGGGGCCTGCGTGCGCCTGGCAACGGCAAGGCGGAGGGGCCTGCGTGCGCCTGGCAACGGCAAGGCGGAGGGGCCTGCGTGCGTCTGGCACTGGCAAGGCGGAGGGGCCTGCGTGCGTCTGGCACTGGCAAGGCGGAGGGGCCTGCGAGCGTCTGGCAACGGCCAGGCGGGAGGACACACGGGAACCAAGATGACTCACACAATGAGGGGCTCACACACGGTGAAGATTTTTAGAAGGAGGCACTGCAGGGTCCCGGGGTCGCTCGACCCCGGGATAAGGCCTTTAATTAGAACTTTCTTTAATGAAAGCTGAAGTAAGACTTGATTTGCTCTTCCGAATCCTCTGCCTTTTATAGAATTTTGGCAGAGGAATCGTAATTTTGAATTTAGAAGTATTTTTTTTACGAATGGCCAGCCCAAAATTCACAATTTAGCGAAAGATCACATACGAAACATCAGGCCACTAATAAAATGAGAAAGAAATTGCCATAACAACCGTTATAAACAACAATGTCAGAAGTGTCAAAATTACCTTTTTAGCAAAATAAACAGCAAACCAATTCAAAAAATCAAGAAATAATAGTGAATTGGAATAGGAAAAAGTAACGCGCATCAGTGCGCTCGAAGCCCCAAGTTCTAGGAGTATAGTGAACACGTGAAAACTGCGCTGTAAGTAATTGGAGCCAAGACCGATTTATAAAGGTTCTTGTAATGTGAAGATACGATGTGGTAGCGCAGTGAAGATGTGTTTTTATAACGTTAACACGTTTCAGGGATCTACAGAAATGAATGCAGCGAAAAGGAATGATATTAAGAGAAATGCGTCGATAGACATATGAGATGATGTCACGAGAATGGGAGAGCAAAGGTAACCGTGCGTAGTAATAATACTACAATATCCCGCCATACGGTGATACGTCAGTGGTTTTTAGGGTCATCACAGAGATCGCGCTGTAGGTCGAGTTTTGTCGCCATATTTTTGTATGAGGTTGGCATTCTTCTCCGCTAGGAGTAAAAGTGTTCTGTGGTGCAGTGTGCTTGTTTGTGTGCAGTGCTGCCAACTTAGCGCGTTTCGCGCCAGATCTAGCGCTTTTTTTTTGTCTCGAAGCGCGTTTTAGCGCCTAGCACTAAATCTAGCGCTTTTTTAAAATATGAAACTATATTACTTAATACCGCTTAAAACATGATAACTTACTAGTTTTAAATAAAATTATGTATTACTACCCACTAATAACGTTGAAAAACTAAAAAACGAAGTCTATGTTTTTATCATAGAGTCATCATCTATGAGAATGATTATGTCTCAGGGATTCCCCCCGTATTATTTTGTATTCCTTAGTAGCAAACTTTATTAAGATCGTTTCTGGCTGGAATAAATATAAACGAAGAAGAAATCCAAGAATCCAACGATGATAAAAATGTACCTTACCCGGCTTGATTCTTAATACAAAATATTGTTTCTTATGTATGTCACTGTTATTTCCAAGTTATTTCAATAAAAAAATATTGATTTTATGTTTTTTTGTGTCATTTCATACTATCATAATTTTCTTTTCTGATTTTGTTTTCGTAAAACCATTTGTAGTTGGCGCGAAATATAGCGCTTTTTAAAAAGTTGCCATTTAGCGCGTTCTAGCGCTATTTTACAGCGCTGACAGCGCGTTTTCGCTAAAACTAGTTGGCAGCACTGTTTGTGTGCTTGTTTGTGTTTGTGTTGTGTAGCTACCGATAATTTATTTCCCTGTTTTCTTTTATTTTGTCATCCTATAAATAATACAGGTAAGTTGATTTGTATTTTAAACCGACTTCTCCTTACATACTGGTCTTTATTATAAAGTATTGACGGTACTTGTGAAATCCGGCGTTTTGAATTATCATTTGCTATCAATTCATAACCTCTAACTTCTCGACTTACTAGTGTTTTCTATAGTTTTCTGTTTTCATAATTACGTAACACACATGTTGTTAAACAGGTGTGAATGTAACGCCGTTCAATTTTATGGTAGAAGTCGGAAAATTAAGTGCATTCAGGAGCACATAGAGCTTGACACATTGTACTTTGTAACGTTCTTATTAGTATAGCTTTAGAGGACAGACTCGCACTACAACTGTAAAGCTTCTTGACTGTTCTACATATTGCTTTTATTTAAATCTCTTTGTATCGTATGTAGTGAGCTGTTTCACTATTTATGAATTCACTAGGATTTTTAAAAATGGCTGATCAGCCATTTTGTCGCTTGTCTTGTCTTATCTCTCACTAAATGATGTAGAAGTTGCAGTCTACAATTTCTCAAACAAGATTGACTAGTTTGGCCGCGCTATTGAAATTCAAGTTACAGAAAATTACCAATTTTACTAGTCTTCAGCAATTTGCTGAAAAAAAGCTACTTTAAGCTAGTTAAAGTCTGAAATAGAGAATTAATAGATAAAATATGTTATTATTAATAATAATCATAACTACATGTGATGTTTGTAGTTTTCTATTAGTTAATTCAATAAAATGGTTGAAAATCAGTGGCGTAGCTATCATAGGGCAAGGTGGTGCAGTGCACCGGGGCCCTCGAGCTCAGGGGGCCCTCTAGTCTCAGCTTTGAAAAAAAAAATTAAAAATGAAAAAAAAGGCCTCGAGGCTCGAGCCTGCTCACAAGATTTTTTTCAATTTCTATTTTTTTTTTATTTAAATCAACATCACCAATGATAAAACTCCTTAAATTTAACATTTTCAACACATGCGCCAAGCGTCCTCGATAAGCATGTGCTGTTTGTTTGTTATCGTTATTTCAGTTTTAGGTATAGTAGTTTGGATGATTATGCCCGTAGCAGTAGCAGTAGTAGGTATACGGTTAGCGTTGTGCTGCAACTTGCAGAACAACGCTAACCGTATAATCTATGATAGCATGGCGGGACCATAGACCTATTAACACACGGGACACGAAACGTCGTCGTTCTCGCCTACAGTACTTTTTTCACGAACCAGGAACTTTTTACCTTGGCAGGTGAAATTGTAACGTCAGTGTACTCAGTATGATTTGAGCGTCCGTAATAACAACAGCTTGTTAAAATGACTAAATGCGGTGTATTGTTCTGCAAAAACTACAGCAATCGAACACCTAATGTTTTTTTTCACCAATAAGTACAATTTTGTTTTATTTTAGTGATTTTTTTTTTGCTAAAATCAATAAAATTCGGTATAAAATTGCCAAATAAAACGATAAATTTAAAAATACTCATTAAAGAATGCACTGTAATGAAAAATCTGTTTTCTTGGAACTAGTCGGATTATACCGGTCAATGTTTCATTCGTTCATTACATTTCACATCAATTATAGCCTGCGCAGACGAAACACTTTTGTCCCCGTATTTTTTTGTCCGCCAAAATAGATCGCTTACAACTGCATCGAGTAACGCACACGAGGGATTAAAAGTATAGCGTACAAAAAGTCCCCCGAATAATCGCGGACACCGAGGGGCGGGACAGGAAAAATATTACGCGGCAGTCCCTGAAAAAATAGAACTAAAACGTGACTACGCACACGGCACACTTTAGTCTTCGCTGCGCGCTCGATAGGGATGTGACATTGATCCAAAAAAATTACGATTATTCTTTTTGATTATTAATGGATTTTTGAAAAATGATTAATTTTCTTAAAAATAATCGATATTTAAAAATCGATTACCTATACGAAAAATAAATACCAATTTATATGAAAAATTATCATTTAGGGATTTAATGTCGAATTAGGAAAAAACTAAATATGGTATTTTTTGCTTATTTATTATTATTAACCAATTAATAACAACAATTCTTTCTTCTGGACCAATGCACATCCTCATCTTATCAGAATAACTTTTAGAGGGTTTCACAATTGAGAACAACCCTTCAAAAATTCCAACCGACGTTTTATAATATTTGAAGAATCTTTTTGGATATTGTTACAACCAAAGACGTTTAAAGAAAAAGTTTCTCTCTCCTATAGACTGCTGATGTTCTAAAATACTATGGAAACCACTTCAACCAAAAATCGGGGCGCGGAGCGAAGTATGAGATGACGTACTAAATGTCAATCAATTTACCAATAGTATTCAAAGAACATTTTGCGCTCGGCCAATCAGAAAGCTCACGTATTATTCTACTTTTGAATTTGCTCCAATAGTGACGGACTAGTGAAGTAATCATATACCATACAATCGATATCGATAAATGCTGCAACCTTAGGAATAGCAGATTTTGTCAATTTGGTATATTTGCAAGTGAAAGAAGATTGCAGTATAAGTCAGGCTGAAAATGTTTAGTTCAAATTTTGGAATGTGTTGATGGAATCAAATTTTCAGCCTTGCCTGTAGATTTAACCAAATTTTTTTTTAGGTTGGGATCTCTTGTAAATCTGAAAATCATTTATAATTTCAGTTCTATATTTGATAAAAATATAGCAAAGTCTATCGACATAAAATTATTGATCTATCGATATTTTATACTTTTTGTCAAGCACTAAGGAAATATTAATGGATATAAATTCAAATATTTCAATATATTTTTTGTGGTGCAGTTTAAATAGGAAAATACTAAATGGTGATAGGTAATGCATGAATAGGATTTCTGCGAATTTATTGTAGAGTTTCCGCACCACACAACGACGCAAGCGGGCATATTTTTGTCAAAACCGAGAGCTTGTTTCGATCTGACTTCCAATATGGCATTGTGTTGTCAAACCAGCGGCCACGTCAAAATACGGTCTGTCAACCGAATGTTGGCGAGGATTCAGAGGTCTAGCTTTCCTACATTAGCACTCTATAGGAAAGAGAATGATTTTCTTCCAACCTCTTTGGTTACAACCATAGCAAAAACTTCTAAATTTATGGTTTCAACTGAGCATGCTTCGCATGGAAATATCCATTCATTAATCGATCTGATATAAAGGGATGGACTCAGTATTCTCATTTAAAACTACTTCTCTTTTTCTTAAACTTAATGTAAATTACAACACAACGTAATCTCAGAATATTCGCTTCCATAGCGTGCGCCTCTCTAAATTTTCGGGGGACAAATGATCGAACACCGTGTGCGTTGAGTCCGCGGCAAGTTTTTTTACGATTCGGAGGACTTTGTCCTCCGGGGACTATTAGTGATTGCCGTTATTGATAAAAAGATATCGATATGAACGAATGAAGTATTATGGACTTATTATACAAAATTAAATTATGTATACTGTAAGAAAATGTATTCGATTTTTAAATACCGACATTATGTAATCTATTTTATCAATTAGTCAGGACAATATACCTAGACATTTAAAATATAGAAACTTCCCAAAGAGCCAAATTTTGGAGGGAAAAGTTTTATATCAATAAGTTCAAACTACGCGGAAAGAGGAGAGGAGGGCCCGATTCTCTCCCTATGCACCAGGGCCCTTGCCGCCCTAGCTACGCCACTGTTGAAAATAACAATTTATTTACAAAGAAAATATACATTCATTTACAATAATTCAATAAAAGGTATGGTAGATATTTAAAATAAGTTTTTTTATTGTAATGAAATACCTAAAAAGGATCCAAAGGCATGGCTTAGGCGGGCCCGGGTTAAGATAGTGTGTTTGTAAGAAATAAACGTTTTTATTATTATTATTATTATTTGTAATAATCACACTGGTTAAGCTAAGTTCGGCACTGTCAGTACATGAATGAGTAACCGTCTAGTGGTAGTATATCACTTATAGTTTTTCGGAAGGCATGAGTATCATTGTATTTATGCACTATTGAAGTTGTTAAGCCATGTCGAAAGTAGAAAAATTCCGTTATTTAGGTGGCCACTAGCCTAATACTATCTCTCAATCCACAGTGTGCTCTTATCTCAGCAATGGGCTGTTATGGGTTGACGATGATAAAACAGAAAATGCTGTAAATTTGGTGATCACTAGCTCTATGTACAGCTGTTCATAGTGACTCCCCCAATATTTTATTTTCATCCAGTGAGATGGTATCCTTGATAGTGAGGTATGCCAAGTCTCCTTTAGAAAATATATTACAGTGGCACCGGTTTCAAACTTTGATAAATAAATATATCTTTGGGATCCTGTGTGCCTTATATTCCCAAGCAGATAGATCTCTGGATTTAATGTCATTATGTAATCAGTAGTCCTTACTGACAAAATTTATCATGTAGTAGCACTTGACCAGGTGATATTGCACCTGTTGAATCAGCTTAGCACTACTCCCTTATGTCATTTAACAAAGATTTACACGTGTTGTGCGAGTCTGACCTCTAAGGAGATTGTAATAAGAACGTTACAAAGCCCAATGTGTCAAGCTCTGTAATATGCTCTTGACTGTACTTTACTGGACAACATCAATTATTACAAAATTACAAAAAACTAAAAACCAACCCTAAACAATTTTACCTCTTTATAATGTTAATGTGTACAACTGGACATAGATTAACTAGCTGACCCTGCAAACCTTTTGCCTCATAGGGGAGGGGAGGGGGGGGGGGGTTAGAAAAATACTATATATAAAATATTTAATACATATAAAATATAACAATTGTCCAACAAGTATTCCATAAGGGACTATTTAAAACGGATACTCGACCCAGATATAATTCAACTAGAGATATCTATAGAGCCGTAACAAATGAAACAGTTGAAATAAACAACAAACAAACCAAAGATCACTGCAATACTCAAACAAACAATGATCAGCAGTATGAAGTCCAAACTCTTAGTCACCCCTCCTCCGAGGCTAGTAGCTATGATATAGTCAATCAAACTAAACCAAGTCTTGTCCCCTGGCAACAAATTCCAAACATAACCCACAAAAGAAACCGCTCTCCAGAGCAAAACAAAAGTACCCACAAACTTCAAAAACGAAGTGAAGACAGACAAAAACTGTTCAACAAAAGCAGATCAACTATGGAAAGTACAATAGCACTTGAAACTAGTAACAGCTTCTCCCTGCTTAATGAAGATGTAGCCCAAGAAGAAAATGATATAATCAACACAAAAATTCCCCCCAAGCCAAAGAGAATTTCCAAACCACCCCCAATTTTTTTGTATGGTATTAAGGATGTTATACAGCTAACTGAATTCATCGAAGAGAAGATAAATAAAGATGAGTATTCCTATAAGATATCATCAAAAGATCAGTTAATTATTTCCTCCAATTCTGTAGCAGTATATGAAAAACTCATAACCCATATACGGGCCAAAGGACTGATCGGACATACTTTCACGAAGAAAGAAGATAGGTGTCAAACATTTGTAATTAAAAACTTACACCATACAACACCAAAGGAAGCAATACTGGAAGCTATTGAAGAAACAGGAAATAAGGTAAAAGGAGAAATTGTTAATGCCCGAAAGAAAAATACGAAAGAACCATACAATGTCTTCTTTGTAAACATTATACCAAATGAAAATCTACCATCCATAAAAAAAATCGAATATATTTATCACCAAAAAGTCCAAATAGAAGATCCAAAAAGAAATCAAACTATTGCTCAATGTACACGGTGCCAGCAGTATGGCCACACCAAAAATTATTGCATGAGACCTTTTAGGTGTGTGAAATGCGGAGAAACCCATAACAGTAAAGATTGTACAAAAGACAAAAATACTCCAGCCACCTGTGCATTGTGTGAAGGAAGTCACCCTGCAAACTATAAAGGGTGCTCAGTATACCGTGAAATATATGGCAGAAGGTATAAGAAGAAACAAAATGAAGCCAACAAACCAAAGCAAGCCCAACCTCCTGTCACAAACACTTTTAATGTAGAAAACTGGGTACCCCTAAAACAAGACCAACATCGGCAGTGGCCAATGAATACAAATAAACAAACATATTCCTATAGTGAAGCGGTAAATAATGCTAACAAACCCCAAGGTTCAAATAACTACAACATAACAGGATTTCAACGTCCCTATATGCATACTCAAACAGCTCAAACTGGTAACCAAACCCGTAATGAATATGAGATCACTCTTCTAGAAGCAATTAATAGACAAACTCAAAAAATTGAATCATTTTTACAACAAATGGGGACACTAGTAAACCTAATTACCACACTGATCAGTAAGATAAAATGACATCCATACGTATTGGAACATGGAATGCAAACGGCTTAACACCAATTAAAAATGAGCTAAAGATAATACTTGAAATTAATAAAATAGATATTATGCTAATCTCTGAAACACACCTAAACGATAAAAAAATATTTAAACTCCAGAATTATGATGTGCATTGTACCAATCACCCAGATGGCACCTGTCACGGTGGGACTGCTATATTGATTAAAAATCACATCAAACATCATATTCATAGTCAGGTTAAGGAAGATTACCTACAATCCACTACAATCACATTGCAGGATAAGAATGGTTCCATAAATATTAGTGCTGTTTATTGTCCACCACGGTTCAATATCAAAGAAGATATGTTTAAAAATTATTTTAAGAATCTTGGAAATAGATTTATCTGTGGAGGAGACTGGAATAGTAAACACACACACTGGGGATCAAGATTGATAACCACCCGAGGTAGAGAGCTCAAGAAGTGTATGGACAGTCTAAGAATAGCATCACTCTCTTCTGGAGAACCTACTTACTGGCCAACAGACCCCAATAAGCTCCCTGATTTGCTCGACTTTTTCATCATCAAGGGTTTTTCAGATAATTACCTGGACATAGAAAGCTGTTGGGATACAACCTCTGATCACTCGCCCATAGTATGTACAATTAGTAGAACTATAATTCATAGAGAACCACAGACAACCCTTTATAATCACAAAACTGATTGGACACTATTTGCCGAATATCTAGAAATGAAAACAGAATTGCAATTAAAACTAAAAACTGAAACTGATATAGATGATGCAACATTCTATATAACTAATCTAATACAAGAAGCTGCTTGGCGATGTACACCGTATTTGAAAACTGTAAGCAAAACAACTAATGTACCTCTAAAAATACGAGAGAAACTTGCTGAGAAAAGAAGACTAAGGAGAGTCTGGCAGCTAAGCAGAAATTCCTATGACAAAAAGCTATATGAAAAAGCAGCTAGAGAACTGAGAAATATGATAGCAGAGAATGAGAACTACACATTTCAACAGAAACTGTCATCTCTATCTGCAAAAAAATGTGACGATTATACCCTATGGAAACTCACAAAACAGTTCAAGAGACCTCAACAAGCAGTACCTCCACTCAGAACACAGTCAGGAAGATGGGCCAAAAGCCCTAAAGACAAAGCGGAGGTCTTCGCTCAACATCTTAGTCAAGTATTTGTGCCAAACACTTCCTCAATGACAGACTTTGAACAGGAGGTAAATGCTTACCTTGGCAGTGATCAGCAGTTATCACGACCTATAAAACTTTTAACTCCGAGAGAATTACAAAAATCAATCAGAATGTTAAGCAATAAAAGGGCTCCAGGCTTTGATCTAATTACTGGTGAAGTCCTAAAACATCTACCTAAAAAACCGGTTGTCTTTCTTACTATGCTATTCAATGCTATAATGAGATTACATTATTTTCCCAAATTGTGGGGTATCTCTCAAATATGTATGTTACTAAAACCTGGAAAAGTACCCACAGATCCAAGCTCTTACAGGCCAATTAGCTTGTTACCGTTGCTATCCAAGCTATTTGAAAAGATTTTCTTGCGAAGACTGAAGCCAATTCTGGAAGAAAAGGCCATAATACCAAACCATCAATTTGGGTTCCGGGAACACCACAGCACAGTAGAACAGGTACACCGTATAGTGAACAAGATAAGACAATCTCTAGAGCAGAAGGAATACTGTGCTGCGGTCTTCTTGGATATCCAGCAGGCATTCGACAGAGTCTGACACATGGGCCTTCTATACAAATTGAAAAGCCTCTTACCCAATTCATATTACATGGTTCTTAAATCTTACCTGCAAGACAGAAAATTTCAAGTTAAAGTTGGTGAAGAAGTGTCCCTTCTGCGTGATATTAGGGCATCTGTACCACAGGGCTCCGTGCTCGGTCCAGTCCTGTACTCAATATATACAGCAGATCTACCGTGTCATGCAGATATAGTAACAGCAACGTATGCAGATGATACTGCATGCCTTGCAAGCCATAAAGACCCGGCTGTAGCATCAGAATAACTACAAACACATCTATTTGAAATAGATAAATAAAATAAATAAGAAGAAATAAATAAGATAAATAAATAATAAGATAAATAGAAAAGGTTGGAAAAGTGGAGGATTAAGGCAAATGTTACCAAATCCATACAAATAACGTTCACGCTCCGTAGAGGAGACTGTCCAGCTGTAAAGCTGCGAGGAGAGCGACTGCCCATGGAGACCTGTGTAAGATACCTGGGACTTCATTTGGATCGAAGGCTAACATGGGCTACCCACATAAAAACAAAAAGAAAAGAAGCAGACTTACAATTCAAAAAACTCTACTGGCTGATTGGGAGACAATCACCACTTACCATTAACAACAAGATTCTAGTCTATAAATGCATAATAAAACCCATATGGACATATGGGATTCAACTCTGGGGATCGGCTAGTAACTCCAACCTTGAAATCCTGCAAAGGTTTCAAAATAAAGCATTGAGGACAATATCAAACTCACCGTGGTTTGCTAGAAATATAGAGATACACGAATACTTGGAAATGCTAACGGTCAAGGAGGAGGTAAACAAATACTGTGCCAAATACAAGGAGAGGCTTCAAAATCACAAAAACCAACTAGCTAGAGATCTAGTTCATACCAACAAGGACACTATAAGATTA
The DNA here is from genome assembly GCA_963855545.1 of Ethmia dodecea. Taxonomy (NCBI): domain Eukaryota; kingdom Metazoa; phylum Arthropoda; class Insecta; order Lepidoptera; family Depressariidae; genus Ethmia; species Ethmia dodecea. Next base: position 3,988,856 of record OY979453.1, read on the forward strand.
AAAAGATGGCAAATACTAAAGTTAGACCAGAGATGCTAGAAGGCAAATACCGTTACATCAAGACTGAGGGAGACAATTTACCGAAATGCCCCTCCAACAACAATTGAAAAACCAGTCCCAACATCTGATTATGACACAGTCGATGGCAGATATTACAAGGAAAAAAAAAATATAAAATATAATATATAAAATGAAATACTTTGCGACCTGTTCTAGAAGATTATTTAACCTTGACTTGAAACCACAGTCACCTATGCAATAATAATAGAGTATTATCACAAGCGCGTCAAATTCACTCATCAAACTTAATATCCATAGCGATTTCTGGTCACACTGCATTAAGTACAAATAACATGAATCACTGTGAGCCTAGTGAATAATAGTATGTCCAATTACCCGGTAGGTAGATAGTTGGTAAGTTTAAGTTAGTCTCGACAGAAAAATATACGAAAGTCAATTGATCATAGCATAGCAATCATGGCCAGTCTGGAGTATGTAAATCTCTTAACCATGTAGGTATATAAAAAGAATAAACTGACTGGCTGGCTAATCGATTATCTCACAGCCGAAACCATTACAGCTACGAAGCATTATAAGTTACTCTATGGCATGAACTTTTGGTTCCTTAAATGACGTAAGAAGGGATTTTTGGGGATTCCCACGGTATCTTGCATAGGCACCCACTAGTCAAAATAAAATAAAAAAGAAAATGACTGACTGATTTAGAAGGCAACGTGCCTTCTGAAACACGGAATTGTTGGTCCCTGTTTTCGTTGTATTTACGCACAAAGGAAGCAGATACCCTTGGGTGGCTTGAAAAATTCTGACTGTTAGGTGGCCACTAGCTTAACACCATCTCCCAATCCGCGGTGGGCTCGCGTGGGACTCGTGGGAGATTATAGCCCATATACAGCCAACATGAGGAAGTCATGTTTGAGGAAAGACCCTTAGCTCAGCAGTGGTCTGTTACGGGTTGATGATGATGATCCACTGCTGGAATCGATACGTTGACTTGCATATTGAAATAGGTGTACCTTTGTAGCACAAACCCTGTTGTTAATTTTAATATAAACCGGTCGTATCTTCACCGAAGCAGGCACAATGGTGTTGACACGTAATTCTGCCAGCTCTCATATTAGAGGAAGCTAAACTCATTGTGAAGTTACGATTATTGGACGGTCGCGATCGAAAGTCGACCTAAGTTCGGTATGTTCGAGATTCGGCGGGGGTTCGCGGTGTCGCTACATGTCTGCTGGCCACATAGGTCGGTGTATCGAGAATCATTCGGGCTAACTTGAACTGTGTTCAGGCTTCTTTCGGTTTCCTCCGTTCATCATAGGGTGTGTGGAGGAGCGGAGGTGGAATGCTCCTCCATCGTGAAAAAGGCGAGATGATCGTGCCTAGGAACCGCGGTTTAACGGTTGATGTTTGACTGTTTAGTTTGGATAGTTGTATCCCACCAAAAACATTTTTATGTTAAATGTTGCCAAAATATGGCTCGCACCAAAGATATTAAAGTAAGGATTCGAGTTATATTCATACTGCTTGCGTTTGAAAATTGATACCCTACGAGTGTGCTACAACATGTACATACTTACTTCTTAGCGTATTTATAGGATACAACAATGACGGGGAAAGATTATACGGAACGAATAATAAAGAAAAAGAGGGCTATCTGGTAAGAGTTGCGCTTAAAATACGACTTGAAATACAATGCGACTAAATAAAATGTGGTTAATTAACTACATTGGTCGGCCCCATTTTCCGTGCTCTAGTAACATATCTACGTGCTCGCACTATCAAAATGTTATGAGATCTCAGGTAGAGCCAATCTTCTAACTCTACAAACCCTAACTTCACAAAGTCTACACTTTAGTCAACATAGAGTAATTACCTGAACATTAAAAAATATGGACTCACCGCACATTTAGGGGTCCGAAAAAGAAGTGGGTATTTCCAGGAATAGAATACCCTTGTATTTAAACCGCGAGTGTATTTTTAATTAAAAATACCGGTTAAATATACTTTGCTAGTGATATCAGTTACCAAAACCCTTTTCTCTTCACCTGTACTGTAAGTATAGAAACTGGTTAAATTGCTGCTTATATAACAGCTAACTTCAGCTCATTCACTACTAACCGGTCGCCAGTGGGTCGACACAGTTATTGCTGGATAGTTCCCTCCAACGGATATATATTTTTTTATTTTAATCCTAGAGTACATCCCTACTACTATGTACAAGATGTATCGTATATTGAGATGTGCCATTGTTTTGTTAATAGCAGACAGCACTATGGTAAATTTTAGGGGGCTAGCACGCGCCATGTCGACGGTGGCGAAATCTTTCGAGACCAATGAGCTGGTGCCCGATGTCATCGCGAAGGCGCCGGCTGCTTTGGCTACTGTGAGTATTTTTTACTCTTACTTATATTATAGTAAGGAAGGCTTCGTCTTGTCCGGTGAATGCTGTAAAGTTATTATGGCAAACAGTAATATTTGTTTTTCGAACCTGTCATTGTGCACAGTTCGAAAAACAAATATGACTGCATGAGATTGTGCAGCAGATGGTCTTTAATTCTTACTTTACTAATAGGTCATCTTGTTGCCATATTTTTAAGTTTACATTTTTTAATCATTCGGGCTTTTATGCTTGCAATGTTTGTGTGGTTTTAGGTCAAATTGTGCAACTGAATTTTAAACCACTCACTGTCGTCCGATTGAGGTGTTTGGCATACTTTAAAAGTTTGGTGACAATGCAATATTATGGTGCCATCGAGCTGATGAGATGAGATTAAAAAAAAAGAGCTGCCCTTGAGTTTCTTGCTGGCTCTTCTCGGGGTACTGCATTTAGAACCAGCAACTCGTCGGTGGAGATGGGCTGCTGTTTACATTTAGCCAATCTTTATAGACGAGTTTAGAGTGCCTTGTTATTATAAACTCTTGACTTTTCTAAGTGTATATTCAATACCTACAAAAAATAAATTACTTTGATTTTGATCTGATGGTGTATTCAGCAGGTGTGTCAGGTGGATATGGGAACTCCTTGATAGCTACTCGTAATCGTAACCCTTCTAGCTTGGACTCACTTGGTTCCCGTAGGCATACGCCGATAAAATATAATCTATGTTAAGGTACTCCCCGATAATGTGGTTTTTCATTGGTGAAACAATTTTTTTTATTTATAAAATTTTTAAAGCCTATAGTGGTTTTTTTTAAAATGTAATTAGTTATATCCAATTTTGACGAAGCCTGATGTGGATATTTTGCCTGTATTTTATATTTTTTTATTATTTGTTGTATATTTAATATATATTATTTATTAAAAAAATAGGTTTAGTGGTTTAGGGTGACAGCGTAGCAAACAAACAAAGCCACTTTCGTATTTATAAAAGGTATTTAGGATTTTGTCAGGTGTCACTGTATTATATGTCCATTAAGGCACTAAATTAATAGTTTCTAAAAATACTAAATAATACCCTCCTCATTTCCGAGACTCATTAGAAAGAGGTTGCAAGTGGAAATAGCTATCATTATACTGTATGACGCGGTTCGTGCAAATGCGTTGATGCGACTGATGAGTTGATGACATGATGAGATTTACTACATTGTATTCTATACTTATAAGCTATAAAGAGTTAAAATAGTGTGTTTGGTTAATCTCTGGAACCACGGAAACGATTAAAATTATTTTTCACTAATAGGAATCTGAACTTTACTATCTCTTGACTAATATGAGCTATTATACAAGGCGTCACAGAATAAGCGCAATTCCTCATTCACCCCAATTACCTAGTAGGTATATTAATATAAAAAAATATGATGCATTCGTACTTAAGTTTTGTCCAGTGAATAAAGCACAATAATAGTACGGTTTCCATAGGTAGCCCTAATTTCAGTCATGCTAAATAATTTTTCGGTAAAATGTACCTACTAGGACCTACCTACCTATTAGGAATAGCTGAAATCGATTAAGAAGTCGATACTGAACAAACTAATTTCAGGAATTGCGCTTATTCTGTTACATATGCAGTGCAGAGCAGTGATAGCCTAACCGTTGAAGAGCCGGCTGAAAATCAGTGAGGCTCGGGTTCGAATCCTGGCATGTACCAATGAGTTTTTCAAAAACTTACGTACATATTTATCACTAGCTCGACGGTGAAGGCAAACATCGTGAGGAAACCCGCAGGTCCCAGAATTAACTCTGAGACATGTGTAAATAGACCCGGCCCGGCGACCCGGCCCGGCGGCCTGGGCTCACTTTGATAAACTATCATAGAGAGTGGATCGCTAGTTTGATATTTATAGCGACGAATGATCAGATCAGCTCGGTGGTGCCATAATATTGCATTGTCACCGAACTGACATAATTTAAGTATGATTTCAGCTCAATCGGTTGAAGATATTATATGCTTCAAAATTGAGTTGCAAGATTCTACCCGAATAAAAACTAAGCAGAGGTGGAATGTCCTCCGACGTGATAATAGGTGAAGATCTTCCGCCAGGCGAGGTGATCGTGCCTAGGGGTCTAGGAAGATCTTCCCACGCGCTTGTATTTATACAAACTCATTAGAAAATTTAGATAGGGCGGTTAAGAACCGTCTATTGGCGCACTGGTTAGATCTATGTAGTGTCGTAGATGTCGTTACAATATTGCAAGTTAAATAAAAACTTGTATAAATATGCGACCTAAAAAAAAAATGCGATAGCCTTACAGTTAAAGAGCCCGCGTCTCATGATGATAATCAGTGAGGCTCGGGGTCAAATCCTGGCATGTGCCAATGAGTTTTTCAAAAACTTACGTACATATTCATCAATAGCTCGACGGTGACGGAAAACATCGTGAGGAAACCCGCAGGTCTCAGAATATGGCTATGGGCTCACCACCTATCACGTTTAGGGGTCCAATATTCTCTTGAGAAGTGGGTATTTCCAGAAATGGAATACCTTTGCCTACTCGAGGATAAAACGCGTGAGATTTTTTTCATTTCTATAAATAATTGTTTTCTTTTGTAGGTGAGGTACCCAAGTGGCGTTGAAGTGACGGAGGGCAACGAACTGACCCCGACCAAGGTCAAGGACATCCCGACAGTCACCTGGGACGCTAGCCCTGATCAACTCTACACCCTGGTTATGACTGGTAAGAATAGTACGGTTTTAACTTGGCAGCTCTGAAGTTGCGCAAATTTTTACATATTTCTCACTAGCTCGAGGTTGAAGGCTAACTGGCTCATAACTGGTACATAGGAGATATTTAAGAAAATTAAATATGAGAGGTCTTTATAACAACAATAGAAGACAAAGCAATTATTTTTAGAATGTTTATTTGTCTGGCTGTCCTTCCGTACTTTTGTACGAGCATCTCGCATCAACTACTACAAGGTGTTTTTTAAATGGGCTGAAGAGGAACAAAGTCGCGGTCATAAGCTAGTGTTTTCAAAAAAGTAGGAGGTTATTAATTCGACTGTATGTTTTTTTGTTACCTCAGAACTTTCGACTGTCGATTCTTTATTTGAAAGCTGGTGCTTACCGTGTGGTCCCATTTCAGTTTGGTTTCAATTCATGAGAAATTCATATAAGTTGAAGTCGGTTTTTTAGTCTTTCGAGTTCTATGTTATTAATAAAAAAGACCTCGCACAAAGCGCTTCGCTTCAACATTTTTAATGCGAAAGGCTAAGGAATGGAACTCCCTGCCTGCGGATCTGTTTCCGGAACGCTATAACCTGGGCCTCTTAAGGCAAGAGTGAATAGGTATTATCTAGGCAAACATGCTCCATTGTCGTCTGCATCATCACTTTCCATCAGGTAAGATGGCAAAACAAATGGTTTGCCTATTATTATATATATTATAAAAAAATAAAAAACCTACATGCTCACCAGGACTCGAACCCTCGGCTAACGCGTTAGAGACAAGCTCATGACAAGGCTGTCTCATAGTAGATGGATAAATTTCACAAGTAGCAACAACTAGACTTAGTTATACTAGTCCATTGTTGAGTTCATAGAGCAGTCGCGCTTCGGGGCCGAGCAGTGAGCTATTATTCAATCTAATCCCAAGAGTTGTAAGTTGCTGTCCAAGGCTCGCCAATTGGTGCAATCTTGAACCTATTTGGTATTGGACTTGACCTCAGAATTGAATTAGTGTATTAAATGCAATGTTGTAGCTCGGCTAGATTAAAATTTAAAACGTATTCATTAATTACGCCATTTTGGGTACCCTTTGGACTCGATTCTGCAAACCACCTAAAATTCCTAATTTTAAGTTAGCCTATCCTTCTTTATAGAATACGGAAGAAAAAGGACAGAAACAAACCATAGATTGTAGAGTAATGTCAAAAAAAAAACGAGTAATTTGATGTCTTATCTGTCACTTTTATCCATGACCTCCTTACATCGTTGCTGAAATTGCAAAAAACGTGTATTTGAATGCGTCCATAAGGTTCAATTTTGTTATTTTGACATTTGTGACGTTGCAAATAAATATGGCGCGTATTTCTGTCCCTTTCCTTTCCAAAGCGGTGGAAATAGTAGATTGTGTCATAAGGGAGCAAAACGATATTTTTACGGCGAGGGCGTTTCTTTAAATCACGAACATAGTGAATGTTTCTAGGATAGAATCCCGAACGGTGAGGGATTCTAATGTAGAATCATGAACGAAGTGAGGGGTTTAAAGTACGTAGCCCAAGGTAAAAATAATTTTGCGACCGAATGATACACTCTGCTTTTCATACCTCTCTATGAGAAAAAAATATTGATGGCATTGTTTGCTTCTTTTTTCAATATTTTCCGGTGTTTAACTATCACTGCTACTTGAATTCAGTTTAAAATATAAAAGACACAAACAATTTGATGTTGGAATTCGAAAATTTGGCGTAAAATATAATGTAAATTGTGAAAAATAACTACGAGAGCGCGCGCATTGCCACAGCAATTTTTCTGACAGTGTGGCACGACCATCGAACGCTATTCAGCCTTGTCAACCTAATGCGGCGAAAAATGGAACTAATGTTTTGTTATAGTACTTAAGCTACAGTGGCGCCAACCAAAAATGCAAACTTATTTTGCTAATCTCTTTGGCTAAGAATGTTGACGAATATTTTTAATTCTAAATTCAAAACACTTTTATTCGCACTATAAAAACCCTATCAGAAAAGACTTACTTTGCTCCCTTTTTTTGAGGACCAAAACGTCACTTTTCGAATAGAAGGTATGAAAAGAATAGAGCTAACTTAAAATTAGTAATTTTAGGTGGTTTGCAGAATCGAGTCCTTTATCTGACTTTTCATCAAGCCAATTTGGTCGATGTACGAGTAAGTGCGTCTACTTTAGTCACCTACCCACAACACACATGTATTTAAGTCTGTTTAATTTTTAATAAGCAGTGATAGCAATGAGATGTTAAAAGAGCCCGCTTCTCATGATGATAATCCGTTAGTCTCGGGTTCGAATCCTGGCATGTACCAATGCGTTTTTCAAAAAAGCATGTCCCAGAATTAGTTCTGAGGCATGTGTAACAGACCCGGTTCGGCGATGAGCTCACCACCTATCACGCTTAGGGGTCGAATATACTCGTGAAAAGTGGATATTTCCAGAAATGCAATACCTCTGCCTATGAGATTATTTATTTAATATTATAAACTTTGAATATAATATGTGTCTATAATTTACAGACCCAGACGCGCCTTCCCGTAAAGAGCCCAAATTCCGCGAATGGCACCACTGGCTGGTCGGCAACATCAGGGGCAACCAAGTGGGGACTGGGGAGACGCTCTCCGCGTACGTTGGCTCCGGACCCCCTCAGGGCACAGGCCTTCACCGCTACGTGTTCCTCGTGTACAAGCAACCCGGAAAACTTAGCTTCGACGAGCCGCGCCTTACCAACACGTAAGTTGCAGCAATTGCCGGCAATAGCTCGAGTTGCAGAAGCAACAGCAACGGAGTGACGCTCAACGTGTACCTTGTACACAAGCACCGCGAGCACCTTTTCTATAAATCGTGTCTCACCGTCACAGTGAGCGAACAGCAACAGTAGCTCGTGTTATAGAAGCAGCAACAACGGAGTGACACCCGCAACGTGTAACTTGTACACAGGTAGCGCGTGCACAGATCCTAAGAGTCGTGTCTCTCAGTGAGTGACTAGTAGCAATAGCCGCCAACAGCTCGTGTTGCAGAAGCAACAGCAACGGCGAGACAATTGATATATGTTCCTCGTGCATACGTGTAGTTGTGTTCCACTGTGAGTGAGTAGCTTAGTTTGTTGGACAAGCTTAGCTCATTGCGTGTGCAGCAGTAATAGCTCGCGTTGCAGAAGCAACAGCAACGGGGTCCCATCATACATTCCTCAGAACCAACTCTTGGGTAACTTGGTCCCTCACGACTGCTAGTTTCTTTATCATTATCATCAACCTCCACCAAAAACATTGTATGCTGACCATAGTCTTTCCTCAATTCTTGGGGTGCAGTTTCCTCACGATGTTTTCCTTCGAGCTAGTGATAAATATGTACTTACGTTTTGAAAAACTCATTGGTACCCCTCACCAGGTTCGAAGCTCGGCTCACGCATGCTCACTACCAACAGGGCTACCACCACTTCAATCTATACAACGCGTAACAGAAAAAGCGCAAATCCTCATACACCCCAATTAGTATATTAATATAAAAAAAAATATGATGCAATCGAACTTTGGTTGTGTCTAACCAATTTTCTTAAATATCGATTAATAATAGCACGATTAGAAGCACTAAATTCAGCTACAATAATTCATTTTTTTTTGAAAAATTTAACACTATTAAATTAGCTGAAATCGAATAAGTAGTAGATACTGAACAAACTAATTTCAGGAATTGCGCTTATTCTGTTACATGTTGTATATATAAAATGATAAACTGACTATACTATATATCAACATCAACTCATAGGCAACACCGCTGGGTTTAGAGACTTGAAATTTTGCACATTGATAGCTTAAACAGTGTAGGCACTAAGAAAGGATTTTGCAGAATTCAACCCCTAAGGGTGTGAAATAAACGTGCGCGAGCGAAGCCACGGGTAAAAGCTATCTTTATTAAACTCTTTTTTTTTTTCTTTCAGTTCTGGCGACAACCGCGGAGGATTCTCCATTGCCAATTTCGCCAAAAAGTACAACCTGGGTGACCCCATCGCCGGCAACTTCTACCAAGCCCAGTGGGACGATTACGTGCCCATCCTCTACAAACAGCTCGGCGCTTAAGCTTGCTCATACACATCAGGGACTGAAACCCAAAGATATTTGAATACAAAGACAAAGAGCGGCCACAGCGAATAAATCGACATCCAAAATTTTTTATTTAGGGCAAATGTAATTTTAAAATTATGCTCGTATTAATTGTAATGTTCATGCATTTAGCATGACAGATTCTTGTGAAATTGTGTGAAATACTATCATTTTACTAACCATCTTCTTGTAACACATTGCAAGCTAAATATTTATTTATTTATTTATTTGATTTGATAATAACTATGTATAAAAATACGTACCTAGGTAATACTGATGTTTGAGATCAAAGTTTTACATGAAAGTATTACCAGCGACCGCTCTATGCCTTAGTATATTTAAATCTCTTTGGAAAAACCTAAATAAGATAATGGTACCTTTATTTTACGGTATGACATCACAAGTTTTAATGCGATATAATATTTCGAGACTCAAATTGTTTTGTAAAATGACGATACCGTAATTGTTACGGTCAGCGTCAATCTACATCTACACTAATATAATAAAGAGGAATGATTTTTATTTTTGTATTCTCGTGTTTTCGTATGTTTGTAACGAATAACCAAAAAATTTACTGAACTGATTAAAAAAAAAAATACCATTGTAAAACTACAATATGCTTATATACATATACGATTTCAATTATAAATTGAATAGTTTTTTTTTGAATCGGTGCAGTAGTTTTTGAGTTGATTCGTTACAAACATATAAATATTTCCTCTTTATAATATTAGAGTAGATGTAGATAATAAGGCATCTGTTTTCAGTCTCTTGTAATGTACTAACGTGATGCTTGACTTACTTGACTTTAAGACATAATGTACTAGCGACCCGCCCCGGCTTCGCACGGGTGCAATGCTAATACTAAAACCTTCCTCTTGAATCACTCTATCTATTAAAAAAACCGCATCAAAATCCGTTGCGTAGTTTTAAAGATTTAAGCATACAAAGGGATATAGGGACAGAAAAAGCGACTTTGTTTTATACTATGTAGTGATGTTGCGTTATGAGTTTACAGACTGAACTGCAGGCTTATTCACGGAGACTCGATACCGTTTCCGTTCGATTCAGATCGAGTGAAAAATTTTCCGAAGTCGAGTTATAAAACGTGTTACGTAAACGTTTACGTTACACTAATATTTTGTAGAATTCTATACACGTCTTATTCTTAAGTCAAGTTAAATTGTATGTATAATTGGATTTTAAAAGACAATTTCATCGAAAGGAACGTAGAGTAAAACTCATTACGTGTCCAGAGTAATGTAAAACTTATGTGATCGGTAAATATACCAGACAATTGCATTATGTTATATGTATTAAGGAAAAATGTCTTGATAATAGAGTGTTTCCATATTGCTCTCGTGTTTTATCTTTACCACCATTATCGACATAAAAACAGACCAAGTGCAAGTCAGATTCGTACATGACTGGTTCCGTACCAGTATAAAAAAAAAAAAACAAGCATCGCCAAAAAGACGTCTTTTGTACAGGGTAATCTAACAACAAGGCACTCTAAACTCGTCCATGAAGAATGTAAACAAGCCCATCTCCACCGACGAGTTGCTGGTTCCAAATGGGATTAGGCGCAAAATGACACATTTGATTTTCGCAAAATGTCACATTCTCAAAACGCCACATCGCAAAATGCCACATTCTCAAAATGCCATTTTCGCATAATGCTACACTCTCGAACATACTGCAAGAAAGGGAGTTGAACATGTATGGCACTTTGTTATTGTGGCATTTTGCGAATGTGGCATTTCGAGAATGTGGCATTTTGCAAATGTGGCATTGTGCGCCTAATCCTCCAAATGCAGTACCCCGAGAAGAACCAGCAAAAAAATTCTGGGGCATTTCTTTTTAATCTCATGTATTTCAGTAGTGTCATGGGCTCATAGCCTACTGTACCTAACTGTACCACCACACACATGGCCAAATTTTTAACCGACTTCAAAAAAAGGAGGTTCTCAATTCTTCGCGTAGGTACCTTTTTTTGGTAGGTAGGTACACTATGTTAATCCATAACTCCGTCAAAACTGAAACCATATCGAAATTATTCTTGTTTTGATCGGGTATACCTACTTCAAGGTTGGTTCCCGTGTAAGTTTTGTGAAAATCTGATTAAGAACTTCTGGTGGAGAACGGAACTCCTCAACGGACATCAGCAAATCACTCACTATCAGCGTAATAGTATTAAGTAACTGCCTTTTCACACGTACCGGTTTCCGCCGGGCCGGTGCCGGCTACCCGGCGGGCGGCAATATGGCCGATTGCCCGGTTGCCCGCCGGTACGTATGAAAGCGAACGTACATGGCCATATTATACTTCGCCGCCCGCCGGCCCAGCGGAAACCGGTAGGTACGTGTGAAAAGGGGCTAACAGTAGGTAATGTACCTATGTTGATTAGGCAAATAATATCTAGTCTTTTAGTGCTATTCGTTGAAGTCAGTTTGTATTCTTGTTTCAAATTTTAATTATGAAATAGTCACAGGCAAAGAGATTTAAATATAATAGGGCAAAGACGGGGCATTCGGAATATTTTTATACAAAACATTCTGCTGATATTGTAAATTAACGCCCTCTGCTGTTGAGTAGCTTATACCACTACTTCACTACTAATTAGTGTAGTGGTGCTGTTTATCGACTTTTTTTATCGATATTTATTTATTAGGTAGAAAATATAGGCATACTGTTTTTAAGAATACAAACAGTTTAATAAATAATTTAAGGTTCTTAGAGACTGGCGGCTTCGTTTGTTGTCAAGGAAGACCGCGATCTCGTGTGACAACGTTTTTAGCTAGGGACCGTCAAAACTTAAAACACTAGGTGGCCCGATAGATGTGTCCGGGAGTGTAGTAGGTATAATTGAAATTGATTTTGTTGTATATACCTATACTTTGTCAATAAACTGATATTATCGATACCTTGGTATGAAATAGTAACATCCCTTTTAATCAGCGTGACCTCTACCGGTCGATAGCTGAAACAACTTCTAATTGTTTGAATACTTGTTTCAGCTATTGAAATCTAGATACCAGCACTGCAGCTTAGGCTTCAAAGTTTTGTATGGAACTATTCCCCCTCTATGCCCTAGTATTTAAATCTCTTTGGTTAGTATGAACGCGAGCTGTCATTCGGTCGAAATTGTACTAGACTTATTCCACTTGGAATAACTTTTGACTTAAAATTTTCCTCGCTTTGTCCCCTCTATGCCCTATTATATTCAAATCTCTTTAGTCATAGGTATTTGATCTTTTCAAAAACTCTTCGTTAAACCATTAATACGAATACGTTTTTTTGTGTATTTGTGTGAATACCTACTTACCCCAATTAGAAGCAATTGGTAACAAGTAACAGCACACATGCCTCGACAGTCGTTCGACCTTGAAAGCAAGTAAATAGGTACAAGTGTTTTGATTCGATACTCTTCATATGTAATTTCCTTAACAAAGGTACCTCCGTTGTCTTATTTAATATCATTGTCTGTAAGATGTTAAAAATTCTGTAAAATTCATAATTTTACTAGAAATGTAGGTATGTGACATGACTACTTAGAACGTTAGATAACAGTAGGTAGATACCAAAGAGATTTAAATACTAGGGCATAGAGGGGTCATTGGGAATAGTTCCATACAAAACTTTGAAGCCTAAGCTGCAGTGCTGGTATCTAGATTTCAATAGCTGAAACAAGTATTCAAACAATTAGAAGTTGTTTCAGCTATCGACCGGTAGAGGTCACGCTGATTAAAAGGGATGTTACTATTTCATACCAAGGTATCGATAATATCAGTTTATTGACAAAGTATAGGTATATACAACAAAATCAATTTCAATTATACCTACTACACTCCCGGACACATCTATCGGGCCACCTAGTGTTTTAAGTTTTGACGGTCCCTAGCTAAAAACGTTGTCACACGAGATCGCGGTCTTCCTTGACAACAAACGAAGCCGCCAGTCTCTAAGAACCTTAAATTATTTATTAAACTGTTTGTATTCTTAAAAACAGTATGCCTATATTTTCTACCTAATAAATAAATATCGATAAAAAAAGTCGATAAACAGCACCACTACACTAATTAGTAGTGAAGTAGTGGTATAAGCTACTCAACAGCAGAGGGCGTTAATTTACAATATCAGCAGAATGTTCTAGAACGAATATAAGAAAATTATTAATTTTGTTCTTTTTTCTGAGTAAATATGAAAAATACTTACGAAAATAAACTAAAATCATTGCATTTGCAACCTAGCAAGGCGCATCTCGGCATATTTATTTATTTTGGCGAGATACGAACGAGAGTTGTTATTCGGACGACTTATTCAAGTTATTCCACTGTGGAATAAGTTTTGACTTCAAATTTTTCGGGCTTTGTCCCCTCTATGCCCTAGTATTTAAATCTCTCTGGTAGATACATAACTCATTAGTAATTACCTACTTGAAAGACACAATAATAATGTGTGCAAATCAAATAAAGTTTGAGTGTAGGTTCTTAGTTAAAAGCAGCAGTAAGTAGTCAATGGTACCTAGTAGGAATCTAAATCAGCTTCAAATTGTGTAAAGTTAACTAAGTAGGTAAGTAGGTACATATAACATTTTTACTATCAGATAATATCTAAATTTATTAATATTATCTATTTATAATATAACAGATGTCTATCTTTTAAACATCAGGGTCACTATTTAACAACCTTCAACTTGATATACCTAACTACTTACTTAGAATAATGTCTGAGACACGTTAACGTTTATCTGATAGGGGAATCGTTTTCATTTCTCCGACACGAAAGTGGCAAGCGACCCGCTTCCGTCTAAAAGAAAAAAAGTAGGTACCTACTTACCTACTTATACACACTTTGGGAAGTAAATAAGAAAGCCTCAGATCACATGTTTGTGGACCTAGGCTTCGCCTCGGTCGACATGCAATTACATGCGATACAAAGATATTATATATAGAAAGAAAGACGTCTTTGATGCGATATGAGACATTTCTTATTTTACTTCCCTAGATGTGTAATATACTATTATTTCGTCTTTTTATAACGGGAAACTTGCATACAATCTTGTGTTTAATTTATCCTAAAGATTTAAGGATTAGGTACATAAAGATACCAAAAAGAAAAAAAGTTAAAATATGCACAAATAATTTATTTAATACTTATCAAAAATTGACATTTCAAAGTTCGCGCGTAAACGCCTACCGGCTACGCGGCTTGACGAGACGTCCCTCCTCACCTTATGAATGGTGCGGTCCAAATTGCACTATCTGCGCTCGTGTGCGCTATATTCATGCAAACAACTGTTCAAATTGCGCTGTGGTACGCTGACATGAGCATTGTGACTTCATCGATGACGTCATCGATTGGTGCGAACAACCAGTGCCAACAACGAGGAGGTAGTGCAATGTCTCTGGATCTGTCAAACAGTTATCAAACTTCAATGTGCATGGTGTTTTTTCATTTTTTGATTGTTCTGTTTTTTCCCGCCAATCGAACTTTTACTTTTTCATTAAGTATTAATTAAAATTAGGTATGTCGTCCGTCATTGATATTAACAGAAGTACATTGCGAAGCTTCGGGGGATTCTATATGACTAAATTTAACTTCAGAACAACGAGCAGCAATTGGTTTGTACTAACATTTAAAATACATATTAGAATGTAAAAACTAGTTTATTTGAAAACTACATAACAATATTACAATATTAAAAGAACTGTCATTTTTGACAAACGAAAACCTGTTCAAATTGTTTGCATGCTAACAACAATCGTAATCAATATGAACAGTCGTGTGCGTGCGTACGAACGTAT
The DNA here is from genome assembly GCA_963855545.1 of Ethmia dodecea. Lineage (NCBI taxonomy): Eukaryota > Metazoa > Arthropoda > Insecta > Lepidoptera > Depressariidae > Ethmia > Ethmia dodecea. The sequence goes on from OY979453.1 coordinate 4,003,914, forward strand.
ATACCATTTGCACAAAACGGACCGTAGTAGAAGTAAACTTTTCATGGCGCGTGAATTTAATATTATGTATTATAGAAATAATATATTTTCAGTTTTATTTAATACTAGCGGATAATGTAGCATCCTATTTGTGATAGAATTTTTGAAATCGATTCAATAGTATTTGAGTTTATTCGTTTCAATCCAAAGAGATTAAAATATAATAAGTATTTAATAGTATATTTTATATCGAGGGACTAAACGAAGCCATTATATACCAGGTGGTTTGACTCCCGAGCTTGCGAGGGAGTCATGAAACCGAGGGTATATTAAGTTGGCGTTTAGTCTCGAGGTGCAAACTGTACTTTTCACTTTGAGTGCGAGAAAAATTGTCAATTTAGTACAAATTTATTTAAAACCCAACAAATTTACACTCGACAAAAATTCAGAAATTTTCGCGGTCAGTTTTTTCTTCTAAACCTGTCAGGCTGTCACAGATTAACAAAGAGATTTAAATCTCTTTGCAGGTAAACAATTTAAAACACATGGCGCCACCTTCTTTGCGGAAAAACCATGGAACTAAAACTCTTCACATTTTCGCAATGAAGATGGTCCACACTCTACAGATATTTACTGGCTGTTTGAGGTTGTCTTTTTCTAATTAAGGAAATTAAAAAAAAATTACTTTATACTCCCTAGGGACTAAAGTGGTCACTTTAGTCCCGCTTCGTAGGGCTATATTGCCGTACTTTTAGAGCATGAGAAGTGAAAATCTCTTTTTTTCAATCAAACATACAAGTATTTCTTTACTTCTTTTTCGCTTACTAGTTGAAACAAAGAGATCGCGGAAAAACGCGAATGCTGAAAGTTAATGCACGGAGAAACGATTTAGCGGAAGCCGTCTAACAAATCGAGTAACGTCACTCGTCGCTGATTGGTGTTTCAAATTACGTCTCATATAGCGTTACTTAGAATTCAAATATTTCGCGAAAAAATCATAATTTTAGAAAAAAAATTTAAGCAATGCACTTTTAGCGAGTACTTAGGTATCATTATTAAATTATTAAGATAATTTATCAATATAATTTTAGTGCAAGTTCCCCATTATATAATATATTTGTTTAGTTCTACCTACTAGCGTTACTTTATTGGCTCGCCAATTCACCTTTGTAAATAGCAAGTTTATTTAAACATGTCATACTGTATCGCTGCTTCTTCATAACTAGGTAGGTAGTCTTAACAATCATTAAAATTTATATATATTTTTTATTTTTAATAAAATGTTTAGAATTCTAAGTTTCGTGGCTTTGCTATTGGCAAACTACTCTGTAAGCACAAACGAAGAGTATGACTTCGAGAAAATAGAGAGGTCATTTATAAATTATGGATTACTTATAGAGCTTGACTTAGACGAAGCTCCATTGACTATTGCTACTGTAAGTGTCGACTATTTTTGACTAACTTCAAAAAAGGTTCTCAATTTGTCCCGTACCTACCTAGTGTTTTTTTTGTATGTTAATCCATATTTTCGTCAAATCTGCACCGAATCAGAAAATATTTTTTTTATTTAGGTAAACTGATCCTACCTCCTCAGTGGTGGTCCCATATTAGGTATAAGTTTTGTGAAAATAAAATAAAAATAAATAATCTCACGCCTTTTATCCCCGAGGGGGTAGGCAGAGGTATGCCATTACTGTATATACCCACTTTTCACGAGATATATTGGACCCCTAAACGTGATGGGTGGTGAGCACATCGCCGAACCGGGTCTATTTACACATGTCTCAGAATTAATTCTGGGACCTGCGGGTTTCCTGACGATGTTTTCCTTCACCGCCGAGCTAGTGATAAATATATATGTAATGTACCTACCTACGTAAATTTTTGAAAACTCATTGGTACATGCGGCAGGATTCGAACCCGAGCCTTACTGATTTTCATCATGTGAAGCCGGTTCTTTAACCGTAAGGCACTGTCACTGCTCTGTGAAAATCTGTTAAAGAATTTATGATATGATCTGATGGAGAACGGAACTCCTCAACGGACATTAGAATAGGTTTAGTAACAGCAGGTAATGGATTTTGAAATAGTCTTTTAGTGCTATTCGTAGAAGCAACAATACAAACAAACTTCTAAGTGGTTTGTATTGTTGCTTAAAGAAAAAAGGGGCATTTTTTTGTATAAAATTTTGATTAATATAATAATGGTGTACAAGATATCTATACATAGGTACATTATAATAGAATAGAATAGAAACAGACCGATGTCTTTACATAGGAGATAAATATTTATGAAGAGGCCTTTGTAGTTATAGGTAGTTAAAACTAGTTATAGTAGTTACCTAGTTATACCTACCTAGGTATGTGTGTTCGGGATTTTCTCAAAAATTACTTGATCCGATTTGAATAGGGTTTACGCTATTTGATGGCATATCTTTCAAGGTTTTAATGTAAGTAGGTACCTACTTATAAAACATTGTCTTAGTTCCTAAGAAACCACAATTGATTAAAATATAAAATAATTCAGTGAAAACTATCACCAATCGGTGATGCGCTGGAAGTCAGTTTATTTTTCTTAAAATAGTTTATTAGGTACAAACCTAGGGAAGTAAAATAATAAATGTCTCAGACCACATGTAATGTAAACAGAGGCTTTCTTATTTACTTCCCGAGGTGTGTATACTTTTTTTTAGCTCGACGGAAAGGCGGAAAGCGGCAACTTCGTTTAGCGCAGCGCGCGAAAGTTGCCGCTTCCCGCCCGGAGAGGTGAAAATGTTATTTTATTGATTTATTTCATTCGTTAGGTGGAGTACCCAAGAGCAGCCGCATCTCTGGTAAATACAATAGATCTATCGCAGGTTGGAACGGCACCAACTGTGTCATGGAACGCGGATCCTGATAAGTTTTATACTTTATTTATGATTTGTGAGTATTCCCGCTGGTTTACACTAGGTATTTACTTGATAAACTAACAGCAGGCCTAGCCAAGCGACTTTGTAAAACGACAAATAAATCTATGGAATTATATGCGTGCGTTCGACTTGTTTTGCGCGCGGCATTATAGCTCGACCATAGATTTATAATTTTTTATCCTAAGTAAGTATATCTATGAGCTCGGCTCAAAATTAAAAAAGTATTGTGACTGACACGTCTTCTAAAAAGCTTTAAATTATTTAACGTGCAATGTCCTATGCAAAGAGGTTGGAAGAAAATCATTCTAGGAGAGAGAAACTTTTTCTTTAAAACGTCTTTGGTCCTATGTTTGTTCGGGTGGAATCTTGCTACTCAATTTTAAACAATATATCTTCAACGGATTAAGCTGAAATTACGTAAGTACGTACTTATAGTACGTAACGGTGTACGTTAGTTCGGTGACAATGCAATATTATGTCACCACCGAGCTCAATGTGATGATGGAGTTGGAATTTGCAACTCCTCAGTGGCTACTCGTAAACCCATTCAGTTTGGGCTCATTTGACTTTTTTATGACGCGTGCACATAATATACAAAAGCTTGTTTTTTAGTTTTCATGAACAGTAATTACTTAAGTACCTACCTACTTATTAGGTACCACTTAGGTTCGAAAACCTAAACAAATACGGAACACGAAAAGCTAATGATACTTGGGAGTTGTCTAAAAAGTTGTTATCTACTTAGGTAGGTAATTAATTATTATTTTGCAGACCCTCTCAGAGTGCGAAAATTCAATTTCAAATTTGTCCAAATAAAGCATTGGCTTGTCGTAAATATTCCTGGTAATAGAGTGGAAGAGGGAAAGGTGCTTGCATCCTATCTCCCTCCCACTCCGATCATCATCATCATCATCAACCCGTAACAGCCCACTGCTGAGCTAAGGGTCTTTCCTCACACATGAGGAAGTGTGGGCTATAATCTCCCACGCGAGCCCACTGCGGATTGGGAGATGGTGTTAAGCTAGTGGCCACTTAACAGTCAGAATTTTTCAAGCCACCCAAGGGTATCTGACATGGCTTAACGACTTCCATTGTGCGTAACACAACGAAAACCGGGACCAACAATTTAACGTGCCTTCCGAAACACGGAAGCGCTCGTAATATAAATGCCACTAGGCGGTCACCCATCCACTGACTGACCGCACCCAACTTTGCTTAACCAGTGTGATCGTTACCACTCCGATACCCGCCCCAATCCCTGAAGATGACCAATTTAATTTACACCGATACGTCTTCCTTATTTACGACGAGTCCGATGTTTCCGTTGGTCCGGAAGGAATAGCGAAACAAAAATCAACAGCACGTGAGTATAAGCTACTAGGTATTTTTTAGCTGGAGAGGGGATGTAGGTAGGGAATGCAAATCTCGCGAGATTGGGGCTCAAGCGAGATCTCGCGAGTTTATGAATAAAAATACTGCGAGATCTCGCACATTTCGAGATCTCGCGAGATTGGCAGTTTTTTGTGTTTTTTTGCAAATAATCTCAATATTTAAATAAATTTGGAAAATTATAACATTAACATTTATTTTCACTAATTTCTTCAATAGACTTTTATGTATCAAACATTGTTTAACATACATATCTGTATATATATTTTTTAGTAAACTTCTAAGTAGTTTTTTTTTTATTATAAATTAAGTAAAATAATTTGCCGAATAAAAAGTTTCTTTCTTTCTATACAGGGGCAGATTTACCCTAAGGTCCAGAAGGCCTAGGCTTAGGGTGGACAGATATTAGGGGCGGCCAATCGTGACATAAAAAGTAACTGATGATAACAAAAAAATAACTTTGAGTAGGTACCCAAAATATTGTAGAGGCTATTGTACAGTCATTATGGCAACAATAATCTTCCTAAATCACTTTCTACGATGGATACAGAAATAAAAGTTGTCAATAAAAAAAAGACGTGTGGCACTCGGGGACTGCCGCGGTAAAGCTATTGCATAGCATTTTGAATCAAGAAGACTGCCGAAAAGAAACGACGTTAGACAGTGCACGGCCTTCAAGCCACACGGGTGTTATTTAAATGGTTATCAGAGTATTCGTAGTGGTGGTAGTGGTAGTGGGAGTGGTGGTGGTTGTAGTGAGGGTGGGTGTGGGAGTGTGAGGGTGTGTGAGTGTGAGTGGGAGTGGGGGTGGGTGTAGGGTGGGAGTGGGAGTTGGAGTGGGCGTGGGAGTGGGAGTGGGGGTGGAAGTGGGGTTGGGGGTGGGGTGGGAGTGGCAGTGGGAGTCAGAGTGGGAGTGGGACTGAGACCGGGACCCGGACTCGGACTCGGACTCGGACTCGGACTCGGACTGGGACTGGGACTCGGACTCGGACTCGGACTCGGACTCGGACTCGGACTCGGACTCGGACTCGGACTCGGACTCGGACTCGGACTCGGACTCGGACTCGGACTCGGACTCGGACTCGGACTCGGACTCGGACTCGGACTCGGACTCGGACTCGGACTCGGACTCGGACTCGGACTCGGACTCGGACTCGGACTCGGACTCAGCAGCTCGTCGGTGGAGATGGGCTGCTGTTTGCATTTAGCCAATTCATGGACGAGCTTAGAGTGCCTTGTTATTATAAAATATTGACGTTTCTAAGTGTATATTTTAATACCAATAGAAAATAAACGATTTGAATTTGAATTTTGACTCGGACTCGGACTCGGACCTCCGTGCCCGTCGGAGTGGGCAGCGTGAGGTTTTTTTCGTTACGGAATTTCTGGATTCGGTCCCCGCACTCAAGGCCCTCGATAGAAGCTATGCAATAGCTTAATAAATTCATTATGTACTAAGTAGGTATATATAAGATGGGTACTGAGAAAGGCGCGGCTGGTACTTAGGTACTTAGTACTTACTACATGGCCTGGGGCCTAGGGTGGCCATGACTGCAAATCCGCGACTGTTCACGTCGTGTTATACCTAAAATGCTCATCACCTTAAGTTGACACTTATAGTGATGAATGGTAGTACGGTTTTGGGCACCTCATTTTCATTTACCCCGACTTGTTTTTCTATTATTTACAAGATATTTTTTACGACTTCAAAAAAAGGAAGAGGTAATAAATAGGTCGGGATTTTTTAAATACATATGTTCCCCGATACTTACTTGAAGACGGCTAGAACGACTTCGAAAATTCTTTTGTTTGTTTGAAAGTTTACTTTCAAATTGGACCCATTGTCATTAAGGTCAGGATCTGATGATGGGAGCCTGAAGAAAGGGAGAATTTTATGTAACTCGTGCATTGCTCTCGGAAAGCACCATTTGTTGAAGTTTAGCTTATGATGAAGACCACAACGTGGTTAGTGGTCTTAATCAATAATAAGTAGGTAGGTACCTACCTATTCCACATGGTGCTATTCGATTACTTTGATATTTTATGGTTGCTAAGCAATTTATGTTCGTCACAATGCATTTGCTCATGGTGAAGAACAAAGAGAACTTCTTAACATAAACGTCCCTGCATCGGGAAAAGCAATATTGTGTAGGTACAAAGTGATCAGCAATTTGTAGTCTTTTTTAGTATTAGAGCTTTACTTGAAGTCAAGTTCGGAGTCTAATAGGTTATTTTTACCCGTCTGCATCAAAAGGAGGGAGGTAATGTTTTAAACCTGTGCAGTGCCTTCTAAAAGCACTTGTTTAGGTATTAGTGTTATAGTATTATTATTATTATTATTATTGTATGTCTAAATAGTCTGTATTAAAATCAAGAAAATATTTTATATGAAACTAGCGACCCGCCCCGACTTCGCACGGGTGCAATGCTTATACTAAAACCTTCCTCTTGAATCACTCTATCTATTAAAAAAAACCGCATCAAAATCAGGGGTATAGGGACAGAGAAAGCGACTTTGTTTTATACTGTAGTGATAGTGATGATAATGGACTTCATAATAATATGTCATCAAGCCGCATAATCGCAAAACAATAAGTTAAGGATCTATTGTCATCGATCGCCCTTGGTAGGCTGATGCGTGATAAGATATGAAATACCTAGGTGTGCATGAACAAAGTTGAAGGTAACATTATGATATAAGTGCGGTAGGTTGAAAATTACAGCCGAGGCGATATTGCTAGCCCGAGCCATAGGCGAGGGCTACAAGTAAGCAGAGGGTGTAATTATCAAAGCGCACGTATGTCATACGACGTTTTATAACACATTTGCGAGGAAATAAACTAAAACTCCGACTATGGTAAACGAATAAAAACAATACAGCGTTAAGAAAAAGCGCGCATCAGCATTTTTTTTTAGGCAAAGGCACAAAAAACAGCCGGTATTACTAATAAAGTAAATTAATATTTTTGTGTTTTTGTTACAGATTAATTGGTTGTAATTTACTGTCAAAATTAATTAAATCAAATAATTATGTACATAAATATTTCTTTTCACACCACATGCTCGACAAAGCCGGATTATATATCATATAAACGTCACCGAAAGCAAGACATTATATCCCTTGCCTTTAGCCGGGTTATAATGTTGTATGGAATTTCATTATAACCCTAGGTCAATAATGTAATTTTCACTTACCATAACCCTTATTGCTATGAAGATAAAGTCTAATTTCGTTAAGCAAAATGTGGTGCAAACTCGATTTTTGAAAACCGAAGCCGCGACCATCTAGATTCGCACGATCTTCATTTGTTAAATCAAGTACCTAGGTCACGCCGGCAGAAACAAGTTGCTGTATCCATTTTATAGCTTTAACATTTCAAAAAGAATATTATCGAAAATGTCGAGTGATGAAAGTACTTTGAATCCAGAGTCTATTAAACTAGATGCCATAGGCATTGTCAATAATCTAGGGGTGTTATTTAAATGGTTAGCAGAGTATTCGAATTTTTGTAAGCAGAAAAATATAATCTGTAAGCAGAAATAGCTAATTGGTCAGCAACTCATGGCCAGCAAATATTACAAAACCTATCAGCAATTTATGTCATTCTGGATGGCTGTAATTATTTTTGAGCTGCAATGAGCTGCTACTGTTTAATAAAATTTTGGTAAGCACTCAGAGGGGAAGCCAAAAAATATTTTTTGAGCTTCATATAAAAGTAGCAAAAATAATCTCAGCAAACTTGTCATGCGCAAAATGGGCGCATTCCTTACATAGTGTAACTGAACCCCCCATCTACTTTACTTTATCTCTCTATACATTGGAACCACCAATTCCAACGTAATAAGATTAATTCCCAGCCATGCAAAGCCAAACATCATATAATGCTAAGCAAGTATTGCACAGCTCAAAGCGAGGATCTCATTCACAAGATATCGTTTCAATATTTTGTTATCATGTTCTCTTGCACGGAATTAGAGAGAATCCACTGTATGACATTCCGCTGCTAACTCGTAGCAAACGAACATCAATTTTACACGTATAGACGTAAATGAGTAACCATCATTTACATCCTACGCATAGCTTTTAAACGACCTCAAGATTTAGCTTCATGATGATCTCCAAAGTATTCACTTTGGAGGCATCGCTAAATAGGTCGACACCGTCAAATATCTCCTGCAATTTTGGCCTTTTAATTAAGTTATGTGATCGTCTAGAGTGTAGGACACTACTTTGTGAATAGTAATCCAGATCCTTTTTGAGGATCATGCTTTGCCATCAAAAGAAATCTTAACTTGAATCAACCTATACCATTAATTATCTATCGCGTATTTATAAAATTTGTCTTTCGCTTTTAATCTTTAATATTTAATAACGCTGCCCACTTCAGCGTCATTCATGCCTAAGGCAATAATTTCATGAAGGACACTTCATGTTTCCCTCCCCTGCTATCTCTTATCTGATGACAGACTCGAGATAAAATCGCCTTCCCCACATTCTCACCTCCTTTCAAGAAAAGAAATAAAAATGTGGTTGGTGGGAAGAGTAGGAAGCTCCGCCTCGCTTCATACGGTGGTCGCCGACCCGCAACATTCCACAATTGCGTTTGCGACCCCCCCGAACGTCCCGGTTTTGCCGGACATCCGGTCTTATATCCCGCCGAAGCGGGACCGTTGCAGCCGAAGCTGATTGTTGCGGCCGTAGCCGATTGTTGCAGCCGAAGCTGATTGGTGCGGCCGTAGCCGATTGTTGCGGCCTTAGCCGAGGTTTGCCCCGAAGGGACCGGTGCGACCTTAGTCGATTGGTGCGGCCGTAGCCGTATTTTGCCCCGTAGGGACCGGTGCGACCGTAGTCGTGGTTTGGCCGTAGCCGTGTGTTGCCCCGAAGGGACCGGTGCGACCGTAGTCGTGTTTCCCCGAAGGCGAGTTACGCCAGTCATTAAGACCTCGGGTGCATTTGCAGCAAGCCCCGTAAGGCAATCTCGAACATGTTTGAATTGGTCTTTACGACCTCAGGATCATTTGCAGTAAGCCCCGTAAGGCAATATTTCTCATAGGACAACTAGTTCATAGGTCTTAATGCTTAACATAACCCGACCTCGGTCCCTACGAGCCATCGATTCTCGTTCAGCCGTCAGAGGCACTGTCACACCCTGAATGAGCTTATAATGGTAAAACCATTAATTTATATTAGTACGCGTTGCGCGCGCACTCATATGATAGTATGGAGTAACCGATGTACGTTCTGCAAAATACATGGTTATCATAAGATATATGAGGCGTTCCCCTTTCTCGATCATTCGTGGTATCACTTTATTGCAATATCAAACTCAACAGAATTGTGACAGACATCCCCGTCAAGCTAATCAAGTCTCTAGACCCTTAACCATGCCAACACGAATGCCAACATGACTTCAGTTCCAGACCCCGAAGAGCTTACTCCTGAAGATTTGGTCGAGTGTTCGCGTACTAGACCAACAATACTCCTCGAAGATAACTTATGTTAATGCCCATTTCGAACCGTCAGGTCTACGATCAAGCTAGATGTTGCTTTTCACATTTCAATGAGAGACGTTATCAACCTCCATCAATTAAGTGTTAGTCGATACCATCGTCTCCGTTACTTAGCATCAAGAAACTCAGAAGCAGTCCCGGGGTATCTACTGTGAACCACAAGACAGCGCTAAGAGGTGCGTCGTCGGTCATTCCACTACTAGCCCCAATGTGTAATATTTGAGCGATCGTTACATCCAACAAAGCTTATGGACTATGTCCAAAAACTAAGTCTATATAACGCCACCTTGCCGTACCGTAAGGCAGTGCTCGAGGCACGGACTTTTTACCTTTTCGCACTTTGTCGCCAAACAGTGTTGAACAAGATCGTTGTGTCGAAGCGTAAGCCTCTGCATCACAAAGAAGTCATAATGCAAGTCAAAGATCAGAGGTGCCGCCACCGCCAAGCTAACATTGGTATGTGCTGACATAACACCATCCGCGGTACGGTGTAACGTGCTGACATAACACCGACCATGGAACGGTGAAACGTACTAACACAACCGCTGCACCACTCGGGCAGTACTACACACTCCTTCAATAACTCAAACACTACAACCCCTACCTTGTCCCGATATTTTCGTTCAAGCGGACAGCGTTAGCTGCCCTATAAGCGGGAGGGAAACCAGATGTATTATAAGTCCAGCTCTGTTATTTACTTTTATTCGCCATGCTTTCATATATTTGGATCGTCTAGAATATCGCATAAAACTATCATATTCCATTAATCAGACAGGGTACCCTTACCTGCCTTGTCCTCATAACTTCTGTTATTAACGAACCTTCCAGCCAATAACGCCATATGAAAATTTTATAAATTTATTTTATAAATAAATTTATTTATTTATATATTTATATATTTATTTGCCATTTTGCTCAACATCGCTCAACAGACCGACCTATGTATCATACATCTTAAGTCCAACCTATGGTTGAGGTGTCAGCCTTGCATCCTGGCTGCGCACCCTCCCTCACCATGTATGCCAAGACTTTATCTTCGTGTCCCGCAGCGGAAAATTGGAAAAACCCGACTATCTCCGATTTGGATGAAACCTCTTTCATATCGTAGTGTCCGTCAACAGTACCACAACGATATGCTTCCCATCTCTCTAACTCCATTAGTTCCGGAGTTATAACCGATTAATGGTTTATTTCAATACGAGACCTGTTTCGCATTTCCTTCCATGGGAAGATGTTTTAACTTTTCCTAAACCCTACTGAAACCTAATTCTAACTACTTTTATGAAACTTTTATGCTATCTTAACATCTCTTTGACCAATCAAAGTTCTACTTTACTGATTTTTCATTATTTTTGAACTTTCCCTAAGTTTTGATAATTTTCTATTTCTGATTATATTTACATGTGTTTACATGTTTACAGCCCCACCAAGCTGTTTTATATTCTTTCAGTATTTAATATTTGTTATTAGGGACAGGGTGTTACAATAGATTAGGAAGGACTTTGGATTATGCAACTTTTATGATTATTATTACGATTACAAGTGGTGGTGGTGGTGGTGGTGGTGTTAGTGGTAGTGGCAGTGGTGGTGGTTGTGGTGGTAGTGGTAGTGGGCGTGGGAGTTGGGGGTAGGAATGGGGTGTAGGAAGGTGTAGGAGGTAGTGGGAGGTAGTAGAAGATAGTAGGTAGTGGGAGGTAGTAGGCGGTAGTAGGATGTAGTAGAAGGTAGTAGCTCCTACCTCCTCCTACCACCTACTCCTACCTCCTCCTATCACCTCCTACCCCCCCGTACTTCCTCCTACCCCCTCGTACCTCCTCCTACCCCCCCCCTACCTCCTCCTACCGCCTACTACATCCTACTACCTCCTCCGACCTCCTCCTACCACCTCCTCCTACTACATCCTACTACATCCTCCTACCTCCTCCTACCACCTGGAGGAGGTATGAGAGGGTAGGAGCGGGTAGGTAGGAATGAGAGTGGGAGTGGCTATAGTATAATTTTTTACGACATGTTTTCTCTGCTGTTCAATCATGAAGTCTTGCTGACCAAGTAGTTATTTTGCGGACCAAGTAACTATTTTGCGGACTGAATGTTTATTATGCAAACCCATGTTATTGTAAGCTGCCTATTTCTGATTTAATTTTTGACCATTATCAAAATTATTTGCCGAACAGGGATTGCTGCCTGATTTTTTTATTTGCGAACAAAATCTTTGTATGCCGACCAAATGATTTAAATGCTGATTTTTTGTGGCTAACCAAATTTTATTATTGCTGCCCATTTAATTACTTCTCATAATCTAGTACCATGCAACTGCATTTTATTGTCTCTCATAAGGTGAGAAAAGTAGAGTATATAACTCGGGAATAAAACTGTTTTTGTCTTGGGCGCTTAAATCCCTCACTAAACTCAGGACTCAGTCTTAATTCCCTCGCTTCGCTCGAGAATTAAATCATAACTCCCTCGCTGGGCTCGGGAGTAAAACTGGAAGTCCTTCGTTACGTTCAGGATTCAATGTCGCGCCCGTGACATAAAACAGTGCTTTATTGCCTTGTTGTATAATCTACTATTATTATATTTTATCTCCCACAGTTAATTTTAATCATAAAATGTTGACAACTTTTTTGACATAAAAACTCTTTGCTGAGATTTAAAAAAGTACCGTTCGTTATAAGACGGAGCATCTTGATAAACCGTGCGTTTTACTTTACACTTACCGCACTTGGGCGTAATGAGATACAATACGATATTGAAATTGGTAAAATAAGACACCTTTTACGAGCAAATATGTTATAAATTTTTATGATACGTCAAAGAGAGATTCAGGTTTGTGATAATACGTCACTTTGTTTTGAACACCACTTCGCCTTATAAATAGCGCACTTGGTTAAACCTGTCATTTGCGTCGCTGCTTTGTCTTAACAAACACTAAAATTTCAGTAATATTTTTCAAAGTTTATTAAAAATGTTGAAAATATTAAGCTACCTCGTAGCTTTGCTATTGGCAAACTACTCGGTGACCGCGATAGAGACCGAAGAAATAGAAAAGGCATTTTACATACATACATATGCTGGCATTTTATGATGCCAAAATAGTGCCACAACTTATCTCGAAGGCTCCATCTGCTTTGGCTACTATAAGTAAACCTTGTTTGTGTTAATATATTATCTTACATTTCACTCTTTACAAATGACTTTTAACTTTAATATCTTATGTGTATAATAATATTATACACATAAGGTCTCAGAATGAATTCTGAGACATGTGTAATAGACCCGGTCCGGCGATAGGCTCACCACCTATCACGTTTAGGGGTCCAATATATCTCGTGAAATGTGGGTATTTCCAGTAATGGAATACCTCTGCCTACCCCCTCGGGGATAAAAAAGGCGTGAGATTATAATATACTATAATAATATTTTATACAATAAGTATTATAATAGAGCATAGATAGCCTTACGGTTAAAGAGCCTGCTTCACATGATGAAAATCAGTGGCTCGGGTTCGAACGGGTTCGAATCCTGGCATAATGTACCAATGAGTTTTTCAAAACTTACGTAAATATATTTATCACTAGCTTCGACTGTGAAGGAAAACATCATGAGAGTCAGAGTGGCGGTTTACCTTAACGAATCCTTTTGAGATTATTACCAAAAAAATGTACCTAAATTGTACTATTTAGTACCTCTACTTAAAAAATTGTACTTGCTAAAAAACAAAAATTATAGCAATATCAAGGTACACCCGCCATATTGACAGTCAGAATGGCGGGTGTACCTCGGTTTCATAGTATATATTTATCAAGGACTAGAATTAATTATGCCAAAAAAGTGTACCTAAATTGTACCTGAAATCAAAGAAAGAACCAACAAGATCGAGTGGTTAGTTCCAGAGAAATAAAGGTTTGTTTGTTTGTTTGGTACTAAAACGCCTGTGCAAAAGTTGTGAGCAAACATTCAATCCTACTAATAGTGTAGTTTGTGAATATGGATGTATGGATGTTTGTTGCTCTTTCAAGCAAAAACTAGCTACTGAACGAATTTTGATGAAATTTTACAGTAATATTGCACATATATACTGGATGACTTTTTTACCGTCTGTGGAAAAAAATATGACGTATAAGGTATCTAGAGCCGAAGTTATACACGAGTTAATTGTTAAATATAGTCATGTTTAATGCAATTTAAAAAATCTAGAACACTACGCAAACTACTATGCATGTAGCACAGGTAGATTGCGCATGAATGAAAGCTAGGAGCATGTTTCTTTTTAAAATACTATTTCAAATATTTCAGTGTGTAATATTGACTACAATTGAGTAATTTATATTAGTTAAAAAAGAAAAATATAAATTTTAAGTAGTACTGCCAAATGAATCTATTAGACTTACCTACCAAACCATATTTTTTTCCACAGACGGTAAAAAAAGTCATCCTGTATATCAGAACACATATGCAATATTTTATCCCCGTATTCCCACGGGATCGGGAACTACGCGGGTGAAACCGCGGGGCGCTGCTATTATTATTATATTTGTTAATCTATAATAAATTTAAAAGAGGTAGCCCCTTTTCACAGGTACCTGTTTCCGCCGAGCCGGCGGGCGGCGAAGTTTATGGCTATGTACGTTCGCTTTCATATGTACCGGCGGGCAACCAGCAATCGGCCATGAAAAGGCACTTAAGCGTGTAATTCTGTGATAAAACTAAGCGATAGGTACATTACTTTGCAATAAATTACATTATTTTAAATTATTATATGAGGTGATCCTGCTGGATAGGAAGTTGCCAGTAATGGGAAGATAACCGGCCAAGTGCGAGTCCGTACCATTATCTATAAAAACGGCAAAAAAAACACGTTTGTTGTATGGGAGAGTATTTGAGAAAAAAATCCTGTGTTCGGTTTAATTCAAAAGCTACCGTGTCACTTAACTCATAATAGTAAGTATGTATGCCTTTGCAATCATTACGTCGGCACTGGTCAATATTATTTTCCTCACAAATCATGGAATTTGCCGATTGATTTAATTCTGATATATTTTTCATAATATTATAGTTAATTGGTAAAAAAGCTACTTTTCTATGGATGGTATTAATTACACATGCTTCAGTCGTGCAAAATTGTTATCAAAGAGGTTAGAAGAAAATCATTCTCTTTCCTACTTTTCCTTAAACGTCTTTGATTGTTGTACTTTGGCGCTATAAATGTCATGAGCCATATATTTTCAAAAATATAAAAAACATTGCATTCGCAGCTGATGACAGTTTTGTTACTGATACAAGATTTTTCAAAATATTTCTCAAGAATGTCGGCGCAGTTATTTTACTCTATACCCGTACTGCCAATGTGTACAATATTGCTAATGTGTGCATAAGGTGTCAAAAGACTGCCACTCAAGTCGTAATTTTCCGAAAATGTTTTAATAGCAATTGTTTACGACATATGAGACAACTACATATTTCAAACTAGCGGGTGCCCAGCAGCGTTGCCCGCGCGGATCCTGTTTTTTCCCTTTCCCATGGGAATTTCCGAAAATCCCTTCATGCTGGTTGCCTACGACATACAAGACACCTACGTAACCATATTTTAGCGGGTGACATGGATCCAGTTCATTCGTAGTCCCGTGGGAATTTCCAATAATTCCTTGACAGTGGTTTCCAAAGACATATAAGACCATAATATTTTAAATAGCGGGTTCCGTGGATCCAGTTTATTCCCGTTCCCGTGGGAATTTCCTATAATTACTTCATAGTTGTTGCCTACGACTTATAAGGCACCTACATACCACATATTTCAAGTTTCAATGTGTATTTTTTGCGGAATAGTACGCATTTCTCTTTTTAACCGGAGGAAAATATCTCATTCCCACGGGAAAATATAAAAATATTTTCCCGTGGGAATAAGATATTTTCATGGAATAAAAAGTTTTTGTGTGATGCGTGCACAGACAAGCAGACAGACAGACAAACAAATTAAAAAAATATATGGTGGTTTGATAATAATATAAATCGATAACTATCTAACACTACCGCTAAAATTTTCCAATAATATTTCATGTACAGACACGGCCTCGTTAGAATTTTATTATTGGGTTTAGCACGCATTTCCGAAAAAAAAACGCCGGTTCCACCCGCTACTATACGGCCTATACCGTACTGTCATTCAATGAACTTTGTGTCTACGGGGACAGCCGTTACCGCGTCGCAAATTATGGTAAGTAATGTCTCCGCGAAGTATATTCTTGATATTAAAATAATTTCAGGTCGTTCTTATGATTTGTAAATTTTTGATACAACAAGCTTCGTAAACGTACTAGTTGATGTCTGAGTATACGGGTACCTACTTAAAAAAATAATTCATTGTAAACGTTGGCTTTTCCAAATCATAGTTGTGATTGTGAACAATGAAACGCGGGAAAAAAAATGTTTTTGGTCTGGACGAACAGAAAAAACTGTTTTTGAAATATAAGCAACATTTTCTATCACAAAATGATTTACCTTCTCCATGTAGTGAAATTTTTGTTAAACTTTCAAGTGAATGTGAGCAAAAGCTTTCACCAAAAGCATTGTATTTGTCAACAAAAAGAAATTTTCGTTTTTTTTTTCTGAGGACGATGAAAGTAGTAGCGAAATTTATTCAGATTCAGAAAATGAAAGTGTGATACTGAAACAAAATGATGAAAATCAAGAAGATAATAGCTATGACGATATCAAGAGTATAAAAAATTTTTTTAGTGGAGGTAAAGGTTTCAAATTTTGTCTTGATATATATCAATGGAGAAAACTCCAACCTATCTCTCATTGTTCAGTTCGATTAAAGAATAATCATCCAGTAAAACAAAAAAGGTATCTGTTACCGAAATATGAGTGGGCGGACTTGTTGAGAGAACAAATTTGGGCATCAGTAAAATCACCATGTAGTTGGTGCTTTAAAACACAGTATGTTAAATACGGCGAAAGAGTGACTTGTCTTGGCGAATGTAAGGAATGCTATGCTAAAATAACTATAGTGATCAAATATCCCACAGAAAATATAGCTCACTGTACCGGTGTGATCACACAAATCGATGAAGATTTTCGCCATAATACAAGGAAAAAAATTAAAATGACACCTATTAAGCGCAAGGAATTATTGGAAGAACTCAAATACGAAGCTCCGATTATAGTCCATAAAAAGTTGATAAATCAGTCCATGGAAGTTGGTGATCATGAGCCACCAAATCTACCTTCTCACGGATCATTGCGACAGATAAAACAAGAAAATAACGTCAGTGAGCTATATCATAAAGATCCAATTTTGGCTTTATTATTTATGGCTCAAAATGTAAAACCCTATGACGACTACATAAAACAAATAACAATTCATCCACACTTTTATTTATATTATTGGTCTTCACCACAAGAAATATACTACGAAGAATATTCTAAACTCCACAGAGTTATAATGAGCATCGACGCAACAGGAAGTATATTCAAAGAAACCGATTTGATTGTGAAAAACTACACATTATTATATGCGGCTGTAATGTACAGTGAAGAAAATAACCGAAGTGTTCCAGTTACGCATATGGTTTCCAGCTCCCAAACTATGGATACCATAATGAGCTGGTTAAAATCTTGGAAAGGCCATAAACCTATTCCTAATGAGGTTGTTTTGGACCAGTCTTCAGCGTTAATTGGAGCTACGATAAAAGCATTTACGGAGCATAAATCAACTACTGATTATCTCGTTGACTCGTTTAGGAAACTGGAAAATGGCGTAGAATCTCCCAATTGCTTGTATGTTCGCATTGACACGAGCCACTTCGTAAAAACTGTCTATAATCTTAGCTGTTTTCGAAATGTTGACTTAAGAACCAAAGCATTTTATTGCAAGTGCATTTTACATGTTAAAATGCTAGACGATTATGAGACAGTAAAACAAACCATTTCAGATATACTAGTGGTTGCTCTCAATAAGTACGACAATATTGGTTCTTTATGTGATGAGGCCAAAAAGAGGCTAAAAAGTTACAACAAAAACGATCATCATCATGATGATCACGAGGATGATAAAAACTTTGACTCCGGTAAATGCAAAGAACAACTTAACGACATGCTATCGAAAGAATATCGAAATGCTGATGAAGACCTTGCGTTTCCCAAATGGTATCACGACAAATTAGATCGCGAAAATCTTTTGGTTAAATTATCAGATAACAACGACTATTTATCTCATGAAAATTTATTTTACATGCCAACCTTCATACCAACACTTACACGACTAGTACAACAATTGCCTTTGTGGTCGAATGTGATGGTTCCAATATACCATTCCGAAAACCGGGTTGCATCCTCATCTAACGTGGAAAGTTACTTCAAAACGCTTAAAAGGTATTTATGCCATATTGATGTTAAGTCCAACAGACTGAGATTGGATCAATTTGTATCAAAACATACAGAATTCATTGATGGAGAAGTAAAGGAAGCTCTAGGAAAAATTAGAAAAAATAAAAGCACGAACGCAAAAAAAAAAGTAAATCACAAAAGAAAAGAAAAGACGAAATTAGAGGTAGAAAAGTCAGAAGATAATTTTCCAGAAGACTCGATTTTTTCTAAAACTCCATCGTTTACAGAAAATTGGAGGGGTAAGGTTAATGTTCGAAAGCAAATTAAAAAAAAACAGTTGCAAAAGGAAAAACTTACTCCAGTGCCACTATTATTGAATGGGACAAGAATACGAGCTAATAAGAAGGACACGTACATATCAAATACTTGCGCATTCGACTCAGTTTCGCAAATGATTGCTGTAGGCTGCGTAGATGGGTTTGATTTGAACAGTAATGTCATTAATAGTTCAAAAGATTACTGCCAGTTTATCAAACATATGGTCGATAAGAAAACTACCAGAACAGATTTGTACAAATACCGCGCCGACATTCTTGAGAAATATTTTGAAAAATCTAGTATCAGTGACAAAACTTTCATCAGCTGCGAATGCAAAGTTGTTTATATTTTTGAAAACATATTAATGGCTGGTGACATTTATAGCGCCAAATTACAACAATCTTGCACGACTGAAGCATGTGTAATTAATACCATCCATAGAAAAGTAGCTTTTTTACCCATTAATTATAATATTATGAAAAATATATCAGAATTAAATAAATCGGCCAATTCCATGATTTGCGAGGAAAGTAATATTGACCAGTGCCGACGTAATTATTGTAAAGGCATACGTACTTACAATTACGAACTAAATAACACAATAGCTTTTGAATTAAACCAAACAGGAAATTTTCCTCAGAGACGTTCCTTTGGAATCACTAATGGTCTGTGTTTGGAATTAACTTTGAAGGAAACAAAATATGAGGTTGTCGGAATAATTGAATTCCGAGTATGCGGCGGCGACATTACAAATATTAACAATATTGGGCACTATCGAGCACATTGTCGTCGCAACTCGGAATGGAAATGTTTCGATGACCTTAATAATTTCGTGACTAAAAGTCCTAAGACTTTAATGGCCAATTGTCTTGTATATTCTCGAAAATCAACCATATCAAAATAATAGGGATGTTAACAATAATCAGAAATTAATGTTTAGTGTTAATTTTATGATAGTTTGTATTATTAGAATATCGAAAATCTCATTTTTAAAATTTAATATTACTTAATAAATTTATTTTAAATGCTATATTTGTAATCAGTTGTCACCTGACAGCAAACACCTATAAGAACTTATGACGTCACTAACCTCAAATCAAGCTGTCAAAGACTGTTTACTTTTCTGTATTTTCTTTCTTTCTGACTGTAATCGCGACCAATATTTTTTGGTTAGTGACGTCATTTCAGTCACTTGACAGTTGTAAGTGTTTTAGCGGAAAATTCAAACTTTATTTTTGTATATTTTCTTATCAAAAAACATTCAAATAACATTTTTAAATAAAATATTTTTTTTATGGTAAACAAGAGTCAATCTTCAAAATAAAAGCAATTCCAAAAAAATGTTAACATCCCTATTGACAAGATGTAAATAAAATTATTCTGATATGTCTGTCTGATAGATAATGCAGAAATGTGAGAACTCCATTAAAGTTTGGAGTCTATCATTAAAAAAACTGTATTATTAGCGAAATCTAATTTTTCATTGTTTAAAATTATCTCATTCTCTACTCGTCTAACATTAGGGAGTACAAACTTTATACATTTGGTCTTCTTAGCGTTGAGCACTAGATTGTTTGCAGTGAACCATGTGAGAATTTGTTGAAGAGCGTCATTTACCTCGTCGAGCTTCTGAGCTTGTCTATCTACTTTGAAAATCAGAGATGCATCATCAGCAAACAACTTTATCTTTGACAAACTCTCTACCATGAATGGAAGATCACTTATATATACAAGGAAAAGAAAAGGACCAAGAATCGAACCTTGAGGCACCCCAATTTTTACGGGTGCGCCCTGTGATTTACAATCATTTATTTTGACTTTTTGTATCCTATTTTCGAGATAGGACTGTAATATATCAAGCGCTTTACCGTTGACTCCATAATGATTTAATTTACATAGCAAGGTCTCATGATCTACGCAGTCAAATGCTTTTGATAGATGGCAAAAAACTCCAATTACGTTTTGAGATTTCTTCCAGGCATTAAAAAATATTCTTGAGTAAAGCTATTCCAGAATCCGTAGTTGAGCGACGTTTGGTGAAGCCGAATTGCTCGTTATGAAATAAGTTATTTAGATTGAAGTGTGAAATCATTTAATCAAACAATAACCTTTCAAAAACTTTGCTAAGTACTGGTAAAACAGAAACTGGTCTATAGTTTGATGGGTCTTTTTTGTCTCCTGATTGAAAAAGAGGAATAACTTTACTATGTTTCATTAGGTCAGGAAATAATCCTTTGTCAATACAATTGTTAAAGATATAAGCTAAATATGGTGCTACTAAGGTTATGATGAAGCTTCATTATATATACCTTAACAAACATGCCCTATATATCTTCAGTACTTTTAAGTTTAAGTGCTCTAAAAGTTTTAATAACGGTATTCGGACTAGTGTGTCTAAATATAAGAGATTCGTTACAGCTATTTACATTTTTTTCTTAGAAGAGTTATTGCAAGAGATGTGGATGAGTTCAGATGTTCTGTTGTTTTGATAGGTAAATTAGAAAAAAAATGTTTAAATTCCCGAGCCACATCCTCACTCTTGGTAAATAGACCGTTTAAATAGCTAATTCATGGTCACGTGGTTTCACTCTACCCGTTTCTCTGTTTATTACTTTCCAAACAGCTTTTATTGTGTTATCCGATTTTTTTGTAGTATTACTTTTCATATAATTTTACCCTGCTTTTACGAATGCCAATGGTAGTAAGTATTTTATTTTTAAGTTCAAAATGTGAATCAAATTCCTCATTTAAAACAGAAAAGATTTATTTGACAGATACATTGTAAGTATCCCTAGTCATCCTAAAATATGTA
Organism: Ethmia dodecea; assembly: GCA_963855545.1. Taxonomy (NCBI): domain Eukaryota; kingdom Metazoa; phylum Arthropoda; class Insecta; order Lepidoptera; family Depressariidae; genus Ethmia; species Ethmia dodecea. Next base: position 4,025,162 of record OY979453.1, read on the forward strand.
ATTATTTTATAATGTCATAATATATAAAATAGCATCGCTATGACGGCATGTCGTATTGAAAATAAATTAATTTATATTATAAATAGTCTTATTGTAATTATTATGTTCTTCCAACAAAATTCTGACAGTAAGGAAGAGTACATAGGATGAATTTGCAACCCTGCTTCTTGTTTAAGTTGAGAAGCAACTCATTATTTTAATTCTAGCTTACTGCTATATATAATAATACTAGCAGAGCCCCGCGGTTTCACCCGCGTAGTTCCTGATCCCGTGGGAATACGGGGATAAAATATAGCATATGTGTTCTGATATACAGGATGACTTTTTTTACCGTCTGTGGAAAAAAATATGGTTTGGTAGGTAAGTCTAATAGATTCATTTGGCAGTACTACTTAAAATTTATTTTTTTCTGTTTTAACTAATATAAATTACTCAATTGTAGTCAATATTACACACTGAAATATTTGAAATAGTATTTTAAAAAGAAACATGCTCCTAGCTTTCATTCATGCGCAATCTACCTGTGCTACATGCATAGTAGTTTGCGTAGTGTTCTAGATTTTTTAAATTGCATTAAACATGACTATATTTAACAATTAACTCGTGTATAACTTCGGCTCTAGATACCTTATACGTCATATTTTTTTCCACAGACGGTAAAAAAGTCATCCAGTATATATGTGCAATATTACTGTAAAATTTCATCAAAATTCGTTCAGTAGCTAGTTTTTGCTTGAAAGAGCAACAAACATCCATACATCCATATTCACAAACTACACTATTAGTAGGATTGAATGTTTGCTCACAACTTTTGCACAGGCGTTTTAGTACCAAACAAACAAACCTTTATTTCTCTGGAACTAACCACTCGATCTTGTTGGTTCTTTCTTTGATTTCAGGTACAATTTCGGTACATTTTTTTGGCATAATTAATTCTAGTCCTTGATAAATATATACTATGAAACCGAGGTACACCCGCCATTCTGACTGTCAATATGGCGGGTGTACCTTGATATTGCTATAATTTTTGTTATTTAGCAAGTACAATTTTTTAAGTAGAGGTACTAAATAGTACAATTTAGGTACATTTTTTTGGTAATAATCTCAAAAGGATTCGTTAAGGTACACCCGCCACTCTGACTCTCATAAAACATCGTGACGAAACCCGCAGGTCCCAGAATGACTTCTGAGATATGTGTAACAGACCCGGTCCGGCGGTGAGCTCAACCACCTATCACGTTTAGGGGTCCAAAGAATATCTGGTGAAAAGTGGGTATATCCAGAAATGAAATACCTCTACCTACCCCTTGGGGATATAGGGCATGAGATTTTTTTAAATTTTTTATTTTATTTAATAATAATAAATTATGCTAACGAATTATCCCTAAGGGGTCGGCAGAGGTATTCCGTTTCTCGATATAAGTAGGTACCTACCTAGGTACCCATTGTTTGTCAGTGTATTTTTCGTTCACCTAAAGGACCGCAGTGTTGTTACAGAGGTACCTACGTGGTAGGTACCTCCGAATCAATTCAATTCAATTCTTTATTTTGCTTATCCAGGGTAGGTAGGTATACAATTCTGGGGTCCTGCACAGCAGATTTCCTCACGTTTTTCATAAATAAATGTACCTACGCCATGATGTGAAATCTATATTGTCTACTATACCTACCCAAATAAAATAAATAAATTTGATAAATTAAATAGATTAGAGTAAATTTGGGGTAACGTTACCCCAGCGGCAAATATTTTTCTTAAATTACTAAAAAACTATCAGATATACAAATTTTTAAATCTGCACTACATTTACAGAAGCCGAACTTCTAATTATCTGTACCTATCCCTCAAATTGCCGATATTCGACAACTTTTCGAACTTGGAGAAACGCACTCTAAAATTTAATTAAAATCCGTTTCACAATTTTTGCCTGAAAGTGTAACAAACATCCATCCATTCAAACTTATGCGTTAAGGTAGAAGGTAGGCACTGCATGAGTTTTTTTATTATTTTTAATTAGGTACAGTACAAATTATTCGATGTGTCTCTGGGCAACGTAGTAACTCCATCGTCTGCTGTGAAAAAACCAACTGTATCCTGGGACGCGGAGTCAGATAAGTTTTATACTCTGGTAATGACTGGTGAGTAATTCCATATAAAACGGTGAGATATTTAGGTACCTACCTACTTAGTTTACCTTGTCCTCGTCTCGAGAAGGTAAATTAAGTAGCTCTACATATTGATGTATGATGTCGTTCATTGGAACGGCAGTTATGAGTTTATCAGTTAACCAAGTCCAATGAACTTTATCTTTTACCTACAGGGTGTTAAGGAAACGCTTCCGAAAACGAAGACATAATGTTTTGCTAATGATAACGGTTCAATAAAAAAAAACTAAATGTTTATTTTTTTGTTTATTATTTAGGTATCATCGTGCAATGATACGATAGTTTAATTTTACTAAATTTAAATTAGTTACAATCTTTTTTGTCAAATTTATTTTGGAATTGTGTCAAGAATCACCAGTAGATTATAATATCCTGTCTTCGTTTTCGGAAGGATTACTGACATCCTGTATACCAATAAAAAACAATTTTAAGATTTACTGATTTGTGCTACACGGGATTGTAACCATTCAGTCTATTTTGAAGTAGACTCGTCATCTAAAAAAATATGAATCCCTATCCCCCTGGTCAGGCCATAACTTGAGAACGACTCACCGATTTTGATGATTGTTTGGGTTGGGTTTGAGTGGGTCCCTGGATGGTTTATATTCACAATTGGTCCCGATAGGTGGTGGCTGTAGCAGGACCAATTTTGCCCGGGCAGTTCTCAAATAAATTTATTACGAAAATAATATTTTATATAAGTAATTTATATCGCATGTCACCTCTACGTAGGTACCTACATTAGATACAGCTTCAGTTTTACAAATATACCTACCTAATGATTTTTAAACTTTCATTTTTTTTACTAGGTACCAGCTGTTTCCCGCAATTTTATCCAAGTCGCAGTTGGGAAAATTATGGCCCATGTTACTCCCAGAAAAGTCATTTCCATTGAAAGAATTTTAAAAAACAAACATACATATCTAGGGCCTTTCCTCACACAAGAGGAATTGTCATGTGTGAGGAAAGACCGGCTCAGCAGTGGGTTGTTACGGGTTGATATCTAATGATGAACCAAACAAAAAATCTAATCTTTCCTCTTTATAAGATTAGGTATTTTTTTTTTTTTTTTTTTATTTTTTTTTTATTTGGGAAACATACAGTCTTAAACACTAATAGTAACAATATTGGTATTATTACATAGACCTAGAGTTCCACTAATTAAAAGAGCAAAAATGTACATCGAGAACTCATTTAGTCGACTTAAAAATAAACATATTTTAAAACTTACGGTAAAAGTAGTACATAAAGGTACATTGCGATGCAACAAACCAACGCTAACTTAAATGAAATTAAACAATTTTTCACCAATACGTGATTTAAATGTGCCCAAAGACAACCCAAAAATGTCAATATCTGTGAACCGCTGGTTATAATTATCCAAAGCACGCCTGAAAAAGCCATTTATCATATAATTTGTATTACTTGGTTTTGTATAAAATGAATGTTTAGAACGCAAGGAGGCTCGGGATGGGACTTTAAAGTTAATTTTAGCCAGCAAAGGGGACGAGTCAACGAGGCTATGAACCAACTTATATAAATAAATAATGTCAATATAAGCACGTCTGCTGTCAAGAGGTGATATTCTGTGCCTAATTGAGGCAGAATCATAATCGGCGAGAAAATTCCCAGTGCGATATTCTAGATTTTTTAAAAATTTGTTTTGGATTTTTTGAAGTCTATCTATATGTTGTTTATAGTGGGGATTCCACACAACAGATCCAAATTCCAAGAAGCTGCGAACATAAGAATAATAAAGTACTTTAAAAGTGACAGCCTTCCGAAACGGTCGAGAGACACGCAAGATGAATCCAAGTTGTTGAAATGCCTTCTTTATTATATGATCTATATGAGTATTAAAGTGTAGCTTAGAATCTAAGTAAACACCTAGATCCCTGATTTGACTGACTCGGTTAATCTGTTTACCAGCTATGTTATAATCAAAGATGATAGTATTTTGTTTGCGTGAAAAGGAAATAGTGTAACATTTATCAGTGTTGAGTATCATTTGGTTACTTTGACAGTAGTGGTAGAACTTATCGATATCTTTTTGAAGAGCTGTACAATCATGGATATTAGCGATTACTTTAAATATCTTTGTGTCGTCAGCGTATAAAAGATGATCGGAGTTGGTAAACAGGTCATCAATATCATTTATATATAGCGTAAAGAGAACTGGGCCCAAATGGGAACCCTGGGGAACCCCTGATGTGATGGGAATGAAGCTAGACATGTAACCTTTTAACGAAACGGCTTGGGAACGATTTTCTATATAGGATTTCAGCCATCTTATCTAGGTATGTACCTATTTAGATGAAAAATAAAGATTTTTAACATTGATACGGTCATTATCAATGTTGTTAAGTAACTAATTGGATAACAATTAGTAAAATAAGTGCTTTCATAGATTAGATACTAACCAAAGATATTAAAGTGAATATGAGTTATATTCTTACTGCGCGTGTTTGAAAATTGATCAGCTACGAGTGGCTACAACATGTACCTACAAACTTACTTTTTAACGTATTTATAGGATAGGTACGACAATGACGGCGAAAGATGATACGGAACGAATAATAAAGAAAGAGACAGATCTGTGAAGAGTTGAGCTTGAAATACGACTAGGAGAAAAATTCAAACATTGCAACTAAATAAAATTAGGTCAATTACCTACATTTGTCAGCCTCTTTTGCCCCGCTCTAGTAACATATCTACGTCGTTTTATAATTATATATAATATCTTTGATTATTGACTAAAATAACTGACTTGGTTTTACAGAGATCTCACAACTTTTTAGGATGAAAAGACTACGTTGGAGGACTTGCATTTATTTAACATTTTATGTTTTCCAGATCCTGACGCGCCATCGCCTGATAACCCAATAGTAAGCCAAATACAGCATTGGTTAATCGTAAACATTCCTGGGAATGAAGTGAAAGATGGGGAGGAGCTATCAACCTATCTTTCTCCCAACCCGCCTGCCGGAGACCCTCACCGATACATATTTGTTATATACGAGCATGAAGCAAAACTCAAGTTCAATGAGCCACATTTAGTTGAAGAGTGAGTATCATGCTCTGAATGAGGGCTACCGATTTTGGGCTCAATAGTTAGCGCCACTGCCTTAAGGTCCTGAAGACGTATAGCTAAGTTAATAACTACAGGCGTGAAAACATAGTGTCATCATCATCATCATCATCATCAACCCGTAATACAGCCCACTGCTGAGCCAAGGGTCTTTCCTCGCACATGAGGAAGTATGGGCTTTAATCTCCCACGCGAGCCAACCGCAGATTGGAAGATGGTGTTAAGCTAGTGGCCACTTAACCGTCAGAATTCTTCATGCCACCCAAGGGTATCTGACATGGCTTAGCGACTTCCACTGTGCGTAAACACAACGAAAACCGGGACCAACAGTTTAACGTGCCTTCCGAAACACGGAAGCGTTCGTGATATAAATGCCACTAGACGGTCACCCATTCACTGACTGACCGCACAAAACTTTGCTTACCCTGTGTGATCGTTACAAACACACTGGCACCGCGGGGCTACGAGCGCTTCATACAACACACACACAGAAAACATAGTTTAATTTTGATTATATCATATTTACTGCTTTAAACCCGTACCGTAAAAATAGAGAGCATCCCGCAGTACAGCGCAATCCCGTTTTGTTTTAAAAAAAAAGGAGCTCCGCTTTTTAAACCACTACTGACATTATTATTTACCCGTACGTAACTCATATTTGCTATAAAAAAAAAAATCTCACGCCGTATATCCCCGAGGGGGTAGACAGAGGTATACCATTACTGGATATACCCACTTCTCACGAGATACATTGGACCCCAAAACGTGATAGGTGGTGAGCCCATCGCCGGACCGGGTCTCACACATGTCTCAGAATTCATTCTGGTACCTGCGGGTTTCCTCACGATGTTTTCCTTCACCGTCGAGTTAGTGATAAATACTTATGTACGTAAGTTTTGAAAAACTCATTGGTACATGCCAGGATTCAAACCCGAGCCTCACTGATTTTCATCATGTGAAGCAGGCTCTTTAACCTGCTATAATTTGCTATAAGTAATCTCTGATATTTCAAAATATTCAAAACTTTACATCCCTTTTTTAAGAATAAGTCTAGGTAGGTTAGGTAGGCTAGGTAGTCGTAGGTCAAAGAGATTAATAGTAGATTATACAACAAGGGAATAAAGCACTGTTTTATGTCACGGGCGCGACATTGAATCCTGAACGTAACGAAGGACTCCCAGTTTTACTCCCTCACTGGATATAAAATGGATACAGCAACTTGTTTCTGCCGGCGTGACCAACTTGATTTAACAAATGAAGATCGTGCGAATCTAGTTGGTCGCGGCTTCGGTTTTCGAAAATCGAGTTGGCCACGACCCGGGTGTACCACATTTTGCTTAACGAAATTAGACTTTATTGTCATAGCAAAAAGGATTATGAAAAGTGAAAATTACATTATTGACCTAGGGTTATAATGAAATTCCATACAACATTATAACCCGGCTAAAGCCAAGGGATGTAATGTCTTGCTTTCGGTGAGGTTTATATGATATATAATCCGGCTTTGTCGAGCATGTGGTGTGAAATCTCAGCTTTTATTTGATACCTATATGTGCACACATGGCAATTTTTATCATCAGATTTTGTCTGATTGTCCCCAAATTTACTTAAGTGTTGAGGTGTTCTTTACTGTGGCAGTGTGTAGACCTGCTTTCAAATTTAGATGTCTTGTTAAAATCAACGTTATCACAGATTCTTAATCTTTCAATTTCTGATATTGCTTGGGATCAGGCTACACTGCCAGTAGGCTTGGGAGGTTTGGGCATAACATCGGTTACGTCGGTGGCTCTTCCTGCATTTTTGTCTTCCACTCACTCTACACGCGCGCTATTCGGAAAATTATAGATCCTTGTTTGGATCCCGTTAGCGTATGTGGAGTGACGAAGGCATTGAATGCATGGAGGGATTTCTGCCGTGCAGATTTACCTTTGCGCCCCAACATACAGAAAATGTGGGACTTTCCTATTTGTAAGAAAATTCAAGTCAGTCTACTTTCAAACTGCGATAAATCAGTGGATCGCGCAAGACTTCTCGCTGTTTCTGAAAAAGAGTCATCTGGGAACTTTGATGGACAATTGCTCTTTTTCTTTAGCAGTAGGTTTACGTCTTGGCCTGAAAATTCACGAGCCTCACAGGTGCATTTGTGGTGATCAGGTGAACGATTTGGGACATCACGGTCTCTCGTGCCAGAGAAGCGCAGGTCGCTTTTCGCGTCACGCATCTATCAATGACATTATCCGTCGGGCTTTAGTTACAGCGAATATGCCATTTGCGAACCACATGGAATGTTTCGCTCTGATGGGAAGAGGCCCGACGGGTTCTTTGATTCCGTGGAAGTTCGGTAGGTGCTTGGTGTGGGACACCTTGGCTCCCTCTCATCTCGAAGGAACCTCTGCCCACTCTGGTGCTGCTGCTTTAGCAGCGGAAACTCTTAAAAAAAGAAAATATCTGGGTCTGGTTCAAACTTATAATTTCGTGCCATTTGCTACAGAAACGTTGGGCCCGTGGGGTCCGGAAACCAAAATTTTTATCAATGAGCTCTCAAAGCGTCTCATCGAAGCGACACAAGATCCAAGAGCTGGCAGCTACTTCTGTCAAAGAGTTTGCATAGCCGTTCAAAGGGGCAATGCTGCCAGCTGTATGGGTACGCTGCCTCGATGTGATGCTTTGGAGGAGGTATTTAATCTATAGTTTAAAATTTTATATTGTATTTTTAATTATATTCCCCTTATACTTACTATAATAATATTATAAAGAGAAAAGATTTTTTGTATGTTTGTGTCTTTGTTACGAATTAAAAATGTCCTATTATATTTTAATCTCTTTGACGTTTTTAGTCCACCCACAAATAGTGAAATTTGACACTTCAGAAAAGTATATATTGTGACTTCTTGTTTTTCAGAACCATAGACGGTCGCATGCTATTCTCCGTACAAGATTTCGCAACGAAGTACGGGCTTGGAGACCCTGTGGCGGGAAACTTTTTCCGGAGTGTATTCTCGAATATTTAGAAAATTTTTAAAGCATTGGAAATTACGATCCAAGTTTTTTGTAGGTAAAATGGGAAAGTCACTTACTTATTTAATTTATATTCTCAATCGAATAAAAGATTGTAATGGAAGTCGTTGATCAATGAAAGCTGACGTACAGACAAACAAAAGACAAACTTGTCGACGAGGCAGTCAACAATACAGGAGTTTCATAGCGACATCTATTGGAGGCTAGACGCAAAATTAACCATATGAACATTGCAACACTACTACTGCGTCATGATAGGTCAACTGAAATGGAGCATTGTGATTCGTTTGTCGATGATTCGCGCCAGTTTATGCACGAAACAGTCAACGAGCGCGGGACATGGAACGTGGTCAGGACATTCTACTTGGTTCCTGCGCCTGAGTCGGTCGACACTTAAGACAGATGGTCATTATCCAGTAAAGTAGTGAAGACACTCAGAAGATGGAGTCGTGCCATGGATGGAGCCGTCTACGGGCAGCCCAAGGGTTGGGCTAGTGCACTGCTGTACTTGGTATTGTCTGTACAATGTGATAATAGCGAGGTATGAGGACAGTTATGACTTGTAGGGTTAAGACAGGCGTGATGTAATGAGTAGAGAGATTACTGAGCGCAACCCGAGCTTAGGTCAGAGCCATAGAGCGGCGAGACCATGGCATGGTGGTGGGTCTGTCCTCAGGAGGGTGGGTGGGCCGCCGGTCCCATCCCACATTCTAGCTTGAGAGTACCTACCCGCTTATGTAATTGGAATAGTTCGTAGACTGTTATTATGTTAGTGTAATTACCGTATTGTCTGTTAATCTACTTTGTGACCTTATTTTAATAAAGTGACTATGTACCTTCTTGTGTAACCAGTTTAATTATTACCTACTACCCTGCCCAGAGTAGATACGCCCACATAGATACCGTATCGGCGATCCTGAATACTTCTGATGCACGGGAGACCTCTGAGTATCATTTACAATGACCGATCTACTTAGGAAGCAGGGGCCCCTTCCGTCGACAAACTTATTACAACTCTTGTAATAACAATAATAATATTTATTTGCTTGGAATGTAGTAGGTAAACATGGTATGGTCTTTTTGGTCAATGATTTTACAATATTCGATTTCTGTGTACCTAAATACTTACAGAGAATAAGTAGTTACCTACATTTGTTTTGACATTGTGACATTAAAAAAATAAATACTTACTTACCTACATTTACTTATATGTACTTTAATAATAGTATATTTTACTTCTTCTTTTCTGGACTAAACGAAGCCATTATATACCAGAGGTGGTTTCGAGGGAGTCATGAAACCGAGGGTATTTTAAGTTGGCGTTTAGTCTCGAGGTGCAAACTGTACTTTTCACTTTGAGTGCGAGAAAAATTGTCAATTTATTACAAATTTATTTAAAACCCAACAAATTTACACTCGACAAAAATTCAGAAATTTTTGCGGTCAGTTTTTTCTTCTAAACCTGTCAGGCTGTCACAGATTAACAAAGAGATTTAAATCTCTTTGCAGGTAAACAATTTAAAACACATGGCGCCACCTTCTTCGCGGAAAAACCATGGAACTAAAACTCTTCACATTTTCGCAATGAAAATGGTCCACACTCTACAGATATTTACTGGCTGTTTGAGGTTGTCTTTTTCTAATTAAGGAAATTAAAAAAAAAATTACTTTATACTCCCTAGGGACTAAAGTGGTCACTTTAGTCCCGCTTCGTAGGGCTATATTGGCGTACTTTTAGAGCATGACAAGTGAAAATTTATTTTATTTTATTATAACGAGTTCCGATGCTCTTAATTCACACCGTCTCTATTAAAAAGACGTCCCTCCCAACCACTTCTCTTTGTGAATTTTAGCATGATGCCTCCAATTGCCTGGGTTACGAGACCTTTGGGTTCGAGCTCTACGCTGGACGGCATCCCAGGTGCTAATTCCACTGTGTACTTCTTCAGTACAGTTATCAATCCTGACAGAACCTGCATTTTTGCGAAGCGCAAGCCTGAAAAGTAATATAGGTACTGTTATTACACAAGTTTAAGATAGAATCATGAATCCGTATAAAAGCACACTGCAGAGCAATAGTAGATTATACAACAAGGGAATAAAGCACTGTTTTATAACACATTTGCTCGTAAAAGGTGTCTTATTTCACCAATTTTAATATCGTTACCTATCTCATTACGCCCAAGTGCGGTAAGTGTAAAGTAAAACGCACGGTTTATCAAGATGCTCCGTCTTAAAACGAACGGTACTTTTTAAAATCTCAGCAAAGAGTTTTTATGTCAAAAAAGTTGTCAACATTTTATGATTAAAATTAACTTTGGGAGATAAAATATATTAAAGAAATATTTATGTACATAATTATTTAATTTAATTAATTTTGACAGTAAATTACAACCAATCTGTAACAAAAACACAAAAATATTATTTTACTTTATTAGTAATAAGTACTGGCTGTTTTTTTGTGCCTTTTCCTAAAAAAAAATGATGATGCGCGCCGCGCGCTTTTTCTTAACGCTGTATTGTTTTTATTCGTTTACCATAGTCGGAGTTTTATTTTATTTCCTCGCAAATGTGTTATAAATCGTCGTATGACATACGTGCGCTTTGATAATTACAGCCTCTGCTTATTTGTAGCCCTCGCCTACGGCTCGGGCTAGCAATATCGCCTCGGCTGTAATTTTCAACCTACCGCACTTATATCATAATGTACTATTATGTCACGGGCGCGGCATTGAATCCTGAACGTAACGAAGGACTCCCAGTTCGCTCGGGAATTAGGACTGAGTCTTGAGTTTAGTGAGGGATTTAAGCGCCCAAGACAAAAACAGTTTTATTCCCGAGTTATATACTCTACTTTTCTCACCTTATGCGAGACAATAAAATGCAATTGCATGGTAGTAGATTATTGACAATGCCTATGGCATCTAGTTTAATAGACTCTGGAGTCAAAGTACTTTCATCACTGGACATTTTCGATATTCTTTTTGAAATGTTAAAGCTATAAAATGGATACAGCAACTTGTTTCTGCCGGCGTGACCTACTTGATTTAACAAATGAAGATCGTGCGAATCTAGTTGGTCGCGGCTTCGGTTTTCGAAAATCGAGTTGGCCACGACCGTGGCCGCAGGCGGGTGCACCACATTTTGCTTAACGAAATTAGACTTTATCGGCATAGCAATAAGGATTATGAAAAGTGAAAATTACATTATTGACCTAGGGTTATAATGAAAATCCATACAACATTATAACCCGGCTAAAGCCAAGGGATATAATGTCTTGCTTTCGGTGAGGTTTATCTATACATATAATAAAACTCTAACGGGGCCGTGTCTGTACATTAAATATTTTTTGAAAATTTTAACGGCAGTGTATATAGTTATCGATATAGATACCGAAACACCAATTTTTGGAATTTTTGTCTGTCTGTCTGTCTGTCTGGTTGTGCACGCATCACTCAAAAACTACTGGACGGATTTTGATGAAATTTGGTATGGAGATAACTGAGTATCCGGGTCAACATCTAGGGTACTTTTTATTCCAGGAAAATATCTCATTCCCACGGGAAAATAAAAAAACTGGTTAAAAAGAGAAATACGTACTACTCCCAAACGATAACACCTAGAAACTTGAAAAATGGTATGAACGTGTCTGATATGTCATAGGAAATTGGTATGAAGGGATTTTTGGAAATTCCCACGGGAACGGGAATAAACTAAATCCGAGCGGGAAAACGCTGCTGGGCACCCGCTATTTGAAATATGGTATGTAGGTGTCTTAAGTATGTCGTAGGCAACCACTATGAAGGGGTTTTCGAAATTTCCCAGGGGAACGGGAATAAACGGAATCCGCGCGGGCAACGCCGCTGGGCACCCGCTAGTATGATATATAATCCGGCTTTGTCGAGCATGTGGTGTGAAAAGGATTTTTCCTCACACAAGAGGAAGTAGGATTAGTCCATTTAGAAGATTTAGTTAAGTAATATTTTTTTTGTGTATTGTTTCTCCATCACATTTCTATGTAAAATATGATAGGTTATTTCGATAGTAAGAGAACTTGCGTTATGTTTTAAGAGCGATTTCCAGTACCTAATCGGAGTTAATTTCTTAAAACCTCGAAAATTAGTTTATTGTCATCTTTTGATGTGATGAAAGACAGTTAGTCTGATTGATTGTATATATGTACCAATGAGTTTTTCAAAAAACTTACGTACACATTTATCACTCGACGCTTCGACGATTTAGCTCGAACGGTGAAGAAAAACATCGTGAGGAAACCCGCAGGTCTCAGAAATAATTCTGAGACATGTGTAAACAGACCCGGTCTGGCGATGGGCTCACCACCTATCACGTTTAGTGGTCCAATATATCTCGTGAAATGTGGGTATATCCAGTAATGGAATACCTCTGCCTACCCCCTCGGGGAGAAAAGGCGTGAGATTATAAGTACATATTATTATTATTGATTGTCAGTTTTTCACTGTTGTCACTTTTTCGCAATGTTAAACTAAATTTTCACAACTTAATTGGTCATATGTCTGTTACTAAATATAATGTGTAAGGTACCTAGATACTAATATACGTCATCATCGTCTTCTGATATTTGAGTCTCACATCACATAATGTAAAAATAAGACAAGTATAAAGAAAGTTTTAGGCAACTGAAGGAGATATCTTAAAATATACAGCTTAATTCCTTACCTATGCAAATTCGAGGACCTTCTCCGAATGGCATGAAGGTATAGGGCGTGATGTTTTGCTTATTCTCCGGCAGAAACCGTTCTGGGCGAAACTTGTTTGGCTCTGGAAAATATTCCGGCATGCGATGCACATGGTATACTGGAATATGGACACGAAGGCCTTTGTGTAGCTTTACTCCTGTGGGTAGTTCGTACTCCTCCGCCACCTCTCGAGTTAAAACGCCAGTTGTAGGGTAGAGACGCATAGCTTCTTCAACACACGCTTCTAAGAAAGGTAATTCGGTGACGCAATCGTAATTTAGTTTCCCCTTATGCCGTTGGATGTACGAGTCTACTTTTTCCTGAGCTCGTAATTGCGCTTGTTCATTCTTTGCCAGTTCGTAAAGAGTGAAACTTAAAGTAGCTGCCGAAGTTTCGAAGCCAGCAGCAAAGAATGCCAAGGATTGAGCCACGATCAATTCATCGTCCATTTTCAAACTGATCTTTCTCCCTTCTTCTGTTTTCACTTTGCTCAAACTGTCGCCTTCTAGGTAGTCTTTCTTCTTCAAGTTTAACAGTAGATCTACGAAGTCCTGTCTCGGTGAAGGTTCATAATGCCGGGCCTTAAAGACGTCAGTTAGAAGACTGTTGAAGAAAGTGAAAAGTTCATCTGGAAAACTTTTTAATCTCAAGCCGTAGAAGATAGCTGGCCAGATTGACCGACCAATTAAAGAGATTCCTCTTATATTGGAAATCTCAAAGATCATGTTTCCCATGGTCCTGAATGGATTATTTGTGACGTCTTTTCCCATTGCCTTCGCCTCGACGCCGAAAACGCATGCTCCTATGCAGTCAATCGTGTATCTAGCGACTAGAGATCGCACCTCGGTATCATTTGATATTTCCGTTTCTTCGTCGAGTAAATTTTCGAAGACATGACAACATTTTTCAATTAAATGGTACATGTTCCTCATTTTTACTGAAGAAAACAGAGGCGTCAAGTTTTGTCGGATCACTTTCCACCGGTCACCGTAAGTGAAGAAGATACTTTGGGTGAATACCTCTTTGTGCGTGTAGTTGGAGACTTCCCTGCCGCTGAAGTAATAGAAGTCCTTTGTGAAAACCAACTTTATGAGTTCAGGGCTCTGGATTATAAGGGCTGGCTCGGTGCCGAAGTAAGCGCCAATGTAAGGAGCACCAGGAAAGCTCTCAAAGAGTTTCTGATATACATATCCAAGGTATTTTCTCAAAAGAATGTAATCACCGAAATTTCCGAGAATCGGAACAGGCTTTAAGTGAGGAACGTTCTGTTTCTTCCAGTAATCAAACTTTCGCCTGGAAAATTGATATAAGGAATATATGACTAAAGTGAATATTAAAGATATAACGAGCCAAGGTCCCATTTTGCGTAATGATTTTGGTATAATGTAGCTAACGTTAGTAAAATATTGTTATTTATATATCTGATGGTTGGGAGCTGTGTCAACCATAAATTTGTTTCAATACGGAACGTTACAAGTTAGAACGTTAGCTAATACAACATAAGTAGATATATACCGCCTGATTTTTTTACCATCTGGAAAAAAATATGGTGTGATAGGTAAGTTGTACGAGATTATTTGGCATTGTAAGTTAAAAAAAAAATGTTTTACACATTTCGTATAATATCGTTATACTATACTAATATACATTACTCAATTATAAGCAATATTACACACTGAACAATTTGAAATACTATTTTAAGAAGAAACGGGCTCGTAGCTTTCATTCATGCGCAATCTACCTACAACCGCCAGCTGCTACATAGGTACACGTACTTTTCTAGGATTTGTAAATTGCATTTAACATATACATATATTTAACAATTAATTTAATATAATAACGTCGGCTCTAGATACCTTATACGTCATACACAGACGGTAAAAACAATCATCCAGTATAATACACAAAAATTTAATAGTGGAAAATGGCTAAGTTAAAACAAAGTCGCTTTTTCTGTCCCTATATCCCTATGTCCTTATGTCCCTTTGTATGGTTAAATCTTTAAAACTACGCAACGGATTTTGATGCGGTTTTTTTTTAATAAATAGAGTGATTCAAGAGGAAGGTTTTAGTATAAGCATTGTACCCGTGCAAAGCCGGGGCGGGTCGCTAGTTACAAATAAAAAAAGAGCTGAGTGAACGAATGAATGAAATCTAAAAAAAATACATTAATAAATGTTTATATATTTATTAATATGTAAATAAAGTTGTCAACGATTACTTTCGATGCTATTTTTATCATTTTAACATAGGTTTAATTTATATTTTCTTGTTTTACTTCAAATATTAAAGTCACTATTATTCGGGCGACACTGAAAAGTTATTATCAAATAGATTTTTTTTCTTTGGACAGGCTAGAGTCATAGACCGTACTGCCTCGTCTTCAGTTAAGTTTATCTTTAAATGGATATGTGCCTCGTCCTGAGTCTGTTTTCTTGTTAATTCAATAACATCTCCAGCAATCTTTAAATTTCTTAGTTAAACGGCTCTGCTTTGAAGTCCATGTACAAAAATACTGAGTCATCAACACCCCTTTTTGGATCATCGACAGTAAAATTATAGTACTTTTAGTGAAGACTTCTTTAAATGACTTCGGCAATCTAACAACGTCGATCCCATTAGGTGTCCGTGGTTATTTATTTATTTATTTATTTATTTTTCGGAAAACTTACAGCTAAAATAACATTATGAGCAATAATCATAAGCAACAGAGAGCCAATTAAAAGTTTTCACAATTAGAAACAATTTAAGTCAATATAGGTTTCGACAAAGGTACTGTAACAGTTATATTAACAAAAGCTAACCATGGACACTAAAAGTTTGATCTGACTAAGCGATCTGACTACGGATACAGAACGATTTTACGAACTTTCCATTCACTGCACACCTTCACAGACACCTGCCACACAAAATATTATTAGTCAAAACCCAAAATATACAGCAAAATATAAATTTTACAAAAAAACATGATCCCCCTTTTCGTATTTCCACCAAAAACCCTCTTGAATATTTCTAAAAATATGTAACATATCTTGAAAAATAACACAAACACAAATATGTCGGGAGTTTTCCTATAATCTAATTTAAGGGACACCATTTTAACCGCCGCTAAATTTATTAGGTTTAGTCGTGATGACATTTCTAAAATGCTTAAAATGGCGTTTACAGAATAGCCATTAGGTCGCTAAACCTAAATTGAATTGGCCAGATAAATTAGGAACGTCAGATTCATTTTTAGTCCTGTCATTTGATTTTGACAGTACTGCCTAGAATAGCAAAATGCTTTAGCAGCTGTCAAATAAAATTAAGAGGTTTAGACGGTGTTGTAGAATTAAACCCATTGTGTTATTATTCTTAGATGTAATTATGATAAACACTTATTTATTATATTTGAGGGCTCGTCATTCTGGACCCCTGTGTGCAGATTACTGCATTAAGTCAGGTCACAGTTGAAGGTACTCAGGGGTCTCCAGTGCATCGTTAGGGCCTAGAAGTGGTCAGGATTTGCTACGTGTACCCTTTCTTTGCCGTGCTGCCATTAGACAGTACCTACTATTGATGGTATTGAGGGGACAGACCCACCACCATCCCATGGTCTCGCCGTTCCATAGCTCTGACTTAAAGTCACGATGCGGTCGGTAATTTCGTTACTCTTTAGATACTTCTAACAAGTCTTGAACTTACAAGTCATAATTGTCCCCATACCGCCGAAGTATTGTCTCCTATTGTACAGACATTACCAAATACAGCAGTGCACCAGCTCATGAGAGTCAGAATGGCGGGTGTACCTTAACGAATTCTTTTGAGTTTATTACCAAAAACCAGCCCAACTCTCGGGCTGATCCGTTCAAGGCTCCACTAAGCGTTCAGTTTCCAGCGTCTTGACTAAGTGTCATCCGACTCACGGTTTAGGAACACAGTAGTTTCGTTGATAGATTGCGCCATTTCGTCGATGAGCCTATCACAATGGTTTATTACAGTTGACCAATCACGACGCAGTAGTAGTGATTATGTTACATCGTGCCTCTCTGATTTTAGCTATAATCACCGGCATATTCATCAGGCATATAAAAATGATTTAAATGAATGGTAAAAAATCAAAAATCTTTTATTTTTTAAAGGTATTCTATATTTAAACTTTAGTTATTCAATACACTAAAATTTTTAGAAGTCATGTATGGTAATACCTATTTGTATTTAGGTACATGATTCAACTTTTAAAAGACGATTTGATTTAGTAGTTGAAAACTTACCAATGGAAACCTACATTATCAGGGAGTAACAAGGCTATATTTTTTTCGCTGTACCTATTTCTACGAGAACGGGAACTACGCGGGTAAAAATCCGTGTATGGAAGTACCTAGGTACCTACTATGAAACTAGTGTACCTTTTAACAATGAGTTCTCATTGATAATAAGTATTCAAATTTTATTATTACAACAGGTGGCATAAATTGAAGTAACCTATACTTACTTACTTTAATAAATCTACTATATAAAAATAAGTAAGTAACCATGTAAGTAATAAAATCAAAAATAGCACAAACATTGTAACAACTATATGGAAAAATATAAATAGCGAGACTGGAAAATTAAAATCTCAACATTTTGACTTTCAGTTGAAAGGTAACAATATAATTTTAAGAAATGATAAAGATATATCTGAAGTGTTTGTAAATTTTTTCTCTGATATTCCAGTCTCGACGACCAAGTCACTTAACTCGTCACCCGCACTCGCTGAATCGCTACTACAAGAACATACCGCTGCATGTAAATACACGCAATTTCGTATTCGATCATGTAAATCCTTGGGACATCCTAAAAGCATTCAAATCAATACAAATGAAAAATACTGCCGATCTTGACGGCTTATCTGTAAAAATCATATCATCCATAATAGACTTAATTGCCTCACCTCTAGCTTGTTTATTTAATAAATGCGTTGATGATGGCGTGTTTCCTGATCTGATGAAACATAGTAAAATTATTCCATTATTCAAAGCCGGTAGTAGATTAGACCCCTCTAACTTCAGACCAATATCAATTCTACCGACTCTTAGTAAAATTTTTGAGAAAATTATTCTATATCAGTTGAGTGCACATTTTTCTATCAACAGTATAATGTCTGTAAAGCAATTTGGATTTACTAGGGGTAGCTCGACAACCGATACCGGGTGTTGAGCTAGTAAATCATGTTTTTGATGCCTGGGAGGAGTCGCAGGATGCTGTTGGGGTTTTCTGTGATTTATCTAAGGCATTCGATTGTGTCCATCATGAAATTCTCATCAGAAAACTACGTCATTACGGAGTACAAGGCCGCGCTCTTGATTTAATAAAGTCCTACTTGAGAAGCCGGATACAATGTGTTGATGTAAACGGTTCAAGATCGTCTGGATCGGCGGTTTGTATTGGTGTACCGCAGGGCTCCATTTTAGGCCCCTTTCTATTTCTGGTCTATATAAATGACCTACCCAACCGAGTGCAACATGATATTGTACTGTTCGCAAATGATACATCTCTACTTTTTAAAATTAAACGACCTATTAAGTCTTATGACGAAGTAAACAGTGCAATTAATGATGTTGTCAGTTGGTTTAACGTTAATAATTTACTTCTCAATGAGAAAAAAACTAAATACACATATACAGTTAAAAACGAAAAATTAGAATGTGTAAACACTACAGTATTTTTAGGAATAACTCTAGACTCTAAGTTACAGTGGGGACCGCACATTGATACGTTGGCGAAAAGGCTCAGTTCTGCTGCATAAGCCGTAAAAAAAATACGTAATATGTCAAGCGTAGAAACAGCTAGACTTGTCTATTTCAGCTACTTCCACAGCTTGATGTCATATGGCATTCTACTATGGGGGAATGCTGCTGATGTCCAGAGAATATTTTTTTTGCAGAAACGAGCCATTCGTGCAATTTATAAAATGGGGTCTAGGATGTCTCTAAAGGAAAAATTCAAGGAAATTAATATACTGACACTGGCGTCACAGTATATTTACCAAAACGTATTGTATGTGAAAAGAATATATCACTTTACAAAAAAAAATAGTGACAGACATTGTATAAACACTAGAAATAAGAATGAACTGGCTGCTTGTGTTAGTCGATTATCTAAAGTTACCAAATCCTTTAAGGGTCAATGTATACGTTTTTACAATAAGATTCCCATTGAATTACAAAATTTGCCTGTTGACAAATTTAAAATAATAGTTAAGCAAAAAATACTTAAAAAAGGCTACTATAAAATTACCGACTACTTAGTAGACCAAAATGCATGGAATTAACCGACTCGACGCTATGTAAGGCTATTAATTATAATAATAATATAATCCCACGCCTTTTTTATCCTCGAGGGGGTAGGCAGAGGTATTCCATTACTGGATATACCCACATTTCACGAGATATATTGGACCCCTAAACGTGATAGGTGGTGAGCCTTTCGCCGGACCGGGTCTGTCTACACATGTCTCAGAATTAATTCTGAGACCTGCGGGTTTCCTCACGATGTTTTTCCTTCAAGCTAGTGATAAATATGTACGTAAGTTTTTGAAAAACTCATTGGTACATGCCAGGATTCGAACCCGAGCCTCACTGATTTTCGGCCGGCTCTTTAACCGTCCGGGCTATCACTGCTCTTATTATTATGCTGCTATTAATTATAATTATTATTGTAATAGTACATTATGGTACAAGTGAGTAAAGTTGGTGATTACCGCTGAGGCGCCATTGAGACCCGAGCCGTAGGCGAGGGTCATAAGAGAGCCGAGGACGGTAATCATCAATACACACGTGTATCATACGACGTTTTTCAACACACTTGTGAATAAATAATACTAAAAAATCATTTTAAAATAATCATTCGCAATGGCGGGGAAAATTAATTGGTTTTCCAATTTTTTATTTATATAATTTGGAAAAGGCAAAAGGATCTAGGCCCATACAGCCTCGTTTTCCTATGCGCTCGCATCTTACAATGGCGATCGGCCATGGACTAAAAAAATTAGGTTTCTTTTTCTTTGGTTTGTCGTGGATAGCGTTTTAGCCACGTACAAAATGGGGTATTTAAAGTTTTTACAGAGAAAACCAAAGTTATATTTGAGTGAAAGTTTTGTTTATTAAACACGTACAAGTTGAAATGATCTATTTAAATACGAAGTTGCATGAAATGAGCAAGCCATATTTGTGTATTAATTTATTAGTACGATTGAATACGATCTTTTTTGTATCGAAACTTTTTTAAGAACAAAGCAACTCTAGCAACAAAATTGAAAAAAAAAATCTATAACTCACTAGTGAATAATAGCAAACAAAAAGTCTCAGTTTGATTATAGGTGTCATTATGTGCCTAATTGCAGTGAAATTAGAGCCACTTTATGAGCAAGTGTGTTGAAAACGATATTTATTAGTAAGACATGAGATTAAAAAGAGCTGCCCTTGAGTTTCTTGCTGGCTCTTCTCGGGGTACTGCATTCGGAACCAGCAACTCGTCGGTGGAGATGGGCTGCTGTTTGCATTTAGCCAATCTTCATGGACGAGTTTAGAGTGCCTTGTTACTATAAAATATTGACGTTTCTAAGTGTATATCTTATACCAATAGAAAATAAACGATTTTGAATTTTGAATTTTGAGTCGGGTTTTCCTTCCTGACGCTATAACTCCAGAACGCACGAACCGATTTCCACGGTTTTGCATTCGTTGGAAAGGTCTCGGGCTCCGTGAAGTTTATAGCAAAGAAAATTCAGGAAAAAAATCAACAGAAAAGCGAGAAAATCTTATAAGCATTGCACCCGTGCGAAGCCGGGGCGGGTCGCTAGTATAATAATAATAACTTAATAAAAGGAGGTATAAATCTCACACTGCTTTTTATCGATTGCTTGCTCATTCTGCTCCCAAGAAACTCTAAAATATCTTTTTTATATCTCATACTCGGAAAGTAGTGTTTGTTTGATCTGAGTACCGGGTCGGAAGCGATGATTCCCACCACAGAGAGATTCAAGGCTGTGATTCCCGCCCTCGGTCGGGAAAGACTCATTGTAATTGCTTCCGGCCTTAGGGCGGGAATGAATTAAAAAAAAAAGTACTGCATTTGGCAAAGATGTTTAAAGAAAAAGTTTCTCTAGGAAAGAGAATGACTTTCTTCCAACCTCTTTGGGTACTTAGTACGATATATACGAAACTTTTTACATCAATTAGAATAAGAAAAAAAGGTGCGGCCTTGTGAGTGTAGGTAGGTATAAAGGTAAAGGTAGGTACTCGTTCCATATTTAAAATTAAAAAAAGAGTAATAATTTGGTAAGCTGTTCCGAAATTCAAAATCTTGTTTTTCATCGACACTAATAAGCACAGAACACTATTACTCGGCTAAAAGTAGGTACATATTATTATAAAGAGGAAGGATTTGTATATTATTTTTGTAATGTTATTTAGGTTAGTACTCTATGATGTAGTATTCCAAGACGTTTAAAAGAAAAAGTTTCTATTTCTTCCAACCTCCTTGGTTGTATTGTTGACAATTTTTTTTTGTAGGTATTATTGCGTTTTTGCATGTTTGAATTTTTGTAAAATTGTAATTTTTTTTCATATCTCATACTCGGAAAGTAGTGTATGTTTGATCTGAGTACCGAGTCGGAAGCGATGATTCCCACCACAGAGAGATTCAGGGCTGTGATTCCCGCCCTCGGTCGGGAAAGACTCATAGTAATTGCTTCCGGCCTTAGGGCGGGAATAAATAAAAAAGAAATAGTACTAAATTTGGCAATGACGTTTAAAGAAAAAGTTTCTTTAGGAAAGAGAATGACTTTCTTCCAACCTCTTTGGGTACTTAGTAGGGATACGAAACTTTTTACATCAATTAGAATAAGCAAAAAAAAGGTGCGGCCTTGTGAGTGTAGGTATAAACAACAGAAAATAGCCCGCACGCGGGGCGGTACGCGTTCCATATTTAAAATTAAAAAAACAGTAATAATTTGGTAATCTGTTCCGAAATTCAAAATCATGTTTTCAATCGACACTAATTAAGCACAGAACACTATTACTCGGCTAAAAGTGTTATAAAGAGGAAGGATTTGTATATTATTTTTGTAATGTTATTTAGGTTAGGTACTCGATGATGTAGTATTCAAAGACGTTTAA
Organism: Ethmia dodecea; assembly: GCA_963855545.1. Taxonomy (NCBI): domain Eukaryota; kingdom Metazoa; phylum Arthropoda; class Insecta; order Lepidoptera; family Depressariidae; genus Ethmia; species Ethmia dodecea. Next base: position 4,047,292 of record OY979453.1, read on the forward strand.
AAGAAAAAGTTTCTCTTTCTTCCAACCTCTTTGGTTATATTTTTGTCAATTTTTTTTAGGTATTATTGCGTTTTTGCATGTTAGAATTTTTGTAAAATTGTAATTTTTTTTGTTTACTTTCCTTGAATTCGAAATGAAAAGTAGAGTGTTTAACGCGGGTGGAAGTTATCAATTCCTACTCGGACTATATCCGCCCTCGCTGCGCTCGGGCGTCTAAATACCTCGTATGGGAATTGATTCCTTCCGACCCTTGTATAACAATCTACTATTGTTTGCTTTCCTTGAATTCGAAATGAAAAGTAGAGTGTTTAACGCGGGTGGAAGTTATCAATTCCTTCAGACCCTTGTATAACAATCTACTATTCCTGGAAGTCGTGAATAATTAAAAATAAATTTAGTGGAAAAGGGCGATGTCTCATTTTAAAAGGGGGGAATGTGGTTACATTAGTTACAGATAAAAAATCATAATGTTGTTATACATCTCAGTAGCGATAACTTATGACTTTTGATAAAAATATGATATCCAGTCAAAGAGATTAAAATATAATAAAACATAGAGGGGACAAAGCGAGAAAAATTTGAAGTCAAAAGTTATTCCAAGTGGAATAAGTCTAGTACAATTTCGACCGAATGACAGCTCGCGTTCATACTAACTGACATAACAAGGACATGACGCTTAGGCTTCAAAGTTTTGTATGAAAATATTCCCAATGCCCCCTCTATGCCCTATTATATTTAAATCTCTTTGTATCCAGTAGTCTCTGACACTAACGCACCGATTTAAATTCTTTTGCCAATGGAAAGATTACTTTTCTGGTAGTAACATGTAACATGGGCTATAATTTTCCCACGGGAATAAGCCTAAACCACGAAAATGATTTTAAAAATTCATTCATCAATGAAAAGCTACATGATCCGGGCGGTAGTTAACAAATCATACCTACTTACCTACTCACACGTTCACTGCGGATCACCCACAATCGGCCTGGTGCTGTTCCAAATCACTGTGCGCACGGAAAAAACAGGTTTTTCTCGCTTGTGCGGAACAGGTTTTCTGGGTATTTTTATGAGCATGACAGAGACAAATATAGTTTTCGAATTGTGACAAGCAATGTAGTAATAATAGGCAGTATAGTTACTCGTCAGGTCATTTTCGACCGCCGCCGCACAGGAGTTGAAAAAAGTTAACTCAGTGCGGGAGCGGGCCTGTTTCGGTGGGTGACCGGCAGCGACCTGTTGCCGCACTGTGCAAATGCGTACGCGTTGAGCCGCCAGTAGTGTTGTGCAGTCATGGGAGGATGACGCGCGCTTGTCGATTTCAGATTCTTAAATGGTGCATCGTAAAAAAAATAACTCTAGAAAATGTTAGTAATAGTAATACCGAAGACGATTACGAAGGGCCTAAACGAATTAAATACAGGAAAATATTTCAAAAGCAAGAACCTAAGCCATCCACCAGAAAAATCACAATTTTGGAAAACAAAATAATCCGCTCAGCAAATTATTTATTATTATTTATTAATTATTACCTACTATTAGTGCTGATTTAAATATAATTAATGACTCGATATTTTATTTTCTTTCACTATCCCATCACTACAAAAATTACACTTTGGTGCGGGATCAGGCCTTGTCGCCCTGACATTTTCGATTTCTAATTTCTCATTTTCTGTTTAGAGAATCCAGGACCTGGGTCAATGCATAGACAAGTGATTTATCACGATTTCAAAACTATAAAAAAAATATAGGTATGTACTTTATGATTTGGCTAAGGGTTGAAAGGGCCTGCCACGCACATTAAGAAAGTCAAGTGGGTGCTTTTTTTGACTGCCACCGCACCAGCTGAAAGTCATTGTAATTTTTTACGCAGTTAACGTGTTTAACCGACTTCAAAAATTCGTCTGTATGTTTTTTTTATGTTTGTTACCTCAGAACTTTTGACTGGGTGGACCGATTTGGATGATTCTATTTTTATTTGAAAGCTGGTGCTTCCAGATTGGTCCAATTTTAATTTCGTCCAGTTATGACAACAAAATCCATGAGAAAACCATTTAAGTTTGAAGATTGAAGTCGGTTTTTTACTCTTTAGAGTGGTTATTACGTTAGATATAAGTACTATATATCCCTGACAAATATGTCGGTGATTAAGTCAAGAGTCACGATGTAACATAATCACTACTACTGCGTCGTGTATGCTCACCTGTATTAAAGCATTGTGATTGGCTCATCGACGAAATAGCGCAATCTAGGATAATATAATCTTGCCGCCAATTCTACTGTGTTTCTGCGCCGGAGTCGGATGACACTTATGACTTGACTGTGTCCTACAATTTTTAATTTACTTATGACAGATGGTCACTATCAGTAAAAGTTAGTCAAGACGCTGGAAAGGTGGGGCCTTGGACGGATCAGACCGAGAGTTGGGCTGGTGCACTGCTGTATTTGGTGATGTCTATGGGGACAGTATGGGGACAGCTATGACTTGTAAGTTCAAGACTTGTTAGAAGTATCTAAGAAATAACGAAATTACCGACCGCATCGTAAGTTTAAGTCAGAGCCATGGAACGGCAAGACCATGGGATGGTGGTGGATCTATCCCCAGGTGGATGGGTGGGATTGTCCCATTCCACAATCTAGCTTTCGAATACCTACCCGCTTATTTGTTCGGAATAGCTCCTAGACTTGTTCTTTTAATTTGATTGCCGTGTAGTCCATAATTTACTTTGTAACCTTATCATAATAGAGTGAATATGTACCATCTTGAATAACCAGCTTCATTATAACCTACTGCCCTGCCCAGAATAGATTCCCATATTGAAATCGTATTTGAGTCGGGCTACGTACACGTAGTCAATCCTGACCACTTCTAGGCCTTAATGATACACTGGAGACCCCTGAGTACCTTCAGCTATGATGTGACTTAATGCAGTAATCTGCTCACGTCCACGATGACGAGCCCTCAAATATAGTAAGTGATTATCATTATTACATCTGACAATAATAAAACATCGACAAACAAATAATATTTTTATATATATGTATTGCTATTTATGTTGTACTAGCGACCCGCCCCGGCTTTGCACGGGTGCAATGCTAACACTAAAACCTTCCCCTTGAATCACTCTATCTATTAAAAAAAACCGCATCAAAATCCGTTGCGTAGTTTTAAAGATTTAAGCATACAAAGGGACATAGGGATATAGGGACAGAGAAAGCGACTTTGTTTTATACTATGTAGTGATAGTGATTTGGAACGTCAATATTAAAACAAATTTATGGTTGACACAGCTCCCAAACAGGAGATATAAATAACAATATTTTAGAAACATCAGTTGCATTATATCAAAATCATTACGCAAAATGGCATCTTGGCTCGTTATATCTTTAATATTGACTTTAGTCATTTATTCCCTTTGAGTTTTTTTTTTTATTATAAAAAAGGGGGCAAACGTGCAGACGGGTCACCTGATGGTAAGTGACTATCGTCGCCCATGGACACCTGCAACTCAAGAATCACAACTGCGTTGCCGGCCTTTGAGGTGGGAGTAGGGGGAGGGGAGGAGAGGGGATGGGAGGGGAGGGGAGGGGTGGGGATGGGAGGGGAGGGGAAGGGGGGATTGGGGCCTCCGGTTACCTCACTCACTCAACGAAACGCAATGCATTGCTTTACGCTAGTTTTCTGCGAGGCCGGTCACTCCGGTCGAGCCGGCCCAAGCGTGCCGAAGCATGGCTCTCCCACGATAAATGAGTATTAAACCAACAGCTGCAGTTGGTTTAATATGGCAGTTGGTTTAATACTCAAAGTCTATTCCATATATAAATTTTCCAGGCGAAAGTTCTATTACTGGAAGAAACAGAACGTTCCTCACTTAGGTATTATAGGTCATACATATGAGTGTTTACATGTCAGTAAATTGAACTGTAACTGTTTGCCGTTAGAGTACGTTGATAATTTCAAATACTTAGGACTGCAAGTCGATCGCAACTTGAACTGGAAATTACATGTTGGTGAAATCTGCAAGAAACTAAGATGCGTTCTAGGTAAATTCTTTATCTTAAATGGGGCGCTAAGCAGGCGCACGCTGCGTGTAGTGTATCATGCCCTTGCTGAATCACTGCTCAGTTACGGTCTCACCACCTACGGCCGCACATTTAAGACGTATTTGAATGAAATAAAAAACATACAAATACGATTTATGAAGTATCTTGTCGACAAACAAACAAAACACAAGTGTAAGCGCGAATATGAAAACTTATTCCAAATATGTAAGATGTAAAGTTTGAATACCTGGTTGCTCTGGAACAGTACTATAACGAAGAGTTTAAAATTCCAGTACAGAATAAGTATAATACTAGAAGAACAAGAGAAAAGAAATTAGTTCAACCAAAATCTAACAATTACTACGGTGAAAGAACAACCAGGTATTTAACGCCTAAGATATATAATAGGATTCCATATTTAAGAGAAAATCACAATAGTTGTAAAAAAACGCTAAAACATAATCTTAAGAACGTTTTCCTCGAATATATAGGCTCTGACAGACAGACAGACTGACAATTGACACTTTTTTTTTTATCTTTGAAAATTTTATCAAGCATAATTAAGTAAACAAGTACCTACATATTATTGTTATAAATAAGTGAATAGCTAGATGAGTGTAAGCAGAGATCAGTATGTAAGGTTCTATGGCAAATTATTAATTATAGAAAAGAGCGTTATTCTCGCCGACAAACTGCATTGCATTTTGGCGAGTGTAATTTAAAATTGTATTAATATTTGTAAAAGGAGTAATAAATTAAAAAAAAAAAAAAACTTGAAGCCTGTTCCGATTCTCGGATATTTCGGTGAATACATTCTTATGAGAAAATACGCTGGAAACGTATATCAGAAACTCTTTGAAAACTTTTCTAATGCTCCTTACATTGGCGCATACTTCGGCACCGAGCCAACCCTTATACTCCAGAGCCCTGAATTCATAAAGTTGATTTTAACAAAGGAATTTTATTACTTCAACAGCAGGGAGATCTCCAACTACACACACAACGTAGTATTCACGCAAAGCCTCGCCTTCATTTACGGTGACCAAGGCAGGACTTAGTAGATCTGCTATTGAACTTGAAGAAGAAAGACTACATAATAGGAGACAGCTTGACCAATGTGAACAAAGAAGCTGGGCGAAAGATCAGTTTAAAAATTGACGATGAATTGCTTGTGGCTCAATCCTTGTAATTTTTTGCTGCTGGCTTTGAAACTTCGGCATCTACTTTAAGTTTCACTCTTTACGAACTGGCAAAGAAGGAGCAAGCGCAATTACGAGCTCAGGAAGAAATAGACTCATATATCCAGCGGCATAAGGGGAAACTAGATTACGATTTCGTCACCGAATTACCTTTCTTAGAAGCGTGGCAGCTGCCGCCTTACTGCGAGAGGTGGTGGAAGAGTACGGATCTACCCACAGGAGTAAGGCTACATAAAGGCGTCCGTGTCCATATCCCAGTGTACTAGTTGCATCGCAATCCGGAATATTTTCCAGAGCCGGAGAAGTATCGTCCGGAACGGTTTCTGCCTGAGCATAAGAAAGATATCAAGCCCTATACTTACATGCCATATTCGAGGACCTTCTCCAAATGGCAAAGAGAAGGTCCTCGAATTTGCATAGGTAAGAAATTAAGCTGTTTATTAAAAGATAATATCTCCTTCGGTGGCCTAAAACTATTTTAGTTAACTAGCCTAATACTACGCACTTGTCTTTATTATAGTTTAGGTATCTATTAGCTGGTCCAATATATCTCGTGAAATGTGGGTATATCTGGATATACCCAATACTGGTATTGGAATACCTCTGCCTATCCCCTCGGAGGATTGACGTCACGTTTTGTTGCACCAATAGTTTATAGTTGGAACACCCATTTTAAAATTAAATTTTAATAATAAACTGCTATAAATTTCACAAATAATTGTGTCGGAATGTTTTTAGCAATAAAGATCCATTTTGAAGTCACGTGCATATTCCCCTATTCTAAAATTAAACTTCATAATGAATGATAAAACTTTTTGGTAAATATGAAAAAAATAATTTTGAAATTACAGCTTTCCTATTAGTACCTACCTACTAAGAAAAAAAAAGACGTGTGGCACTCGGGGACTGCCGCGGTAAAGCTATTGTATAGCATTTTTTATCAACAAGACTGCCGAAAAGAAACGACGTTAGACAATGCACGGCCTTCAAGCCACACGGGTGTTATTTAAATGGTTAGCAGAGTATTCGTATTTTTGTAAGCAGAAAAATATAATCTGTAAGCAGAAATAGCTAATTGGTCAGCAACTCATGGCCAGCAAACATTACAAAACCTATCAGCATTTTATGTCATTCTGGATGGCTGTAATTATTTTTGAGCTTCAATGAGCTGCTACTGTTTAATAAAATTTTGGTAAGCACTCAGAGGGGAAGCCAAAAAATTTTTTTTAAGCTGCATATAAAAGTAGCAAAAATAATCTTAGCAAACTTGTCATGCGCAAAATGGGCGCATTCCTTCCTTACCAAGATTAAGAAGGACTTTGGATTATGCAACTTTTATCATTATAATTATTATTACCATTACAAGTAGTGGTGGTGGTGGTGGTGGTAGTGGTGGTAGTGGTAGTGGGAGTGGTGGTGGTTGTAGTGAGGGTGTGTGAGTGGGAGTGGGGGTGGGTGTAGGGTGGGAGTGGGAGTTGGAGTGGGCGTGGGAGTGGGAGTGGGGTTGGAAGTGGGGTTGGGGGTGGGGTGGGAGTGGGAGTCAAAGTGGGAGTAGAACTGAGACCGGGACCCGGACTCGGATTCGGACTCGGACTCGGACTCGGACTCGGACTCGGACTCGGACTCGGACTCGGACTCGGACTCGGACTCGGACTCGGACCTCCGTGCCCGTCGGAGTGGGGAGCGTGAGGTTTTTTTCGTTACGGAATTTCTGGATTCGGTCCCCGCACTCAAGGCCCGCGATAGAAGCTATGCAATAGCTTAAAAATATAACTGACTTTTGTTAATAATTAAATTTTGAACATTTTTATCTCTTTAAAATATCCTTCAAAAAATTTTCAAAATATATACCAAGTCAAAAAACTCCCTAAAATCATTTATTTTATTTACATTTTGTACGTCATGCATACAAATAGATGCAACATGGGTACTTTCGTAATAAATTATAACATACTATTAGTACGATCGTAGTACGAATAAATATCAATTTAATATTGCATAAATTAATACTTAGCAAGGCTTTTGAAAACTAAAAAAATTACGCTTACGAAAATATTTTCATATTCTGGCAATACTGATAAAAAGCGCACAAATATCTGTAGGCGGATAGTCAATAATACGGGAGTTTCATAGCGACATCTATCGGAGGCTAGACGCAACATTAACCATGAACATTGCAACACTACTACTGCGTCGTGATAGGTCAACTGAAAAGGAGCATTGTGATTGGTTCGTCGATGATTCGCGCCAATCTATGCACGACACAGTCAACGAGCGCAGGACATGGAACGTGGTCAAGACATTCTACTTGGTTCCTGCGCCGGAGTTGGTCGACACTTAAGACAGATAGTCACTAGCTAGTAAAGTAGTGAAGACGCTGAGAAAATGGAGTCGTGCCATGGATGGAGCCATCTACGGGCAGCCCAAGGGTTGGGCTGGTGCACTGCTGCATTTGGTATTGTCTGTACAATTTGATAATAGCGAGGTATGAGGACAGTTATGACTTGTAGGGTTAAGACAGGCGTGATGTAATGAGTAGAGAGATTACTAAGTGCAACCCGAGCTTAGGTCAGAGCCATAGAGCGGCGAGACCATGGGATTGTGGTGGGTCTGTCCTCAGGAGGGGTGGGTGGGCCGCCGGTCTCATCCCACAATCTATCTTGAGAGTACCTACCCGCTGATGTTATTAGAATAGCTAGTAGACTGTTATTCTGTTAGTGTAATTACCGTAATTGTCTGTTAATCTACTTTGTGACCTTATTTTAATAAAGTGACTATGTACCTTCTTGTGTAACCAGTTTAATTATTACCTATTACCCTGCCCAGAGTAGTATACGCCCACATAGATATCGTATCTGCGATCCTGAATACTTCTGATGCACGGGAGACCTCTGAGTATCATTAATAATGACTGTAGACAGTATAGCGAGCAGGGGCCTTCCGCCGTCATATCTAAAAACTGTTTACCGAAACCGAAGAGCGACAACGTAGCACACTTTGGACAAGCTGACGACGCCGCAGAACTATGTTTCAGAAAGAGTGAAATCAGATATAGCGCCATCTAACGTTTTGTTTGGCCCCACTAATAAAGACATAGTATAAAACAAAATCGCTTTCTCTGTCCCTATATCCCTATTTCCCTATGTCCCTTTGTATGCTTAAATCATAGATAAAAGAATAAAATAAAATAGATTTATTAAGTTTGTACGAATTTATTTTATCTAACTTAATAATCACTACATAGTATAAAACAAAGTCGCTTTCTCTGTCCCTATATACCTACGTATGATGCGGTTTTTTTTAAATAGATAGATTGATTCCAGAGGAGGGTTTTAGTACAAGCATTGCACCCGTGCAAAGTCGGGGCGGAGTATTCGCTAGACACAGAAATTAAAAATTGTACAATAATCGACTTCATATTTAAAGCCTAAAAAACAGGATCGACCAGAAATTGTCTGTCTTAATAATATTGCCTATCCCCGTGTAAGTACCTATAATTTTTTTGGATAGGAATGTCTAATGGTTTTTACATATCTTCGAGAATAGATAGACCACAGAAAAAGTTGCCGGCCACAGGGTCACCGAAGCTGTACTTCGTTGCAAAATCTTGTACGGAGAATAGCACGCGATCATCTGTGGTTCTGAAAAATAAGTACTTACATCTGTCTATATCTACATACTTCTTTCTACTCATCGAATAAAATGCTCTGTCCTGAATGACTGACTGACTGACGGATCAACGCATAGCCTAAACCGCTGAATTAGATACCTGAAACTTGAAGGGTGTGTTCTTTGTATAGTGTAGGCATCTTATAAATAATTAAGGGGATGAAAGAGGGGAGCAAAGTTTGTAGGGACAACTTGATTTCTTGGTCCAATCTACTTCTAATTTTGCATAAACACTTTTAAAAGAATTAATAGAAGACGTTAATTGTACGGGCTCTTGCCTGCTCCGTGCAATAGACTTGATAACTTGATGAAGTAGACAGGAAAAAACTCTTGAAAATCTTGTAAAATATTTAATTGTAATAAAATGTGTGCACACAATAGAGAGTGAACGTGAACTGAACTTATTGGCTAGTTGCAAAAACAATATAATTAAAGTAAAAAGCAGATTCAGCAAATGTGCGATGTCATCGTACATTAATATTTTGGATTTTATTGAAATTAACTCCTAACGGGTTTAAGGGGTAGAAAGTGATTTTGATAAGTCTATATCAAATCAATACTCCTTAGTGCTTTTGTTTTAAATTACACTTTAGAAAACTCAATCCGATTTTATTCAAAAAAAGGTTGAACTCACATAAAGTTTGGTAGTTACTACCACTATCCCAAGAGCCCAGGCTTGTCAGACCATCGTCATTTTGTAAAACCTCAAAGTTTGTCTGTGTATGTCCCTACTACAGGTGTAAACGATCCCCGAATATGAAGTTTGGGTAACGGTTCCTTTGGAAGTTATCAAGGGGTGTTATTTAAATGGTTAGCAGAGTATTCGTATTTTTGTGAGCAGAAAAATATAATCTGTAAGCAGAAATGGTTATTTGGTCAGCAACTCATGGCTAGCAAACATTACAAAACCTATCAGCAATATATGTCATTCTGGATGGCTGTAATTATTTTTGAGCTGCAATGAGCTGCTACTGTTTAATAAAATTTTGGTAAGCACTTAGAGGGGAAGCGAAAAAATATTTTTTGAGCTTCATATAAAAGTAGCAAAAAAATTTTTTGCAAACTTGTCATGCGCAAAATGGGCGCATTCCTTACATAGATTAGGAAGGACTTTGGATTATACAACTTTTATGATTATTATTACGATTACAAGTGGTGGTGGTGGTGGTGGTAGTGGTGGTGGTGTTAGTGGTAGTGGCAGTGGTGGTGGTGGTTGTGGTGGTGGTGGTAGTGGGAGTGGGGTGTAGGAAGGTGAAGGAGGGAGTAGGAGGTAATAGGAGGTAATAGGAGTTAGTAGGAGGTAATAGTATGTAGTAGAAGGTAGTAGGAGGCAGTAGGAGGAAGTAGGAAGGTGAATGGGGGTAGGAGGCGGTAGGAGGGTGTAGGAGGCGGTAGAAGGGGCAGGAAGGGTAGGAGGTGTAGGAGGGGTATGAGGAGTAGGAGGGATAAGAGGGGTAGGAGGGTATATGAGGGGTATGAGAAGGTAGGAGGGTATAGGAGGGTTAGGAGCGGGTGGGAGTAAGTGTGGGAGTGGGAGTGGGAGTGTGAGTGGGAGTGAGAGTGGGAGTGGGAGTGGCTATAGTAAAATTTTTTACGACATGTTTTCTCTGCAGTTCAATCATGAAGTCTTGCTGACCAAGTAGTTATTTTGCGGACCAAGTAACTATTTTGCGGACTGAATGTTTATTATGCAAAACCCATGTTATTGTAAGCTGCCTATTTCTGATTTAATTTTTGACCATTATCAAAATTATTTGCCGAACAAGGATTGCTGCCTGATTTTTTTATTTGCAAACAAAATTTTTGTATGCCGACCAAATGACTTAAATGCTCATTTTTTGTGGCTAACCAAATTTTATAAATTGCTGCCCATTTAATTACTTCTCGTTATCAAGCAGCAAAGGTCCATAAAATTGCAACTCAAAATCGATAAAGTGTAAAGCCCAGTTTTTATATATTTTATTCGGATTAATATTAGAAATCACGTCGTCCATTATCAGACACTTGGTGCGGTGGAAACCCCCTGTCAGACACCCTTGAATCATGGTTAATTGATATACTTATTGATATTTTTTTTACACTTCTATACTTTGACGATGTTATTAAAATGATACTTTTTATATTGTGAAATAAAGGAGTTATAAGATAATATTTTTTAATTAGTCTTAATCGTTGTAGTGTAGGTACTTCTGTGCGAAGAAATTATGAAAAAAATAGTTTCAACATTTTGGTTTTTTGTAAGTTACTCCGTTTTTTTCTATGGACTGATAAAAAGTTTATTCTAGAAATGAATTCCTCATCCTTGAATTATATGAAAATGACATCAAACTTGGCCTAGTAGCTATATGTAGGCAGAAATCATATCATGAAAGATACCCTCAATTCACCATGATTCAAGGGTGTCTTACAGGGGGTTTCCACCGCACCAAGTGGCTGACAATGGACGACGTGATTTCTAATATTAATCCGAATAAAATATATAAAAACTGGGCTTTAAACTTTAACGAATTTGAGGTGCAATTTTATGGACCTTTGCTGCTTGATAAATGATAACTTCCAAAGGAACCGCTATCCAAACTTCATATTCGGGGATCGTTTACACCAGTAGTAGAAATGACGAAGGTCTGACAAGCCTGGGCTCTCACTCTATACAAACTTCGAAACGAAAACACATACCTAGAAACTTGAAATATGGTATGTAGGTTTAATATGTCGTAGGCAACCCCAATGAAGGGATTTTTATGGAAATTACCACGGGGTCAGGAATAAACTGCATGGAGGAAAGATTTGATTTTTTGTTTGTTTGTATTGAATAGGCTCCGTTAAATATTACCGGACCGATATTAAATAGTAGATTGTGTCATAAGGGAGCAAAACGATATTTTTACGGCGAGGGCGTTTCTTTAAATCACGAACATAGTGAATGTTTCTAGGATAGAATCCCGAACGTAGTGAGGGATTCTAATGTAGAATCATGAACGAAGTGAGGGGTTTAAAGTACGTAGCCCAAGGTAAAAATAATTTTGCGACCGAATGATACACTCTGCTTTTCATACCACTCTATGAGAAAAAAATATTGATGGCATTGTTTGCTAATTTTTTCAATATTTTCCGGTGTTTAACTATCACTGCTACTTGAATTCAGTTTAAAATATAAAAGACACAAACAATTTGATGTTGGAATTCGAAAATTTGGCGTAAAATAAAATGTAAATAAAATTGTGAAAAATAACTACGAGAGCGCGCGCATTGCCACAGCAATTTTTCTGACAGTGTGGCACGACCATCGAACGCTATTCAGCCTTGTCAACCTAATGCGGCGAAAAATGGAACTAATGTTTTGTTATAGTACTTAAGCTACAGTGGCGCCAATGTAAAAGGCAAACTTATTTTGCTAATCTCTTTGGCTTCTTCTTCTCTTGAAACCGCGGGGTGCTGCTAATATTATCTACAGTACCTAGAGAAAATCCGAAAATATAAACTTTGTTTCCACGCCCCTAGTAACAAACTTTGACAGCTATAGATACTTCAGGACCTCTAAACAGTGGCGCCAACTCGTGAGCTCAAAAACGGTAACCATCATTCAGAGCATAATACTCACACTCCATCTATACGTGGCTCATCGAACTTGAGTTTTGCACCATGCGCGTAAATAACGAAGATGTATCGGTGAGGGCCTCCAGGGAGCGGGTTGGGAGTAAGATAGGTTGATAGTACCTCTCCATCTTCCACTTTATTCCCCGGAATGTTTACGACTAACCAATGCTGTATTTGGCTTAGTACTGGACTCTTAGGCCACGGCGCGTCAGGATCTGGAAAACAAAATGTAAAAAATCTTCCAACGCAGTATTTCCACATATATAATTTGTTTGATTTAATGTAATACCATGTCAGTTATTTTAGTTAGTCTCTACAGAATATAGGTATTATTTGTCTAATTAGATACCTACCAACATTTATAATGAATGGCCATATCATTACAATACAAAACAATAACTCTTTAATATTGTATACCAAAATCAATATGTAAGTAGTAGCAGGTAGTAGGTATGCATATAATAAATAATAATAATAATAATATAATTTCAAGCCTTTTATCCCCGAGGGGGTGGGGGGGGGCAGGGGTATTCCATTACTGGATATACCCACATTTCACGAGATATATTGGACCCCTAAACGTGAATTCAAATTCAAAATTCAAAAATTCAAAAATCGTTTATTTTCTATTGGTATTAAAATATACACTTAGAAACGTCAATATTTTATAATAACAAGGCACTCTAAACTCGTCCATGAAGATTGGCTAAATGCAAACAGCAGCCCATCTCCACCGACGAGCTGCTGGTTCCGAATGCAGTACCCCGAGAAGAGCCAGCAAGAAACTCAAGGGCAGCTCTTTTTAATCTCATGTCTTACTAATAAATATCGTTTACAATAATAATTATAATTAATAGCCTTACATAGCGTCGAGTCGGTTAATCCCATGCATGTTGGTCTACTAAGTAGTCTGTAATTTTATAGTAGCCTTTTTTATGTAATTTTTGCTTAACTATTATTTTAAATTTGTCAAGAGGCAAATTTTGTAATTCAATGGGAATCTTATTGTAAAAGCGTATACATTGACCCTTATATGATTTGGTAAATTTAGATAATCGACTAACACAAGCAGCCAGTTCATTCTTATTTCTAGTGTTTATACAATGTCTGTCACAATTTTTTTTGTAAAGTGATATATTCTTTTTAACATAGGTACAATACGTTTTCGTAAATATACTGTGTCGCCAGTGTCAGTATATTAATTTCCTTGAATTTTTCCTTTAGAGACATCCTAGACCCCATTTTATAAATTGCACGAATGGCTCGTTTCTGCAAAATAAATATTCTCTGGACATCAGCAGCATTCCCCCACAGTAGAATGCCATATGACATTAAGCTGTGGAAGTAGCTGAAATAGACAAGTCTAGCTGTTTCCACGCTTGACATATTACGTATTTTTTTTACGGCATATGCAGCAGAACTGAGCCTTTTCGCCAACGTATCAATGTGCGGTCCCCACTGTAACTTAGAGTCTAGAGTTATTCCTAAAAATACTGTAGTGTTTACACATTCTAATTTTTCGTTTTTAACTGTAACTGAGTTTAAAGTTCGTTTAACATTTGATAAAGAAAAATGTACACATTTAGTTTTTTTCTCATTGAGAAGTAAATTATTAACGTTAAACCAACTGACAACATCATTAATTGCACTGTTCACTTCGTCATAAGACTTAATAGGTCGTTTAATTTTAAAAAGTAGAGATGTATCATCTGCGAACAGTACAATATCATGTTGCACTAGGTTGGGTAGGTCATTTATATAGACCAGAAATAGAAAGGGGCCTAAAATGGAGCCCTGCGGTACACCAATACAAACCGCCGATCCAGACGATCTTGAACCGTTTACATCAACACACTGTATCCGGCTTTTCAAGTAGGACTTTATTAAATCAAGAGCGCGGCCTTGTACTCCGTAATGACGTAGTTTTCTGATGAGAATTTCATGATGGACACAATCGAATGCCTTAGATAAATCACAGAAAACCCCAACAGCATCCTGCGACTCCTCCCAGGCATCAAACACATGATTTACTAGCTCAACACCGGCATCGGTTGTCGAGCGACCCCTAGTAAATCCAAATTGCTTTACAGACATTATACTGTTGATAGAAAAATGTGCACTCAACTGATATAGAATAATTTTCTCAAAAATTTTACTAAGAGTCGGTAGAATTGATATTGGTCTGAAGTTAGAAGGGTCTAATCTACTACCGGCTTTGAATAATGGAATAATTTTACTATGTTTCATCAGATCAGGAAACACGCCATCATCAACGCATTTATTATATAAACAAGCTAGAGGTGAGGCAATTAAGTCTATTATGGATGATATGATTTTTACAGATAAGCCGTCGAGATCGGCAGTATTTTTCATTTGTATTGATTTGAATGCCTTTAGGATGTCCCAAGGATTTACATGATCGAATACGAAATTGCGTGTATTACATGCAGCGGTATGTTCTTGTAGTAGCGATTCAGCGAGTGCGGGTGACGAGTTAAGTGACTTGGTCGTCGAGACTGGAATATCAAGAGAAAAAATTTACAAACACTTCAGATATATCTTTATCATTTCTTAAAATTCTATTGTTAACTTTCAACTGAAAGTCAAAATGTTGAGATTTTAATTTTCCAGTCTCGCTATTTATAATTTTCCATGTAGTTTTTACAATGTCTGTGCTATTTTTGATTTTATTACTTACATGGTTAGCTTTAGCCGCGGTACAAATACGTTTAAAGACTTTTGAATATTGACGAACATAATTGCAAAAGGCATCACTAGTGTTATATATACGTCCTTTCCTCGTATAGTTCATATAATCTTTGTCTGCTTTTATGAATTCCCACCGTCGCCCAATCACTGAACATTAGGTTGTTATTGATTTTTACACTTTTTGTTTTAAAAACATTATTACATTCGTTCTTAGCTAGTGTTAATACTGACTTGTACAAATCATTAGGGTCATCACAGTATGAAAAATCTAAAAGTTTATTTTCTATGTTATTTCTAAATTGCTGAAGGCGAGTACACGTTACTGGTCTGTATTTAATATCTTTCTTTAGTGCCTTTTCAGTACACATCTGATAAGTTACCATCAGGCCACAATGATCTGAGGATAATTTATTAATTACGGCTGTATCATCAGGCACGAGGTTTGTAAAAACATTATCGATGCATGTTGCTGTGGTCGCAGTAATTCTGGTAGGCACTGAAAAAAGATTTACAAGATTATGGCATTTGAAAAATGATACAAGCCTACTACCAATACTGGATGAAGTATCTAAAAGGTTAATGTTAAAATCTCCACAAACAACAATGTATTTATTTTTATTGCTAATTTTACATATGGCTTCATCCATGATTTTCTCAAAGTGTTCATAACAAGAACTGGGGGGTCTGTACACGCTCATTACAATAAGCCGCTCGAGCTCTGTGCAGGCTATCTCCACAGATCGCTCAACAGAGAGCCCAACAATGTCCGCGCGCTCTTTACACTTCAAACCGTTACGTACAAGTATTAGAGAGCCACCGCGTATCGAGGCCTCCCTGCTGAATGAGCTGCCAACCTGGTGGTGGGTAAAACCAAAAATGAACTGGTGTTTTTTTAGCCAGTGTTCTGTAATGCACATTATATCAATATTATTACAGTTCATAAATAGTTCAATTTCTAGCTCTTCACTTAACATACCTTGAATATTTTGATGCACCAGGTTTATTTTATTTAGGGTATTGCAATTTAATTTTTTACTTTTACTAGTAACATTTTTATTAATAGGACATGACGTATAGCCAGAGTTAATCTCTGTTGTCTCTATTTCTAATTTAAATTATTATTTGGAACAAATTCCAAGCTGTTACAATTTAATGTCAAATTAATCGATTGCCCAATAGGGTCAGCCGTCGGGTTAGTCAACGAATTGACTGAATTAGTAATAAAATAAGATAGCATATCTGCTAACTGTCGCGTATAATATTTAGGAAGATAGTATTTATCTTTGGTCAAATAAAAATGTTTACTAATGAAATTATTAGTGTCAATAAAATTAAATTTATGAGTATGACGACATGTCAAAGTATGTAATGTCATATTTAAATTATGTCTATATTTATTTTCACACTCAGTGTGACTGTTACTATAAGGGAGTGCAAACAATATTATGTTAGTGACATTTTCTAGGTCATTTAATCGTGCAAAAATGTTTGTAAGACATTTTTTGTTTGCATTTCCCCGCCTGCCAATTAATATAATAATAGTTGTATTTTTGTTATGCTTGGCATCCAGAATATTTTTTAATATGTCTAAATAAGTGGCCCCTGGCATGCAATTGTTTTTAATTGCATGCCCCAGCTTGCTGCTAAGCTGTAAACCCATGCTTTTACCTATTTCATCACTGTACATCACAATGTTTTGCTCTGTCTTGTTATTGCTTATATTATTACCTGACAGTGAGAAAGAGGCGCGCATAGCAGTAGTTATCCCGCTAGGGGGCGACGGGGGAAGGGGAGACTGCGCAGGGCCCGCCGCCGCCTGCGGCTCATAGTTGGTGGCGGCGGTACCCGCGGACGGCACGGGCGAATTGGGACTCTGATGACAGTTACAATTAGTGTTATATTTAGTCAGAGATTCAAACCGATCGTAGTTGTCTTTAGTGGATTGTAACAATTCGTCCAGTGCCAGCGAGTACGCGTGTATTTCCTTTTGCGCAGTCTCATATTTTGAAGTTATACATTTCAAAGAATCATTCAATCCGCTAATTTGTGATTGAAGCTTTTGTGTGTCGCATTCATAAGTAGTCCTACTTGTTTCTAAAGTTACATTACAACTGTTTAACTCGCTTATTAATTCGCGACGTTCCTTTCTTAAATCCATATTCTTGCAAAATTTACTATTTTTTTTAATTAGTTTTTGAGTACTTGTAATGTACTTTTTAATGTTTACATATTTTTTTAATTTCTTATTACTGTTAGTACTACTACTTGGCTCCATTGACTTCACTGGTGTAGTGGTCGGGGTTTCACTGGTGAGGTCAATGGTTACACAGGGGTTTCGTGAGTGTGAGACAGCAGAAACAGCTGATGGCGTGCCAGGTTGGCTGCCGACCAGCTCCTCAAATAGGGAGTGCGTTCGTGATGACTGGAACTCTTGTCTTGTGCGGTCCAACTCAGATATTTGTTTGTGCGCGTCACGGAGTTCAAACTCCAGTGAACGAATGCGCGAGAAGGCCTCTTCGAGCGCAGAGCTGCTTCGGTCGAACGCATCCAACACACCTGGATGATAGGTGGTGGGCCCATCGCCGGACCGGGTCTGTTTACACATGTCTCAGAACTAATTCTGAGACCTGCGGGTTTCCTCACGATGTTTTCCTTCACCGTCGAGCTAGTGATAAATATGTAAGTTTTTGAAAAACTCATTGGTAGGTACATGCCAGATTCGAACCTAAGCCTCACTGATTTTCGGCCGGCTCTTTAACCGTTCGGTTCGGGCTATCACTGCTCTCATGCATATAAAACATAGTTATAGTAGATACAATGTTAGGTATCCACGATAGACATTTTTATTTAAATTTAATGATTGTTTTCCAAGTCATGCTGGTCCAATTGTAGCTGTAATGTACATTACTAGGTATGGAAAAAGTGTGCTTGTGATACCTAAATGTACTTAATTGATATAGGTATTATCTTCTCGTGACGCGGAATTATACTCACCAATCATTACTAGAGTATAAAACTTATCTGACTCCGCTTCCCAGGATACAGTTGGTTGTTGCATAACATACAATGGAGTTATTTCGTTGCCCAGAGACACATTAAATGATTTGTACTGTACCTAATAAAAAAACATTCAAGCAGTAGGTACCTTGTATGTTAGTAAATCTACGAAAATTATAAACGCTAAAGTTTGTATGGATAGATGTTTGTTACTCTTTCAAGCAAAAATTACGGGGCGATGAATGTGTTCAGACATATAGCTCACCTACACATATACATTTATTTAGAAATTTCTTGACGGTGAAGGAAAACATCGTGAGGAAACCTGCAGAAATGGTTTGGAGGTAGGTATCATCTAGTACCTAACGCCTATCTTTTAAAACAAAATTATTTTCCAAAATACTTAGTATTAAAAAATATATCTCATAAACAAAATATTTCAGATAATTTTGTTGATAAAATAAGTTTTATATTGAAAATAGTTTTTTTTAGTTCTTGAAAAAATGAAATTTATAACGTTGAATCAGGACTCCTAACTTTCCTTATTTTCCGATTTATTTATTTATTTATTTTTATTATTATTCCGAAAATTAAAAATTAAGATTGTTGGCAACATTATTTAAATTCCCGCCATTAAATGTTGGCAACAATCTCCTGCTGCTCGTAATGAACCCTTAGGATGTAATTTTTTTTTAAATCCATTAAATAATTGGTAGATCTACGTGCGCTGCATGCTAGGCTCCTTGTGGAGCAAGTTTTTTTTATTTTCAGCCGCATTATATTAGAATTTTTTCGCCCTCTAAAAATGGAGCCCGAAGCCGTGGCCGGTGCCCTGGCAACAGCACTGATGTCCTTTAGGTTTCCAAAAAATACACTGTTGATAACTGAGTACTTCTTAATACGGAGAAATTTAATATCTCTGCCGGAACTCGTGCGTGAGCTATATTATTATTATACTTACGGTAGCCCAAGCAGGTGGAGCCTTCGAGATAAGTTCTGGAACTATTTCGGCATCAGAAAATGCCTTTTCTATTTCTTTGATCGCAGTCACAGAGTAGTTTGCCAATGCAAAAGCTACGAGGTAGCAAAAAATTTTCAACATTTTTAATAAACTTTGAAAAACATGAAGGAAATTTTGGTGTTTGTAAAGACAAAACAGTTACGCAAATGCCAGGTTTAACCAAGTGTGTTATTTATAAGCCTGACTGGTTAGAAGTGACGTAAATATAAGTAATTGTAAATAAAGTAGCAAAGCCTGCAACCACCTGAAACTTGACCATGTTTTCTTTGGATTACCTTGGTAATTATTACTGTTTGATAACCTTTTTTTTTTAACCAGGGAAAATGCATTACTGCATACGCACCCGACCCGGGGGGGCCGGGGGTTATGTGGGGCTCTGCAGCCTAGTGCTGCCATAAGCCGTATACAGAAAGAAAGCTGAAAACTTATCAGCGCTTATAGGCGCCGGTCTACGCAGGTAACCGGCGCAGGCATTTATATAAACAAGCGCCGATAATGCGCTGGTGCCGCCCGCCAATCATCGTACGACATTTTACTCGCTCTGCTTCAGTCTGCTTGCTTTATGTAGAATGGACCAGCGCCGATAAGCGCTGATAAGTTTTCAGCTTTCTTTCTGTATACGGCTATACCCACTAAAAACCCTGGGGGCCAATTCTACTAAATGTCAACGGTCTTAATTGGATGACTATGACATATCAATGGTCAGACAATGGTGTTATTTTGACACTTTTCAGAGCAAATAACACCATCGACTGACCATGTCATTGTCATTGTCATCCAACTGTAACTGTTGAAATTTAGTAGAATTGGCCCCCTGGTGTGTTCCTCCTCGCCGCTTCGGACCCAGTAATGGCACCGCGGTTGTGCATCCGCAGCTGGGTCACGGCCGCCCGCAATACCTTGCGGGGCCTCCTCGAGGGGGGGTCGAGCGAACCCGAAACGGAACACCAAGGGTGCCTTTCAGCACGGGACTGTTTGATTACCTAGTTTAACCATTAGGCAGTTCACATCAAAGATCACGGGTTCAGTGACAGTAACTTGTGTATCTACATATTATGCGGCCATGACCCCCTCATTTTGCGATCTATTAATTTTGGTGGAGTAGCATGCATAGCCTGGTATTTGTTCAATGTGTCCTACACTGGGTAGTCAGCATTCGGTGAGTACTAGCAGATCTATTTTCTTATTTAGTCTGCGTAGGAGAGTAATAAATTCATTCAGATTGCGGTTTATGCTCCTAATGTTTTGATTAAGCATGGTGAATGCATTTTTACTATGGGATATCACTTTAGAAGCATGGTCAACATCGCAAAATAAAGATTTAGATCTATTGTACAGCTCCAGGTCACCATCCATCAAGCTAAGAGTAGCGATTGGGGAGTTTTAATGCAAATAATGGACACTGCACAAATATGCGAGGGAAAATAGCTATTCTTGGTAGGTTGGCCATATAGTCGAGATTTTCTATAGGTATTTAGTAGATACATAATTGTAGGCATATTGATAAACAAAGCATGGGTAGTTTTGATATGTATGGTGGTATCAGAGGTCGGACGACAGGTCGCACCTGAAATCAAAGACCGACACAACTCCAAATTAATTGACGAAATTTACCTTTTATTATCAAAAAATCCGCTATATTTTTCTCTTTCGACTGGTAAAACTCGTATAATTATTATGTGAATTCTAGGCAATTTTACATACCTAAATGTCTCTTTTGACTTGCCGCGCTTTGCATCGCGCCGAAAGGCAAGACAGGACTTTCTTAGTTGATCCGCATGCGCCGTACCAAAAGGAAGCGCTGCAGGGGCACAACACGAAATAATACGCGCAAGCGACGGAATTTGAGAACAGTAAGAAAGTCAAAAAAGACACAATTTGAATTATGCCTGTTTATACTAGTTAAATGTTTACAATTTTCGGGATTATTTTGAGTTATGACTATCTTAACTTTTTGTACTTGACGATTTCTGATATTTTCTGTGCATTACTTTTATTTGTGTCTCTTTATTAGCAAAAAATTTTGTGTTATGCCACTTCAAACTTTTTAGTATTCGGTGTTTAGGATTTCTTATTTTGACTTGTGTCTCTATAACCTGTTTTCTGTCATAAAACTTAGTATAGTATTTATAAATTGCAGGTTAATTAGAAGATCAACCATCATAATAGTCATAGTAATTATGAAAATGAAACTGTATTTAATGATGGAAGCAAACCGCTTTGCACAGTAATAGTATAAGTACCTAGATAGAGACCTAAACAAGCGATTTTTACTTTATTAGCAGCGAATGTTACTTTATTATAATTTGTTAGTTTGAGTAATAACAATAAAAATATATTATCGTGTCGCTGATTTCCAAGGGCATCGGTCAAGCAGGGGAAAATTCTAACCAAATGTTTATTTATGAAAGGCGACTGAACTAGGTGGAAGACTTATCAATAGCCTATTATTGATATTTAGAAGTGAGACATTGATAAATCCCACAACGCTGACAGAAAACATTACTTTGACCTCAACACTCTTCGTATCGAATGAGCGATGGAGCAATGTTGGGGCTCTACGTAATGAGTTTAAGCACGGATCGGGTACAAGCCACCTAACGCTGTTCCTTACAAGGGGTGGTGAAACCATTGTCTTCAAGTTGGGATCTTGGCTGAGATCGAAAACTTTTATAGCCTGTTGTGCACTTCGCATTCAATTTGTCCGGAAGCCAGTAATGATGATAATAGAGCAACACTGACCCGCCACTATACGGATGATCTCCCGGAGATCAGCTTTTATGAAATTGAAATGCTTTCGAAACTGTTGAAGAATGGAAAAGGACCTCACTAAATAACATCACAGCTTTTAAAGTCATTAAACACCAATGTGTCTTAAACTTCGTTATGAACTGTGGGAGAACTCCTAGGTCATGGAGTAGGAATATCGTGGTTGATTTTCAAGTTCCTAACCAATATTTATTAACTGTTTTCAAGGGCTATTACGTGATAGTCTTACGTGAAGAGTGAAAGTGTAAGGACTACAATCAACCACTGTACATAGCATTTTCGGACTATGAAAAAGCGTCCGACTTTGCCGTCCGCAGTCTCTGCAGGGATGTTAAGACGATCGAAGTGCTGATATACCTTTACGGTCCAAGTACAGAACCAAATAAATTATTTACGAATGCATAGAAGATAATTTACGACGCTGATTTGGATGGAATGTATTGAGAAACATAAATGGGAAACACATCTCATGCTTGCAATTTGCCGATTGACATCGTCCTAATAGTGGATTTATTGCAAGATTAATGATGATGATAAAATACTATGATGATAACATTATGATTTACTTTATTGTGATAATTACTTTTTTAGCAAAGAAATATTTTTTTTATTATTATCACTCAAATTTACTTTTTAAAAATTGAATGAACACCTATTATAACCGTGTATTATTAATTATGACCATAATGTTATATTCGTAGGTAAAACCTATTTAAATTCAGAGTATTTTGGTTATTGTAGGAGTGTGTATTTTAGATTTTATACTGATTTTAATTTCTAAACATTGAAAAGTTAACATTTAATTGTTTTCTTGCTTTATTATAAAGAATTCATTCTTATAATTGTTTATGCATTTTGACTTGATACACCTATTTTTAAATTCCCCAGTTATTGAAAGTAGTCATAACAGGCATATTTTGAATTAATACACATTGTTTTTATATATTCGTGTTTTGAAGTTTGTCTAAATAGTCATATTTTGAGTTAGGACATCTCCTTTTTCATTTCTTGAATTATAAAATGAAGGCTAAAACGACACATTGCAAAATATATTTTTTCACTTCTCATGCTCTAAAAGTACGCCATTATAGCCCTACGAAGCGGGACTAAAGTGACCACTTTAGTCCCTAGGGAGTATAAAGTAATTTTTTTTTAATTTCCTTAATGAGAAAAAGACAACCTCAAACAGCCAGTAAATATCTGTAGAGTGTGGACCATCTTCATTGCGAAAATGTGAAGAGTTTTAGTTCCATGGTTTTTCCGCTTGAATCATTCTATCCATTAAAAAAAACCGCATCAAATTACGTTGCCGATTGACATCGTCCTAATAGTGTATTTATTGCAAGATTAATGATGATGATAAAATACTATGATGATAACATTATGATTTACTTTATTGTGATAATTACTTTTTTAGCAAAGAAATATTTTTTTTTATTATTATCACTCAAATTTACTTTTTAAAAATTGAATGAACACCTATTATAACCGTGTATTATTAATTATGACCATTAAGCGCGTCACACACGGTGCAGATGCTATAATATTTTATCTTAAGATACGAAATATATATTTCCATATTTGCGTATAAACGTACTGAAGATAAAATATATATTAACTTCGTCGTGTGTGATGGTTCATAGGATTTCTATGGTGAGCGATATTCTAAAATATGCTCTAAGATAATATATATTTTATATTATCTTCACCGTGTGTGACGCGCTTAATGTTATATTCGTAGGTAAAACCTATTTAAATTCAGAGTATTTTGGTTATTGTAGGAGTGTGTATTTTAGATTTTATACTGATTTTAATTTCTAAACATTGAAAAGTTAACATTTAATTGTTTTCTTGCTTTATTATAAAGAATTCATTCTTATAATTGTTTGTGCATTTTGACTTGATACACCTATTTTTAAATTCCCCAGTTATTGAAAGTAGTCATAACAGGCATATTTTGAATTAATACACATTGTTTTTATATATTCGTGTTTTGAAGTTTGTCTAAATAGTCATATTTTGAGTTAGGACATCTCCTTTTTCATTTCTTGAATTATAAAATGAAGGCTAAAACGACACATTGCAAAATATATTTTTTCACTTCTCATGCTCTAAAAGTACGCCATTATAGCCCTACGAAGCGGGACTAAAGTGACCACTTTAGTCCCTAGGGAGTATAAAGTAATTTTTTTTTAATTTCCTTAATGAGAAAAAGACAACCTCAAACAGCCAGTAAATATCTGTAGAGTGTGGACCATCTTCATTGCGAAAATGTGAAGAGTTTTAGTTCCATGGTTTTTCCGCTTGAATCATTCTATCCATTAAAAAAAACCGCATCAAATTACGTTGCCGATTGACATCGTCCTAATAGTGTATTTATTGCAAGATTAATGATGATGATAAAATACTATGATGATAACATTATGATTTACTTTATTGTGATAATTACTTTTTTAGCAAAGAAATATTTTTTTTTATTATTATCACTCAAATTTACTTTTTAAAAATTGAATGAACACCTATTATAACCGTGTATTATTAATTATGACCATTAAGCGCGTCACACACGGTGCAGATGCTATAATATTTTATCTTAAGATACGAAATATATATTTCCATATTTGCGTATAAACGTACTGAAGATAAAATATATATTAACTTCGTCGTGTGTGATGGTTCATAGGATTTCTATGGTGAGCGATATTCTAAAATATGCTCTAAGATAATATATATTTTATATTATCTTCACCGTGTGTGACGCGCTTAATGTTATATTCGTAGGTAAAACCTATTTAAATTCAGAGTATTTTGGTTATTGTAGGAGTGTGTATTTTAGATTTTATACTGATTTTAATTTCTGAACATTGAAAAGTTAACATTTAATTGTTTTCTTGCTTTATTATAAAGAATTCATTCTTATAATTGTTTATGCATTTTGACTTGATACACCTATTTTTAAATTCCCCAGTTATTGAAAGTAGTCATAACAGGCATATTTTGAATTAATACACATTGTTTTTATATATTCGTGTTTTGAAGTTTGTCTAAATAGTCATATTTTGAGTTAGGACATCTCCTTTTTCATTTCTTGAATTATAAAATGAAGGCTAAAACGACACATTGCAAAATATATTTTTTCACTTCTCATGCTCTAAAAGTACGCCATTATAGCCCTACGAAGCGGGACTAAAGTGACCACTTTAGTCCCTAGGGAGTATAAAGTATTTTTTTTTTAATTTCCTTAATGAGAAAAAGACAACCTCAAACAGCCAGTAAATATCTGTAGAGTGTGGACCATCTTCATTGCGAAAATGTGAAGAGTTTTAGTTTCATGGTTTTTCCGCTTGAATCATTCTATCCATTAAAAAAAACCGCATCAAATTACGTTGCCGATTGACATCGTCCTAATAGTGTATTTATTGCAAGATTAATGATGATGATAAAATACTATGATGATAACATTATGATTTACTTTATTGTGATAATTACTTTTTTAGCAAAGAAATATTTTTTTTTATTATTATCACTCAAATTTACTTTTTAAAAATTGAATGAACACCTATTATAACCGTGTATTATTAATTATGACCATTAAGCGCGTCACACACGGTGCAGATGCTATAATATTTTATCTTAAGATACGAAATATATATTTCCATATTTGCGTATAAACGTACTGAAGATAAAATATATATTAACTTCGTCGTGTGTGATGGTTCATAGGATTTCTATGGTGAGCGATATTCTAAAATATGCTCTAAGATAATATATATTTTATATTATCTTCACCGTGTGTGACGCGCTTAATGTTATATTCGTAGGTAAAACCTATTTAAATTCAGAGTATTTTGGTTATTGTAGGAGTGTGTATTTTAGATTTTATACTGATTTTAATTTCTGAACATTGAAAAGTTAACATTTAATTGTTTTCTTGCTTTATTATAAAGAATTCATTCTTATAATTGTTTATGCATTTTGACTTGATACACCTATTTTTAAATTCCCCAGTTATTGAAAGTAGTCATAACAGGCATATTTTGAATTAATACACATTGTTTTTATATATTCGTGTTTTGAAGTTTGTCTAAATAGTCATATTTTGAGTTAGGACATCTCCTTTTTCATTTCTTGAATTATAAAATGAAGGCTAAAACGACACATTGCAAAATATATTTTTTCACTTCTCATGCTCTAAAAGTACGCCATTATGGCCCTACGAAGCGGGACTAAAGTGACCACTTTAGTCCCTAGGGAGTATAAAGTAATTTTTTTTTAATTTCCTTAATGAGAAAAAGACAACCTCAAACAGCCAGTAAATATCTGTAGAGTGTGGACCATCTTCATTGCGAAAATGTGAAGAGTTTTAGTTCCATGGTTTTACCGCGAAGAAGGTGGCGCCATGTGTTTTAAATTGTTTACCTGCAGAGAGATTTAAATCTCTTTGTTAATCTGTGACAGCCTGACAGGTTTAAAAGAAAAAACTGACCGCGAAAATTTCTGAATTTTTGTCGAGTGTAAATTTGTTGGGTTTTAAATAAATTTGTACTAAATTGACAATTTTTCTCGCACTCAAAGTGAAAAGTACAGTTTCCACCTCGAGACTAAACGCCAACTTAATATACCCTCGGTTTCATGACTGTCCCTCGATATAAAATATACTATTGAAAACCGGGCAATATAGACACAAGTCGAAGTACTAATCAAATATACCTCAAAACTTTATAATGTTGTTAGTTTTCTACAATTTAAGTTATTTTAATCGAAAATGTACACTTCAAGCTAAATTTTAAAATAAGTATAATACCCTAATTTGGAACAGAACTTGGTCAAAAAGGACGACAAAACTTTAACTTGAGTTTTCTCGAAACTCACCCTTTTTTGAGTTGTGTCGGTCTTTAATTTCAGGTGCGAGGTGTATTTGCTGAGTAGTGTGATCTAGTGTTATATTGTTAGATTTATGTAATAACAAACATGTTTGGATGTTACACATATAAAGATTAAACTAATAGTACAAACATTGTGGTAAGAAAAATAAATAATAAAGAGTTGGAGTTAGTATATAGCTTACTAGCGACCCGCCCCGGCTTCGCACGGGTTCAATGATAACACTAAAACCTTCCTCTTGAATCATTCTATCCATTAAAAAAAACCGCATCAAAATACGTTAGATTTATGTAATAACTACATTATTACATAAATCTCAAAAATAGATATATCAAAAATATAAATAAATAATCAAAAATAGTTTTAAAGATTTAAGCATACAAAGGGACCAGGGATGTTGCGGATGCCGATTTTTTCACATCCGCGGATGCGAATGCGGATGCGGATTTTTGAAGGCTCACATCCGCGGATGCGGATGCGGATGTTTGGGATCTTATATAAATATAGTATATGAATGAAGAATTATCTTACTATAAGTAAAGGTATCATCCTATGGGGCAACAGTAAAAACGTAGGTAGGTAGAGCATTCATTCCGTAGAAAAAAAATATTAGAGCAATAACGGGAATATCTTGCTTTGACTCTTGCAGATCATTCTTTAATTAAAGATCTTAATGGCTTATTGACATTATCATCTAACATGAATGAGATTTGCGTTTTTGCTAAACAGCATGGGGAATTGTTTAGAAAAATTTGTAACATAAACCCTCGTAGTCACAGAGACCCAAACACTCTTGTCTTTGAAACAATTCCAAAAATTATTAAATTATGATAAAATTGGCTCTGAGTATTAGAATATATTATTATGTATAATAAAATCCCGAATGACATTAAAGACTTACCTGTTAAAATTATTAAAAGAAAATTGTATAAATTGCTCAATTTTTTACAATATTAATTAATTTATTAAAAAATAAAATAAGTGTGTCCATTATGTCAAAGGTGTTTGCATGTCTTTTAATTATAGTGAACATGTATGCACTGCCAAAACTGTATTTTTGCATCTGTACCCAAGTTTGACGCAAATAAAGAAATATTCTATTCTACTCAATCAATAACAGGAACCTCACAGGAAAAATTAAGAATACTGTTATAAAACTATAAACTTTACCTACAATAAAACGTAAGTTTTACCGGTATAACATAATGGCATTTTCATGGCGATTTTAATTTAATAAGCTGAGCTAAGACTAATATAAAGAGTTTCCAATACTCAATTATCTACACACATTGATCACTGATCACAATAACACTCAAAATTTTCACGATAAGTAACCCACAGCGCAAACAAACACGTAATATTTTAGTTACAAGAAACAAAGGATGTACCACAACAAATGCGTCGGATCTTGTCTATTATTATTAAATGAAAATAAACGGTTTCCAGACAGTTTATGACGAAACTTTATTTATTTAAAGAAATACAACTGCATCCTAGTAATGACCACAGAGCAGAGAGCGAAAACATAGACAGTATAAATTAATAGGGTTGAGCACAGATTAGAGAAGGTGCAGATTTTTGTTTTTAACACTCCCCCCAAATTAATACCTTCTCCTTTAATAAAAAAACTTTACATTTCAGACATAAAGCAAAAATATACAAACATAAGTATTTAAGTACTCTTCACTGCATGACAAGATTTCATACCAATTTTATCTCTAAGATAACAAAATTTTATTTTACACAATGGTTTGGTAAAAATATCAGCAAATTGCTCATTACTGCACACATAGTTCAATTCTATAATTTTAGCATAATATTTTTCTTTAATAAAATGAAACTTGATGTCTATATGTTTGCACCGTTTGTGAAAGTTCATGTTTTTAATTACACTTATAGCACTTTGGTTATCTAAATTTAAGCACACAGATTTTTGATTAAATTCACCAATGTCACATAGCAATTGCTTTACCCACATAGCCTCTTTAGTGGCTGCACAGGCTGCCATGAATTCAGCTTCAGTGGTCGAAAGGGCCACTGTCTGTTGTTTCTGACAAGCCCAAGTCACTGCTGCTCCATTTTTAGTAAAGACATATCCTGTGACTGAACGTCTTGTGCTAGGGTCATTAGCATAATCGGCATCACTGTAGCCAATAACTACATTTGGTCCTGACATTGGTGTGTAGCACAGACCGTAATCTTTAGTCTCTTTTAAATACTTGAGAATTTTCTTTACAGCATTCCAATGTGTTTCATTGTAAGAGTTTAAAAATCGACTCACCAGGCTTACTGCGAATGATATATCAGGTCTGCTTACGGTAGCTAGGTGCATCAACGATCCCACTGCCTCTCTATATGGAATATTCTGTTCTGTTTCTCCTTCTTCTTTTTCCAACTTCATATGTGGGTCAACTGGAATGCTGTTAGGTTTACAATTATACATATGAAATTTATTTAATAGCTTCTCAATATAGTTTGACTGATGTATAAAAATGTACTCGTCACATTTCTGTATCTCAATACCAACAAAATTCTTAAGTGAACAAGTTTTTACTTCAAATATAGATTGTAAGTCATTAACTAATTCTTTTAAAGTAGATAAATCTTTTGAAAACAATAGTCCGTCATCGACATACAAACACAAGTAACATTTGCTCCATTACTTATTATACTATTACCAACATACACACACTGATCTGCTTTACTATTGACTAGCCCAAACTTCTTTAAAACAGCATCAAATTTTGAGTTCCAGCATCTAGGAGCCTGTTTTAAACCATATAGTGATTTATTCAGTTTACATACCTTGTTAGTATCACAGGTTAACCCCTCGGGTATTGTCATGTATATGTCTTCTTCAAGCTCACCATATAAAAAAGCTGTTTTAATGTCTAACTGAATTATTTGAAGATTGTGTTGGGCAGCTTCGGAGAGTAATAGACGAATGGAGTCATACCTGACAGTTGGAGCAAATGTTTCTTGGTAATCAATACCTTTGGTTTGCGAGAATCCTTTTGCACATAGCCTCGACTTATAACGTGGGCCTGAAGGTTCTTCTTCTTTGATGCGAAACACCCATTTACATCCAATCAATCGCATATTGGGAGTTTTATCAACTAATGTCCAAGTATTATTACGGTGATGAGAATCAAGCTCTTCTTTTATTGATTTTATCCATTCTGTAGCATCAACAGACTTTAATGCCTTTTCATAGTTATCAGGAACTTCATTTTCTGATAATTGGTTTTCACAGCACAGGTAAGAACTGTCTTCTTGTTTCTGAGCGTTTAAACATTGTCTTCTTGTTCTAACTGTTATGTTTCTTTCAGGTGAAGATTCTATACTTTCATCGGGGATGTACTCGCTTTCTGACTGTGATTTTTCATCGTTCACAGTGTCAAAGGAGTCATCACTTGAAATTTCTTCTATATCTTTAATTTTAATATTGCTTTCATTTGAAGTTAATTCTATTGGTACATAATCTCTTTTGACTGTTGACTCCAAAAACATTGCATCTCTACTTTTTATTGCTGTTCTTGAATTTGGTAATATGAATCGGTATCCTTTAGAGTTTTCACAGTAACCAATAAAAATTAATTTTTGTGATTTTGAATCTAACTTCTTCCTCTTTTCTCTTGGTAAATGAACCATTGCCTCACAACCAAACGTACGCATATGACTGACTTTAGGTTTCTGACCAGTCCACATTTCTTCTGGGGTTTTATATGTCAGAGTTTTTGTCGGAGAGCGGTTAATAATATAAGCAGCTGTATTAATTGCTTCAGCCCAATAAATCTTCGGTAAATTGGCATTTAATAACATACATCTCGCTCTTTCTATTAAAGTTCTGTTCATGCGTTCGGCTTTACCATTTTGTTCTGGTGTGTAAGGAGTAGTTGTTTGATGTATAATGCCAGCATCTTTGAGAAAATTTGAAAATTTTTCATTAGCATATTCAAGTCCATTGTCAGATCTGAGAATTTTAATACTGCGATTTAACTGATTCTCAACTTGATTTTTAAATTCTTTAAACTTATCAAAGACTTCTGACTTGTTGTACATAGTATACACAAATATTTTCTTTGAGTAGTCATCAAGGAATGTGACAAAATATCTGGCTTTGCCTAAAGACTGAGTTTCTATCGGTCCGCAGACATCTGAGTGTATCAATTCAAGTAGATCTTTGCTCTGAGATCCGTGACTTTTAAAAGGCAGACGTGTTTGTTTTCCTTCCTGACACGTTATACAC
This sequence comes from Ethmia dodecea, assembly GCA_963855545.1. Classification (NCBI taxonomy): domain Eukaryota; kingdom Metazoa; phylum Arthropoda; class Insecta; order Lepidoptera; family Depressariidae; genus Ethmia; species Ethmia dodecea. The sequence goes on from OY979453.1 coordinate 4,078,427, forward strand.
TTAACATTATCTTTAACTTGACTTAAGTTTAAATCTGCGGTATTCTCAGCCAATTTCCTCATTGTCTGAAAATTCAGATGTCCCATCCTCTGGTGCCACAGGTAAGTGTCTTGCTCAATAATGTCTGATATGCATGCATACCCACCAGGCATGTTCAATCGGTACATATTATTTATTAAGCTAGCCGTTGCTACTATGACTTTCTTTCTGTTAAGAATAACACAGCCACTCTTATTAAACCTTACTTGGCCACCATTATTAATAATTTGACTTACTGACAGCAGGTTCGTAGCTAGTTCAGGTACATATAGCACATTTGTAAACAATATTTCATTTTGTTGGCCACTTTCATCATAAACACCCAAGCTTATTTTTCCAGAGCTTTGAACAGGGAGTGTTTTATTATTTGCAACTTTAATGGTTCTTATGTGTGGAGTTGTTTCTTCGATGAACAAATCGTTGTGTTTGGTCATGTGTACAGAAGCGCCAGAATCAACATACCAGGCATCGGAGTATTCAGATGAAGCTATAAATACAGCGGCATAAGATGAACTGTTTTGATTATTTGTATTCTTCGGATCCTTCTTGGATTTTGATGATTTGCACTCAGGACTTTTATGACCATATTTGTTGCATGTGTAGCAGCGGGGGCCTTTAGAAAATCTTTTGTTGTTATTGTGAAACTTCTGACTTGTAGCAAAAGCTGATGAATCACTTTGAGTTTGTTTGACATCTTGTAATATTTTAGATTTCACTGAGTCGGAGGAAATCTTCATACCTGAACTCTCAATGGCTATTATCATTGGTTTGTAACTTTCTGGCAGGCCGGATAGCAAAAGTGTGCCTAGCCACTCGTCGTCTACATTAAAGCCAATGTTCCTCAACTTATGAGCTGTTGTCATTATTTTACTGACATAATTCTCTACATTTAGGCATTCAGCTAGGGTAGTATTGCATAAGTCTCGCAGCAGACCAACTCGGCGTGTTAGCCCGGAGTCATCGAAAGCACGAGATAAATTTTCCCAAACTTCCTTCGCAGTGCTTGATTCTTGAATATGAATATAGTTTATAGGATCGACAAGAAGTATTATCTTCGATCTGGCTTTAGTGTCCCGCTTTTTGTCAATTGTACTCGAGTTTTCACATTCCACGCAATCCCATAATTCTTCATGCTGCAAATACGTTTTAACAGCAAAACGCCATGTGGAATAATTATCACGGCCGGTTAATTTCTCAATTAATGCCAATTGATTACTTGAGGACATGATGAATTCGAATCGCACGAAAAATTTTGTTCTGTAAACTGAGCACGTTGACTTTATAGGTTATGTCTTTTACAATAATGTTTTTCACACAGTAATTGAAAACTTTTTGCACTGATTTTATTTGTCGGGCTTCCTGGGCCCATAACCTATTATTATTAAATGAAAATAAACGGTTTCCAGACAGTTTATGACGAAACTTTATTTATTTAAAGAAATACAACTGCATCCTAGTAATGACCACAGAGCAGAGAGCGAAAACATAGACAGTATAAATTAATAGGGTTGAGCACAGATTAGAGAAGGTGCAGATTTTTGTTTTTAACATTGTCACTAATTTTTTCGTTCCCATTGGTCATTGTCTCATGCGAACGGCACGTGCCATTCCGGCCCAATTTCTTTCTTGTCACAACTTGTATAACATCCGCATCCGCATCATATCCGCATTGATTAATGCGGATGCGGATGCGGATGCAGATGTCTAAATCTATGCGAAAGCTCCGCTTTTGCGGATGCGGATGCGAATATTCGCAACATCCCTGAAAGGGACATAGGGATATAGGGACATAAGGACATAGGGACAGAGAAAGCGACTTTGTTGTATACTATGTAGTGATATGTCAGAATAACACATGTCTGAAGCGAATTTTAACCGAACATCGAATACCTAGGTGTGAACAAAGTGTGTGCAGGTGGCTGCAGGCTTTGCTACTTTATTTACAATTATATTTACGTCACTTCTCACCAATTCGCCTTATAAATAGCACACTTGTTTAAACCTGTCATTTGCGTAACTTATCTTTACGAACACCAAAAATTCCGTCATATTTTACAAAGTTTATTAAAAATGTTAAAAATTTTTTGCTACCTCGTTGCTTTTGCATTGGCAAACTACTCTGTGACTGCGATCGGGGCCAAAGAAATAGAAAAGGCATTTTCTGATGCCGAAATAGTTCCAGATCTTATCTCGAAGGCTCCGCATGCTTTGGCTACTGTAAGTATAATAATAATATATGCTCACGCACGAATTGCGGCAGAGGTATTCAATTTCTCGATATTAAGTAGGTACTCAGTTATCAACAGTGTATATTTTGGAAACATAACGGACCTCAGTGTATTCGCCAGGGCACCGGCCGCGGCCCCGAGCTAGATTTTTAGGGGGCGCCAAAATTATATTATAATACAACTGAAAATTAAAAAAACTTGCTGCATAAAAAATCAAGAAATTTCTAAATAAAATGTATATGCCACTATGTATAGGTGAGCTATATTGTCTACACTTTCATTGAAATCCGTCCCGTCCCGTCAAATTTTTGTTAAAAGAGTAACAGATATCCATATATAGGTATATAAACTTTAGCGTACAAGGTAACTACTGCTTGAATGTTTTCTTATTAGGTGCAGTACAAATCATTCCACGTGTCTTTTTGCAACGAAATAACTCCATTGTATGTTATGAAACAACCAACTGTATCCTGGGAAGCGGAGTCAGATAAGTTTTACACTTTAGTAATGATTGGTGAGTGTAATTCCGCGTCACATTTAGGTGTATCACACGCACACTTTTTCTATACCTAGTAATGTACATTACAGCTACAATTTTACCAGCAAAGTGACTTGGGAAACATACTTACATTTAATTTAAATAAAAATGTCTAACGTTGATTAGTGATTACCTAACATTGTAGCTACTTTAACTATGTTTTATATCCGTACCTACTGTATTGATTTTGGTATACTTACAATAAAGAGTTATTTTTTTGTATTGTATTGATATGGTCATTAGCAATTTTATGTTGGTAGGTAACTAATTAGACAAATAATACCTATATTCTGTAGAGATCTGACTAACTAAAATAACTGACATGGTATTACATAAGATCTCACAAATAATTGCTGTGGGAAAACTGCGTTAGAAGATTTTCTACGTTTTGTTTTCCAGATCCTGACGCGCCATCGCCTAATAAACCAATACTAAGCCAAGTACAGCATTGGTTAGTCGTAAACATTCCTGGGAATAAAGTGGAAGATGGAGAGGTATTATCAACCTATATTTCTCCCAACCCGCTCGCTGGAGGCCCTCACCGATACATTTTTGTTATTTACGAGCATGAAGCAAAACTCAAGTTCGATGAGCCACGTATAGATGGAGTGTGAGTATTATGCTCTGAAAGATGGCTACCGTTTTTGTGCTCACCAGTTGGCGCCACTGTTAAGAGGTCCTGAAAAAACAAAGTTCATATTTTCGGATTTTCTCTAGGCACTATAGATAATACTAGCAGCACCCCGCAGTTTCATTTGCATAGTTCCTGTTCCCGTAGAAATACGGTAATAAAATATAGCCTCTTTTACTGCCTGAATATGTAGGACTCCATTGGTGTTAGAATTTAAAAAAGGTTTTGTGGTTTAGGCCAGTTCCCGTGGAAAAATTATAGCCCATGTTACTCCCAGAAAAGTAAGCTTTCCATTGGCAAAATAATTTTTAAAATCGGTCTGGTAAAATCGGAGCCTATTCAATACAAACAAACAAAAAATCAAATCTTTTCTCCATCCAGTTTATTCCTGCTACCGCGGTAATTTCCAAAAATCTCTTCATTGCGGCTGCCTACGACATAATTATACCTAAGACACCTACATACCATATTTCAAACTTTATGTGAGTTCAACCTTTTTTGAATAAAATCGGTTTGAGTTTTCCAAAATGTGTCAAAATAATAGTACATTATGATACAAGTGTGCTAAGTTGACCATCATATACAAGGCGATATTGTGTGCGCACGAGCGAACGCGAGTGCGCCATAAGAAAGCCGCGTATATTATGGTCACAATCACACGTGTTTCATGCGACGTTTTTCAACACACTTGCTTAAAACGACGTTTTTTCTGAGAAAGAATGAGCGTTCTTGCCGGTTTTCCATTTTAAAAATTATTCATACTTACATTCGGCAAAAGACTATCACACGCGTTTTTCGCCTCGTTACGTATATCCGGCGGAGTTAATAATAGGTTTTCTTCATTTTCTTCACTTGAAGTAGACATTTTCGTTAATATTTTTAAACTTCACAATTTAATCCAAACTTCGTCACAGCCGACAATTAATTACGAAAAATGGCGCGTTGTTTTTTTTTCTTGCCGCGATACCGATGCGCGCGCAAGGTTATGGTGCGAACTAGATCGGCCAACAGCCAAGATTAAAAATATAATTAAATTTAAATGTAATGTTTAAAACAGAAATTACAGAAACTTTCAAATGAATTTAAGTTATGTTTTAATAATAAAGCTGGATTTACCATTTACTGTTATTTTTCGCATAAATACTGTTTTTTGCTAAAATAAAAAGTTATAACCCGACTAAATTATATCGCTTCTTCTTCTTCTTACTTACGACTTGGTACTAAGGTACAAATGTAAATTGGTCGGGTTAATAAACTAAAGGTACTAGTGCAATAATATACTGAAAAAGCACGTGTGTTTAATATCTAGGATTATGAGCCAAAAATCGGTGGAATAAAAACGTCGCTTTGATTTATAATTGAAAAATACATTTTTCAACACACTTGCTCAAAACGACGTTTTTATTCCACTGATTTTTGGCTCATAATCCTAGATATTAAACACGCGTGCTTTTTCAGTATATTATTGCACTAGTGCCTTTAGTTTATTAACCCGACCAATTTACATTTGTACCTTAGTACCAAGTCGTAAGTAAGAAGAAGAAGAAGCGATATAATTTAGTCGGGTTATAACTTTTTATTTTAGCAAAAAAGTTGTCCCATACAAACTTTGCTCCCCTCTTTCATCCCCTTAGGGGTAGATATTCGGAAAATCCTTGGTAATAGGATCCTACGTCATACAAAGAACACCCCCTTTAAGTTTCAAGTATCTATATATGCGGAAACATGGTAATGTTAATTATAGTCCGAATCATGCTCGAGCACACACTAGACGTGAGTATCAGGTCTGCGTCTCTTAGTCCTATTACTTCATCTTTTGCTCAAAGATTTTATGATTTTCAAGGCGCTAGACTCTATAACCTTGCTAACAAGGTTCTTAACATATACCCTAAATCACGTAGTGATGCCAAACTAGTTGTCTCTAAATGGCTTCAAAAGCTCGAATACGATAAAACTGAAGACCTTTTATTGCCTACTTCGTAATTTATCTATACCTACCCCATGCTTTCCCCCTATATCATTTCCTTCTGTTCTCCTCCCCCCCACACAAATACATACACACCCTTGTACAACATCTACACACCCCCACATTCAATCACCCACACTCCCCCACATTCAACACTCACACACAGACATACACCAGACACTCTTTACATGCATCAAACAATCTCTTACCAGATTGCATTTTATATATTTGTCAATTATTGCTCACTGTATTAAAGTAAAATGGATTATTTCCCCTAATTTCTCTAAATTGTTTTGTATCGGTACTATCTAAGGGGTGGAGCCAGGAGTGCCATAGCACAGGTTATCCTAGTTTGGGCTCCTGTCTCCCACTCGCTACTATCTTAGCCTAACTTTTATTGTTACTTTTTAATACCTTATGGGAGAAATTATTAAACATTTTTTCATTTCATTTTCATTTCATTTCATTTCATTTTCATTTCATTTCATTTCATCTACGATCAGCGGTTTAGGCTGTGCGTTGATCCTTAATGGGCCATTTACACGAGGGCAGTCCAGTAAGACAATCCAGTAAGACTGCATACAAAAAAAACTTGAGGACAATCCATGAAATGAAATGAAATGAAATACCTTTATTTGCAGGAATACAGTAAATTCAGATCTTATTATATAATGTGTACAATGTATTCAGCTTACATGTAAGCATGCAAATTATTGTAATGAATTCAAATTATATGATCAAAATAAATTTAATTTAAAAATAATAAAATAAAAAATATATCAATGTGGTCAAAATCATTATTTAAATTCCAAAAACTCTTTAGAGCTGTAAAAGCAATGTTGTAGTAACCATTTTGTCAAATTTACTTTAGGTGAAGCTTTCGTCATAGATTTAAATTTGTCAGGAAGTTTGTTATAAAATAGAATGCATATATTAAATATATTCTTTTTATAAATGTCTTTCTGCGCAGGAGGTTGATAGAGTAAGTTCATTATTTTTTTCCTTGTTTGTCTTTGGCTAACTTCACCTCGGGTTTTCCAGTACTTAAGATTTGACGTAGCGAAGACCAACATTCCACTGTCCTCAAGTTTTTTTTGTATGTTGTCTTACTGGATTGTCTTACTGGACTGCCCTCGTGTAAATGGCCCGTAAGTCAATCAGTCATTCAGGACAGAGCATTTCATTTGTATCGATGAGTAGAAGTATGTATGTAGATATAGATGTAAGTACTCATTTTTCAGAACCACAGATGATCGCGTGCTATTCTCCGTACAAGATTTTGCAAAGAAGTACAGCTTCGGTGACCCTGTGGCCGGCAACTTTTTCCGGGTCGTACCTATTCTCGAAGATGTTGTGAAAAGCATCGGACACTCCCTTCCAAAACATATATAGGTAAACGGGGAAAGGCGATATTTTTAATCAAATTAAGAAAGACAAATTCTGCTCGATTCTGTTTTTTAGGCTTTAAATATAAACTCGATATTGTACAACTTTCGATTTATGTGTCTAGCGAATAGTCAGCCTATTTCGGCTTTGTGGTCATATGAGCCCACAGACCACTTAGCCCGCGGGCTAAGTTGACAGCAAAGAGATTTAAATATAACAGGGCATAGAGGGGACAAAGCGAGGAAAATTTGAAGTCAAAAGTTAATCCAAGTGGAATAAGTCTAGTACAATTTCGACCGAATGACAGCTCGCGTTCATACTAACTGACTTGATAAGGACATGACGCTTAGGCTTCAAAGTTTTGTATGAAAATATTCCCAATGCCCCCTCTATGTCCTATTAGGTATATTTAAATCTCTTTGGTTGACAGTCTTCTTTTTTCTATGGGTAACTTGACCTATTAGTTAGTTGCTGTTAGCTGAGCCCGCTGGCCCGTTTACCCAATAATATAAAGATAATTCGTACAAAATTAATAAGTCAATTTAATTTTATTTACAAAAAATATTTTATGGAAGTACCTACAGATAGGTTTCGCTAGAGCTTCATTATGTATATCTGGGGGCACGGCAGTGCCCCCGCCAAGTCGAGCAAAAAGCGGCACGGCTTTACCATCCTTTTCTCGAAGCATATTGTAAACCTACATGTTCATTTAAAATTAAGTGTTAATATTTAAAGGGTAGGTCAAAAAATTTACAAGAAACTATTTTCGGCATTGATTATTTGCAAGAGAACATGGATTATTACAAAATCCTACTAATATTATAAATGCGAAAGTTTGTTTGGATGGATGTCTGGATGTATGGATGTATGTTTGTTCCTCTTTCACGCAAAAACTACTGAACAGATTTTGATGAAACTTTACAGTTATATACCTTATACATCAGAATAACACATATGCTATATTTTATCCACGTATTCCCACGGGAACGGGAACTACGCGGGTGAAACCGCGGGGCGCTGCTAGTTTAAAATACATAAACAATACACACTACCCAAAAAAAATTGTTAGAAAAAAAACTTTTGTTTTCTATTCTCTCTTTGTATGTTACTTCTATTTCTCTTACATGTATATTGCATCTATCCTTCAAATATTTGCACTTGATTTAAAATGACCTTATAGATATAGATGTAAACTTGTAGCGAGATTTACACGAGGGCAGGTATGTACACAATGGAAGACGAATAAACTGACGTCGTACGTGACGCCACGCCAGTAGTGTATTCTTCCGTATAGCTAAGGCCATTCACTAGATTACAAAAAAATTTTATTGGACGTTATTTGCTTAATGTTGATATCGGAACACCTTTATAAATAGCAAACTTCTGATAAACCTGACATTATTTATAGTTTCTTCTTCTTAGCTAGTCATAACAATAATTAAATACTTCGTATTTTGTTTCCCAATTTATCAAAATGTTGGAAAAATTAAATTTCTTAGCAGTAGTTTTGCTAACAAATTACCTTGTAACTGCGATCGAGACCGAAGAAATAGAAAAGGCATTTTCTGATGCTAACATAGTTCCAGAGGTTATCCCAAAGGCTCCACCTGCTTTAGCTACTGTAAGTATCTTAAATTGAATTATAAAATACTAGCAGCGCCTCGCAGTTTCACCCGCCTTGTTATATAGCCGTGTTACTGGCTAATAATAATGTAACTTTCCATCGATTAAATAATTTTTTCACTTCTCATGCTCTAAAAGTATGCCAATAAAGTCTTGCGAAGCGGGAGCCGGGACTAAAGTGACCACTTTAGTCTCTAGGGTGTTAAAGTAATTATTTTTTTAATTTTCTTAATGAGACAAAGACAAACTCAAACAGCCAGTAAATATATGCAAAAATGTTGAGAGTTTTAGTTCCATGGTTTTTCCGCAAAGAAGGTGGCGCTATGTGATTTAAATTTAATTTTTAATCTGTGACTGGTTTAGAAGAAAATATTACCCGCAAAAATTCTGAATTTCTGTCGAGTGTAGATTTGTTCGGTTTTAAATAAATTTATTAAGAATTTACAATGACAGTGAAGAGTTTGACGTCGAGCAAAAGGCAAAATGCATAATAGATAATCTGTTACCGCCAATATCGCGGAAGCTTTATCCAAAAACTTACGAAAATTTTATTTCATTTCATTTCATTTTTATTTCACTAATAATTTCAAATACAATGTCCTTACAGGCGTACCCAAATCGACAATGTAGAAAATGACATAATAATATTAAATGTAGTGCGTCCACAATTCAAAATTTTATATCTTATGACAAAATTATAAAATAGTAAAGTCAAACAATTAACAAGAATAAAATAAATATCAAATAATTCAGCCTTCATAATGTCAACCAATGTAAAATTTAAAATGTCAAACTATGTAAAATTTATAACGTCAAAAAAAAATTCAAATGTAAGTACTTAATTAAAATGTAGGTAATAAAATATAATCAAATCAGAACAATAGAATATGCTTTCGAATATGTCATAGAAAAAATATAATCTACGTCTTAATTAATTAAAGTTTACAAATAATTATTAAATATCCAACATAATTTACAAAATCCAATAATGTCACAATAATTAAGGTAATTTCTTTAACAAATTAATCAACGTTATTGTTACAAATATAGTTTAACGTAACTTCTGTGAATCTGGTCAATGAGCAGTTAAATAAATCTAGGTTCCTCGAAACTCCATTCAGAATACGAATAGCTGTGGTCAGCGGAGCATATTTCAAAATATTCGTTCTGCATGTTGGTACAGCAAACGTAACGTCCCGCGGTCCTCGTCGTAACCGTGGGTTTGGCACTACCATTCCTATGCTATGTAGTATATGGGGGTTATTTAATTTTCCCAAAAACACCTTATATACGTAAGCCGCCAGAGCTAACCTCCTTCTTACTTGTAATCTATCATATCCGACCATTCCCATTACATACAGTGTGGGGTACTTGAGAGGGTAAAAAGGAAAAACTCCATATCGCCGATAGAACAAATACCTTAAAAATTTATTTTGAATTTTCTCAACCATAGACCTATATTTAAGCTCGTGGGGATCCCATATAATACTTCCGCTCTCTAGGCGACTTCTAACAATTGCATTATACAACGTCGATATAGTTGCTGTATTGCTAAATTCTTTCGATTGTCTTATAACGAAACCAAGTATTCGATAGGCTTTCTTGCATATTTTCATTATATGGTCTGAAAAAGTGAGATCTTCCGCGAATTCAATACCTAAATCTCGGACTGTTTTAACCTTTGTTATACATTTGCCGTCAATTTTGTAATCGTATTCTAGCCGAGACAGTGCACGCGTATATGAGACAGAGTTACATTTTGACACGTTAAAATATAATTTATTCTTCTTACTCCACTGAGCAACTCTATCTATATCCTTTTGTAATAGGACACAATCTTCTGTATAGTCTTGACGGCCATACAAAGCTTCAAATCGTCCGCAAACAACAAACATTGCGCGTTTTCCACTACCTCCGGCAAGTCATTAATCATTAAGATGAACTCTAGCGGTCCCAAATTGCTACCTTGACTCACCCCCGAAGGGGTCATGTACGAAGCAGAAGTGTGCCCCCCATAGTCTACGTATTGTTTCCTATCCACTAGGTAGTTCGCAAACAATTTTAGTAGAGACGGTGTGAACCCAGCTTTGGCCAACTTTGATAGAAGAATATCATTATTCACTAAATCAAATGCCTTTTTGAAGTCGAAGTATGCGACATCAAATTGACCACCTATGCGTGAATCTAGAGCTTCCGTAGCACTTTGCATAAAGCACATTAGATTTGAGTGAGTTCCTCTTCCTGAGCGGAATCCATGCTGTGCGTCGGACAGCCCAGCTTGTACTTGTGAAAATACCGATTTATAGATAATTGATTCAAATACTTTAGCAAAAGCTGAGAGAACAGCCACCGGTCTAAAGCAGGAAACCTCTGTGCCAGACCCACCTTTTGGGACTGGAATGACGCGTGTTATTTTCCACGCATCAGGATATGTTCCCGTACTTAAGATCAAGTTAAATATGTGAAGAAGTGGCTCAGCTAGCATCGACGAACAATCCTTAACTAGATAAGGAGGAATACCGTCGGCACCTACAGATTTTTTAGGCTTAAGATTCGCTAGAGCCCCACGCACATCCTGCAAATAGACCCGAGAGAGATGGACACGGTTTGCTGATGCACCACTAGTCGCCGCCGCCTCCTCCGCGTCTAAGCTTGGGGGTTGGTTATCAAAAACTGACTGAAAATAATCTGCAAAGGCGTGAGCGCACTCAAACCCTGTCAGTACCTTCCCGTCTTTCGTAACTCGTGGCTTACTACGCGTTTCGCGCTTACTATTAATGTAATTCCAAAAAGACTTGGGATCTTTAATTAGCTGTTTCTGAATACAGGTTTTAAAATTCTCGTAAGCAGTCATAATTTTATGTTTTACTAGAGATCTGTAATTAGAAAACATACAATATTCATGTGAGTTTTTATTACCTTTCATTTTATATGCCTTATGCCATTTTCCTTTTTCCTTTATATCATTTATTATTTCAGTCGTGTACCATTCAGGATAAGCATAACTATTACTAATTAGATGTCGTTTTTTTGGAGTAGTCGCATCAATTAAATGATTTAAAATTGAATAAAAAGTAGAGATAGCTTCCTGTACATTGTTTGTTGAATAAAGGGGACCCCAATTTACCCTAATGAATTCTGAGTACAATGCCTGAAAATCACATTTATAGAAATTCCATTTAAGTATATTATTACGATTCGCCTCAACGTCAAAGGGTAACCTGCTGCGCCTTCGTGAGTTCGAATTTCCCGTAACACTGTGAGTATTGCTAGTACAGTGTACACGCAGTGGTGGGTGCTGTGGATCCGGTGGAACAACACAATCGCTCTCACTATTTACTGTCAACTCAAAGTCAGACAAGTTAGATAAAACTAGGTCTAACAACCGGTTATTGCAATTTGTTACAGTATTACATTGACGAAATTCACAGACAGTTATAAAAAATTCAAAATAACATTGCACCTCTACCGTCGCTGAATACATATTAAAATCTCCGAGTAATATTAAGTTACGATATTCTTTACAACATTGTTCTACGAGATGAAATAGGTGCAGATATTCACTATCTTTGCTTCGAGGTGGAATGTAAGCTAAGCAACATGTGAACAACCTTCTGTTGCCTTTATAAACATCTGCACACACTAGCTCGAATATCGCATCATCTACATGGGGATTGCCTGGTAAAGGCAATGGCTGTAACCGCAGGGTTGGCGCAGCAATCAACAGTACGCCTCCACGCTTACGTCCGTCAGCTCGGTCGCAACGCATTACGTTGTATCCACGCGGAACCAACTCGCCATCGTGGACCGATTCATTTAGTCCGCTTTCGGTGACAGCCCAAAGATTTGCCGAAGATAACGTGATATTCTCATGAAAAGTCTGTAGCTTAGTTCGAAGCCCCCTAGTATTTTGGTAGTATATGTCAATATTCGAACAGTTATGTGTAGATTTGAGCGTTTGTTTATTAATCTCGAAAAAACTTATCTTCTGTCTGTGTATGCATATTACGTGTTACAATACTTGCTCTCTTTTTTTGAGACACTAGTTTATTTTTATAATTCAATAACATAATATCTAGTACAATTGATCTGCATGTATTCAGTTTCTGTAATCTATTAGTGCTAGAAACACACAACTCACTTAAATGTACATTTTCAACCCCTAAACTTACTATTTTTAATATTTCATTTAATTTAATTTCGCTCAAACAATTGTTTTGCAATATTGGCCCTATTATTATATTAGTGTTCTTTAAGACATTAAGACAATAGTAAAAAGACGACTGAAATTTAACGACATTATTGTCGTGCGAACCCGCCAATATTATTACATAGTCATCCTTTGTGGACTGGAGGAACAAGAAACATAATATACTTAAATTATTTCACAGAAAGCATCTTTTTGGCTTATTTCGATGAATTGTCGAAAAAATATTAACCATCGTCGTTGTGGAGTACGTGTTCTATGTGAAAATCGACAATGACATTTAGCTTCAAGTAAAAAAATCTTTCGTGATTTTTATTTTTTTAAGTAGGTAATATTTATTAAATGTTTTTGTACCTACTAAATTGACTTTTTTTCTCGTACTCAAAGTGAAAAATACAGTTTTCATATCTCATGCTCGGAAAGTAGTGTATGTTTGATCTGAGTACCGGGTCGGAAGCGATGATTCCCACCACAGAGAGATTCAGGGCTGTGATTGCCGCCCTCGATCGGGAACGACTCACGGTAATTGCTTCCGGCCTTAGGGCGGGAATGAATTTAAAAAAATAGTACTACATTTGGCAAAGACGTTTAAAGAAAAAGTTTCTCTGGGAAAGAGAATGACTTTCTTCCAACCTCTTTGGGTAGGTACTTAGTAGGGATACTTTTTACATCAATTAGAATAAGAAAAAAAGGTGCGGCCTTGTGGGTGTAGGTATAAACAACAGAAAATAGCCCGCGTGCGGGGCGGTACGCGTTCCATATTTAAAATTTAAAAAAGAGTAGATAATAATTTGGTGTTCCGAAATGAGGCGTTTTCGGTGACAGCTGTCACTTGGTATTCCAAGGTGTCAATAGATGGTGTTGAACCGAACTTTCAAATAGCTGTCATAAACTAGTACAGTAACAGCCATGCCACACATAAAAAACGAGAAGTTGACATGTTGATAGTAAATAAATATTAGCACTGAGATTTTTTTTATTGCTACAACCTATCTATTTGCAGCGACTACGATATAATTATGTTGTTATTTTCAAGACGCGTATATGTGCCATCGTCAACTGTAGAAATGGAGGCGTTCATACATATCCAACTGATGAAACCTTAAGACAACAGTGAATTGGAACTACCAGGATAGATGTTCAACGCAAAAGTCGGGTGGAATCGGAGTAAATATTCCTATGTTTGTTCAAACCACTTTAAATCTAGTGTAAAGCAGAAGAAAACACACCAACCACAACACAAAATAAATAGGTAATATCACTAATAAACAACACGTCTGTCGGCATCAATAGCTGTATATTTTCATGACCCTTGCATTTTTTTAACTGGAATGTCATTTAATGGTCGCTGTGGACTTACAATAGGAAAATCCAAAATAAAAACCTTCTGGCTACATTATTTTTAGAAATTATCAAATTATCAATCAAAAAAAAATTTTTTTTTTAGTATAAAAACCTAAATTCGGTTAGGTTTTTTTTTGGATTTTTTTATGCAAGTAGGTATTGTCTCATACTATACTACAATCCTGCAAAGTTTCATCGACTGAGGAATTAATGTTGGGGTCCACTACCTTTATTGCCTAGACTATTATTATAAAGAGGAAGAATGTGTATATTCTTTTTGTAATGTTATTTAGGTTAGGTACTCTATGATATAGTATTCAAAGACGTTTAAAAGAAAAAGTTTCTCTTTCTTCCAACCTCTTTGATTGTATTGTTGACAATTTTGTTTTTTTTTTTTGTAGGTATTATTGCGTTTTTGCATGTTTGAATTTTTGTAAAATGTATTTTTTTTGTTTACTTTCCTTGAATTCGAAATGAAAAGTAGAGTGTTTAACGCGGGTGGAAATTCCTACTCGGACTATATCCGACCTCGCTGCGCTCGGGCGTCTAAATACCTCGTATGGGATTTGATTCCTTCCGACCCTTGTATAACAATCCACTATTCCACCTCGAGACTAAACGCCAACTTAATATACCCTTGGTTTCGCAAGCTCGGGAGTCAAACCACCTCTGGTATATGGCTTCGTTTAGTCCCTCGATATAAAATATACTATTTAAATTGGTTTAGTGGTGTAGGCGTAAAAGTGTGCCTACCAAACAAATTCGCATTTATAATAAGTATTACCAGAGACCAGTTTAAATAACTGGTCTCTGATATTACTTAGATAGGATTATTACTTAGATAATTTTTCAATTCCTAATATCTTTTGAATAGAACGTCCGATTTCAATAATTCAAAAAGTGCTTATAATAATTCTAAGTAGTACAGCTATGTATTAAAACAGTATTAAATATGAAAATATATTTTTGGATAAGGATTAATAATAAAGGTACACCTACCTATAGATATAACGGTCTGACTTAAGTCGGCATTACTATCAACTTTTAAAATGTAAAAATGTTGTTTTAGTGAAGTGACGACGATTTTTTTTAAGATATATTATTTTATATTGTAGAACATTATTTTGTTATATCATCATTTTATCTATATAATATCTATAATTACATAATATAAAAAAACTGTAACAAGGCTTCAAAAAATATTTTTTGTAAATTTTTGCGGTAGTGTAGATAGGTAGTTAGTTACGTAGATATCAAAACACATTTATTTTTAATTGTTGTCTGTCTGTCTGCTTGAGCACGCATCACGCAAAAACTACTCGACGGATCTTGATGAAATTTGGTGTGGAGATAACTGAGTAACTAAGTAAACATCTAGAGTAGGTACTTTTTAATGAAGGAATAAAATAAAAAAATAAAAAATCTGGGTAAAAAGAGTAATTCGTATCTACTCTCTGTGTCGTATAATATGTCGTAGGCAACCGCTATGGAGGAATTTTTGAAAATTCTGGAATAACGGGAAAAAATTAGATCCGCACAGTATAAGTATTATATCTATGCTGGGCACCGGCTATCCTAAATATTATAAATGCGAAAGTGATTCTGTTTGTTTGTTTGTAACACTTTCAGTTCTAAACCACATATTATCTGGGAGTAGGTAATATAGGCTATATTAAATATAAATATATTTTTATCTGTATCTGTATTTCCACGCGAACGGGAACTACGCGGAACAAACCGCGGGTCGCTACTAGTTTAAAAATATATTTGTACAGTCCAGAGCACGAGGACCTTGACACATTGGACTTTGTAACGTTCTTATTACAATCGCCTTAGAGGTCGGACTCGCACTTAAAGTGTAAATTGACTGTACCTACTGAGGACAAGAAACTACAGAAATAGTATTTTTATTTTAGAGAGTTTTACATTTGAAATGTTGGAATTACCTGCTATTGCTCCATGGTTCTCATGTTTAAACAAATTCTATGTTACCCATAGCAGATAAGATAAAAAACACATAAATAGGTTATAGCTCTCTAGATAATGGTTTGTGCGCAAGCATTCTTGCATTTAATACCTACTGTAGAGAAAATCAATTACAATGCTGTAAAATGGTATTCTAGGTCTATTGTATTTTATTTTATTAGCAATGACATAAAAATGTTTGACATCATCTAAAAATATAAAGAAAGCAGTTGAAACTTTCATATACATAGTTCCTTACACGCGTAATTAAAACGGCTCCTGCTGTGTTAAGCTGGGGTCCCACGGTCCGCTATTCTACGGATCAGCCACACTCAGCCGACGAGCACGGACGGCGACGCACCGCAGGCAGGGCCGGTCCAACGGTGCGTGTCGGTGTGTGTAGATATTTTTATGTTGTCATAATGCAAAGCGAAAGAGAAAGAGAGAGAAGAGCGCACCTTTGAAGTTACCGACTCACGATGGATACGGCGCACCGCCACAGACGTGTTTGTGCTATCACGGAGCCGGTCCCACGGTGCGTCGTGCGAGCTGGTCTGCGTGCATCCGCGATTTCACGGACCGTGGGACCCCAGCTTTAGCTGTACGGTATCTAAGTCACGACTAAAGCTGGAAACAAATTAGCGGCGCGGCAGACGGATAAGTGTACACAGTCTCTTGAATCCAGCACGCCAGATTTCTGTCGGACGTCCGAACGCTCAAACTCAGCCCAAGGTTACGTCCACGACTTACCTCCGATAGTTTGCACAGCTCAGTGTACATACATTATCTAGATCCCTATAAGTCGCGGCTATCAGCCGCGTCCGATAATTTGTTTTCAGCTTAAATAATGTATTTTTTTTATTTATATTAGCTGACAGACATAGGTACTGTTAAATTTAATCTTAGCTGTTCTGAGTGGCTGAATAAAATCAAAACGCTTTTTAAAAACATTTTTTTATCTTGATATTTATGCTTCAGTTGGCATCTGCACCCGTACCAACTTATTTTCATTACTTTAGTAGTAAGTATATGTATATCCTCACAACTACAACCCACTGTTGTGTGCGCATGCAATCAACAGCAGCAGCAGAGATAGAAAGACGTACTCAGGCTCGAGCACAACCGAGATAGCGATAGTCACCAAATACGTACCGGCAAAAATATGGCGAGATGATTAAGCATTTTCGCTATTATATAAAAGTCCGACCAAAAAATTTTACTAGTTGAAACAAAGAGATCGTGTAAAAATACTGCCGATGACAAAACCGATTAAGCATTTTCGCTATTATATAAAAGTCCGACCAAGAATTTTTACTAGTTGAAACAAAGAGATCGCGGAAAAACGCGAATGCTGAAAGTTAATGCACGGAGAAACGATTTAGCGGAAGCCGTCTAACAAATCAAAAATATTACTGTTTGGTTACTTACGTGTAAAACGTTTTTCCATGTGTCTTAAATCGAATACATGTAGAGGAACGAATTTTTAAAGCTCTTTTTCACAAAAAAGCCCTCACAAACGAGTCGCTATGCTGTAATTCTATATGCTATAATATGTATGTAATTCTATATATATTATATGCTATGTAAGTCTAGGTACTTACGTTCAGTCTACGTTTAGTCAGCATAGCATAGTCCATTGGACAAATTTTTTTAGGACCGCCCGCGTGGTACGCGGGTACCGTATATCTTCCTCTTTTTGCTCTTTACTTAATTTATTTTAGTATATTAATAGGACCCCCACAATCTTTGACTGCGACCGCATTATCTGAGTCTTATATTTCCTTGGAAGAATCCATATTTAAAAAGACACAGATTCTCTTCCGACAGGATTTTAAAGAAAGGCTTTAGTTATTTAATTTTCCTTGTACTTTATTTATAGGTGACATACCCGACCGCAGATGTGCAATTGGGCAACTTGATCAACCCCTTACAAGTGCTTACCTCTCCCAATGTCACGTGGCCTGTCGACCCTGACTCTTTTTACACCCTGGCCATGATCGGAGATCTTCGTAAGTGATATTATTCTTTACCAACGAATATGTTTTATTAGACTATTAGCAGCGCCCGCGGTTACAACCGCGTAGTTCCCTTCCCCTTAGGTTTACGGGGATAAAATATAGCCTATATCTGTTATTCTGATGCATGTAAGCTATATAACTGTAAAGTTTCATCAAAATCTGTTCAGTAGTTTAAGGATGAAGGAGGAACAAACGTCCATACATCTACACATCCATACATACAAACTTTCGCGTTTATAATATTAGTAGGATAGTAGGATTGACTTTTCTAAGCGTCTAATTACGTACAGAAAACAAATATGTTTTGACTTTTGGATATATGTATACCTAGTATATATTTGATTCTCATGTGTTATTTCAACTTGATAATCGTATGTAAATCTTTCCCGTTTCAGCTCCACGAGAATTATCAGAGGTGGTAACAGACTTGAATCAGCTTCAATTCCAGCACTGGTTGGTTGGGAACATACCCGGCGGCGACGTGGCGCAAGGCGAGACCTTAGCCATATACATCCCATCCATTCCCCCTGCCTTGCCCATCATGGAGCCGTACCGCTACATCTTCCTCATATATAAGCAGCCTGGACTACTGAAGTTCACTGAGCTACGCATACCTGGATTGTAAGTCACAATAAAACTCTTAAAAAACCGACTTTACGGTTTCGTATCTAAAGGGTGGCAACACTACCCTATTACCTACTAAGCCTCCGCTGCGAGATCGTCAAGTTAGAAGCCTGTTGTGGCTGTATTAGTAGGGAGGGATGTGATGTGGCATTGATCGAAAATAATCGATTATT
This sequence comes from Ethmia dodecea, assembly GCA_963855545.1. Taxonomy (NCBI): domain Eukaryota; kingdom Metazoa; phylum Arthropoda; class Insecta; order Lepidoptera; family Depressariidae; genus Ethmia; species Ethmia dodecea. The sequence goes on from OY979453.1 coordinate 4,097,169, forward strand.
AAAAATCGATTATACGAAAAAGAAATACCAATTAATATGAAAAAATATGACTTTTTCACATTCTTTATCGTTTTAACATAAACTATAAGTTAGTGGACTTACTTCAAATTTCTTCATACGGCGCTGTTTACAAAAATCTATTAAAATGTGTAATATTAGCATGCGTGATTTGAGTGTCGATTTTAATAATTTCAATAAGAATATGTTTGAAATGCTTACACTATCAAAACAAATAATAAAATAAATCGAACAACTAAAGAGGGTTACATACTTACCTACAAGAAACGTCTGTTTAAAAATATATATTATGTTAGGTAATTGTTAAATATTTGGTACCTTCGTGTGTGAAACCGACTCGCACTTGACCGTTTTTTTCCATATTTCACAGAGTAACAGCCAGCGTTGTGACTTTCTCCGTAGAAAAGTTCGCCGAAAAGTATGATCTTGGTAACCCTGTCGCTGGCAACTTCTACGTGTCACAGTACGTGAGCCTGTCGCAGTTATTAAATTTGCTATAATCTTCATGAATAAAGATTGAACACTTTTATACGGTTTTATTTAGTTTAACCCATAGATTTAGTATACTTAGATTGGCATTGCGAAAGAGAAAGAAAATTGGCACCCGTGTGTAAGAGCGAGATAGAGAGACGAGACCATTTTCGTCAACTGTACGGGGTTCTACCGGGCCGACGTCAGTTGTGAACGAAACAAATCTTGCTTATTTTAATTAATCTCGCAAATTAAAAGAGTAAGTTTGATGTTTAATAGACGTAAGAACTATGGTTACGTGTGCAGTACCGGCTGTAATTCATCTAGCACAGAAAGTCCACAGAATTAGTCATTTTACATGTAAGTGCGATTGAAAGATTTAATTCTCTAAATGCAATGATTATAGAAAACTGAAAAACAAATCGTGCACAAATAGATAGGTGATAACATTGCTTTTGATTATATAAATGTTCTGAATGTATAAGAATCGATTTAAGCGAAAAATAAAATACGTGAATTTCTTGTACCTATTTCTAACCTCAATTTTATAGTGATTGTCGTAATATCGATTAACCACATTTCGATAACGTGACTGGCGAAGGTATTAAATACACAATAAACCACACGCCCATTTGTTATCGAGAGCTACAAGTTTAAGGAGAGCACTATTTGTCTTGCACACATCCACGTTACACGCACAGAAGTGTCAACTTTTTTGGTCTCGCCGTACTGGCTCTATTGCCAATCTTTAACGTTAGTATACTAAATCTATGGTTTAACCTGTCCCGAGGGCGAATTCGAAATTCGAATCGGAAAATCTGTGGAAAGGTTTGGAGATGGGCTATACACAGATGCCGTGGCCGCCGACACGTGGCCGGTCCCACGGTGCGTCGTGCGAGCTGGTCTGCGTGCATCCGCGATTTCACGGACCGTGGGACCCCAGCTTTAGCTGTACGGTATCTAAGTCACGACTAAAGCTGGAAACAAATTAGCGGCGCGGCAGACGGATAAGTGTACACAGTCTCTTGAATCCAGCACGCCAGATTTCTGTCGGACGTCCGAACGCTCAAACTCAGCCCAAGGTTACGTCCACGACTTACCTCCGATAGTTTGCACAGCTCAGTGTACATACATTATCTAGATCCCTATAAGTCGCGGCTATCAGCCGCGTCCGATAATTTGTTTTCAGCTTAAATAATGTATTTTTTTTATTTATATTAGCTGACAGACATAGGTACTGTTAAATTTAATCTTAGCTGTTCTGAGTGGCTGAATAAAATCAAAACGCTTTTTAAAAACATTTTTTTATCTTGATATTTATGCTTCAGTTGGCATCTGCACCCGTACCAACTTATTTTCATTACTTTAGTAGTAAGTATATGTATATCCTCACAACTACAACCCACTGTTGTGTGCGCATGCAATCAACAGCAGCAGCAGAGATAGAAAGACGTACTCAGGCTCGAGCACAACCGAGATAGCGATAGTCACCAAATACGTACCGGCAAAAATATGGCGAGATGATTAAGCATTTTCGCTATTATATAAAAGTCCGACCAAAAAATTTTACTAGTTGAAACAAAGAGATCGTGTAAAAATACTGCCGATGACAAAACCGATTAAGCATTTTCGCTATTATATAAAAGTCCGACCAAGAATTTTTACTAGTTGAAACAAAGAGATCGCGGAAAAACGCGAATGCTGAAAGTTAATGCACGGAGAAACGATTTAGCGGAAGCCGTCTAACAAATCAAAAATATTACTGTTTGGTTACTTACGTGTAAAACGTTTTTCCATGTGTCTTAAATCGAATACATGTAGAGGAACGAATTTTTGAAGCTCTTTTTCACAAAAAAGCCCTCACAAACGAGTCGCTATGCTGTAATTCTATATGCTATAATATGTATGTAATTCTATATATATTATATGCTATGTAAGTCTAGGTACTTACGTTCAGTCTACGTTTAGTCAGCATAGCATAGTCCATTGGACAAATTTTTTTAGGACCGCCCGCGTGGTACGCGGGTACCGTATATCTTCCTCTTTTTGCTCTTTACTTAATTTATTTTAGTATATTAATAGGACCCCCACAATCTTTGACTGCGACCGCATTATCTGAGTCTTATATTTCCTTGGAAGAATCCATATTTAAAAAGACACAGATTCTCTTCCGACAGGATTTTAAAGAAAGGCTTTAGTTATTTAATTTTCCTTGTACTTTATTTATAGGTGACATACCCGACCGCAGATGTGCAATTGGGCAACTTGATCAACCCCTTACAAGTGCTTACCTCTCCCAATGTCACGTGGCCTGTCGACCCTGACTCTTTTTACACCCTGGCCATGATCGGAGATCTTCGTAAGTGATATTATTCTTTACCAACGAATATGTTTTATTAGACTATTAGCAGCGCCCGCGGTTACAACCGCGTAGTTCCCTTCCCCTTAGGTTTACGGGGATAAAATATAGCCTATATCTGTTATTCTGATGCATGTAAGCTATATAACTGTAAAGTTTCATCAAAATCTGTTCAGTAGTTTAAGGATGAAGGAGGAACAAACGTCCATACATCTACACATCCATACATACAAACTTTCGCGTTTATAATATTAGTAGGATAGTAGGATTGACTTTTCTAAGCGTCTAATTACGTACAGAAAACAAATATGTTTTGACTTTTGGATATATGTATACCTAGTATATATTTGATTCTCATGTGTTATTTCAACTTGATAATCGTATGTAAATCTTTCCCGTTTCAGCTCCACGAGAATTATCAGAGGTGGAAACAGACTTGAATCAGCTTCAATTCCAGCACTGGTTGGTTGGGAACATACCCGGCGGCGACGTGGCGCAAGGCGAGACCTTAGCCATATACATCCCATCCATTCCCCCTGCCTTGCCCATCATGGAGCCGTACCGCTACATCTTCCTCATATATAAGCAGCCTGGACTACTGAAGTTCACTGAGCTACGCATACCTGGATTGTAAGTCACAATAAAACTCTTAAAAAACCGACTTTACGGTTTCGTATCTAAAGGGTGGCAACACTACCCTATTACCTACTAAGCCTCCGCTGCGAGATCGTCAAGTTAGAAGCCTGTTGTGGCTGTATTAGTAGGGAGGGATGTGATGTGGCATTGATCGAAAATAATCGATTATTAAAAATCGATTATACGAAAAAGAAATACCAATTAATATGAAAAAATATGACTTTTTCACATTCTTTATCGTTTTAACATAAACTATAAGTTAGTGGACTTACTTCAAATTTCTTCATACGGCGCTGTTTACAAAAATCTATCAAAATGTGTAATATTAGCATGCGTGATTTGAGTGTCGATTTTAATAATTTCAATAAGAATATGTTTGAAATGCTTACACTATCAAAACAAATAATAAAATAAATCGAACAACTAAAGAGGGTTACATACTTACCTACAAGAAACGTCTGTTTAAAAATATATATTATGTTAGGTAATTGTTAAATATTTGGTACCTTCGTGTGTGAAACCGACTCGCACTTGACCGTTTTTTTTCCATATTTCACAGAGTAACAGCCAGCGTTGTGACTTTCTCCGTAGAAAAGTTCGCCGAAAAGTATGATCTTGGTAACCCTGTCGCTGGCAACTTCTACGTGTCACAGTACGTGAGCCTGTCGCAGTTATTAAATTTGCTATAATCTTCATGAATAAAGATTGAACACTTTTATACGGTTTTATTTAGTTTAACCCATAGATTTAGTATACTTAGATTGGCATTGCGAAAGAGAAAGAAAATTGGCACCCGTGTGTAAGAGCGAGATAGAGAGACGAGACCATTTTCGTCAACTGTACGGGGTTCTACCGGGCCGACGTCAGTTGTGAACGAAACAAATCTTGCTTATTTTAATTAATCTCGCAAATTAAAAGAGTAAGTTTGATGTTTAATAGACGTAAGAACTATGGTTACGTGTGCAGTACCGGCTGTAATTCATCTAGCACAGAAAGTCCACAGAATTAGTCATTTTACATGTAAGTGCGATTGAAAGATTTAATTCTCTAAATGCAATGATTATAGAAAACTGAAAAACAAATCGTGCACAAATAGATAGGTGATAACATTGCTTTTGATTATATAAATGTTCTGAATGTATAAGAATCGATTTAAGCGAAAAATAAAATACGTGAATTTCTTGTACCTATTTCTAACCTCAATTTTATAGTGATTGTCGTAATATCGATTAACCACATTGCGATAACGTGACTGGCGAAGGTATTAAATACACAATAAACCACACGCCCATTTGTTATCGAGAGCTACAAGTTTAGGGAGAGCACTATTTGTCTTGCACACATCCACGTTACACGCACAGAAGTGTCAACTTTTTTGGTCTCGCCGTACTGGCTCTATTGCCAATCTTTAACGTTAGTATACTAAATCTATGGTTTAACCTGTCCCGAGGGCGAATTCGAAATTCGAATCGGAAAATCTGTGGAAAGGTTTGGAGATGGGCTATACACAGATGTCATATTTGACATAAGGATTCGACAGATTTTCCGATATCGAGTATCGAATCTCCGTGAATACGCCCGCAGGTGTCTGTAATTAAATCTAGCAAATGAATTTTTGAACACTTCATCATTCCGATTGAGCTAAAAGTTGGCATAACTAATTATGTAGAGTCGGTGACAATGATTGTTGTAATTGTAGAGGCCATCAAAAACAAAACTTGTAAATATAAACCTAGTCTCGCAACTCAGTTCTTGTACCGTAAAAAGTTGTGAGATCCATGTAATACCAAGTACGTAAAATTCAGTCCAGGGACTAAGGGACCAGCTGTCTTAAGTAATTATGTAATTAGCTAACCTAACAAGATCTTATAGTGACCATATCAATATTAAAAAATATATGTTCTAAATAAACAGAATGACTTGGCTATCGCATAAAAATACAATGTAGGTATCTTACAAGTGACACATAATAAATTAAATTAGATTGTTTAGTTTTGATGATCAGGCAGTCAGCCAGTGACAAAATTAGGAAATTTTGAGTAGTTATAATTCCTAAACTACATACATACAACTATATTGAATTGTGTCCCACAATTTATTTATTTATTATTATGTAATGGAAGTTGCCAATTGTATGAAAAGGTTTATGGATGTGAAGGAAGCGAGGGAAGCAGTGTGCGGAGATCGGACAAAGTGGCGATCCATCGTCTCTGCCTATCCCTGGGGGAAGAAGGCGTAAGCTGTATGTATGTATGTAAATTTCCAATTGTATTGTACAGACATAAAAATAATATTTATTTGGATTTATATTACTTACTCAGAATTTATTATTATTAAGAATTGTTACTAATGTTATCATATATGTGTTTTTAAGTTATCGTATTGGGTGTAAACCTGTCAACATAATGTGATTGTCAACATCCAAATCAAATATTTAAATAAAATACGTCTTTATATTGGCATCAAAGATATCCTCTCATGCGTGATCTCGGGTTCAAATCCTGGCATGTACCACTGATTTTTTCAAAAACTTACGTAGGTACATATTTATCACTAGCTCGACGGTGAAGGAAAACATCGTGAGGAAACTCGCAGGTCCCAGAATTAATTCTGAGGCTTGTGTAAGAGACTCGGTCCGGCGATGGGCCTACCCCTATCACTTCAAGGGGTCCAAAGATTCTACTGGTGAAATGTGGTTTCCTGAAATGGAAAACCTCGGGGATAAAAGCCGTGAAAGATAAAAATAAACGACCTCTGATGAAAACAAATATTAATATTTTTTCAGTGTTGGTGTCTATATACTTGTAGAGAGTATATCAAAAGATTAAATAGCGTATACCTATACAACGCGTAATATAAAAAGCGCAATTCCTCATACATACACCCTAACTAGTACCTATATTAATGTAAAAAAATTATGATGCAATCGAACTTAAGTTGTGTCTAACCAATTTTCTTAAATATCGATTAATAATAGCACGATTTCCATAGAAAGCACTAAATTCAGCTACGCTAATTCATTTTTCGGAAAAATTTAACAGATATTAAAAATACCTGAAATCGAATAAGTAGTCGATACTGAACAGACTAATTTCAGGAATTGGGCTGATTCTGTTACATATTGTATACATCGTCATAGAATATACTACCCGTGCAAATAAAGAATGGGATTGAAAATAGCGGCTCATTGAGTCTGTACCGTCTGCATACTACGCAACGAAATAAAGTTTTATTTATCTAAATAAATAAATAAATAATTTATTTATTTAGTAAAATAAAACTTTATTTCGTTGCGTAGTATGCGGTACAGACTCAATGAGCCGCTATTTTCAATCCCATTCTTTATTTGCACGGGTATATACAAATTGAAGAAAAAAAGTCACCTCTTATGAAATACAGATAGCAGTATCACCCATTTAGCCACTGAATTTGATGATCAGGATATCATATATTTCATCGCCTAATAACATTATCGTTTTAGCTACATACTGTATCTGGTCAGCCTGGGTTTTTATCTTACCTGAGCATTATACAGGATGACTTTTTTTACCGTCTGGAAAAAAATATAGTGTGATAGGTAAGTGTAATAGATTCATTTGGCAATGTTACTTAAAAAATATATTTTATCGTTACTTAAAATATAAAATTTGCTTAAACTAATATCATTACTCAATTGTAGTCAATAATACACACTGAAATATTTGAAATAGAATTTTAAAAAGAAACAGGCTCGTAGCTTCCTTTTATGCGCAATCTACCTACAACCGCCAGCTGCGTGTAGTTACTGTGCGTAGTTTTCTAGATTTTGTGAATTGCATTAAACATGACTTTATTTAACAATTAATCTCGTGTATAATTTCGGCTCTAGATAGCTACCTTATACGTCTTATTTTTTTCCAGACGGTAAAAAAAAACATCCAGTAGTTATATCCTTTACTTTCCGCTAAGGAATGTTCAGCTTCATTGTTACTACAAGTAGGTAGGTTGTTTCTTGGACACATGTGTTTAATTATAAGACGAAAGAATTCGTATATTTACTATGTGTCATTAGAAACACTAATTAATCTATTCCTATTGGTACACAGTCAGTATTAATTAAATAAGACTAAACATAAGAAAACTTGTACAAACGAAATATGAGAAAAACTAATAAACATGTTACGTCAGTAATAATCTTTTCATTGCTAATTTTTATTTTATGTACACATATTATAAAGAGCAAAGATAATAATATATATGTAACTAGCGGCCCGGTACGTGCTTCGCAACGTATAAATGAAGAACCACTCCACAGATTTTAAGCACGTAAACCATCTGCTAAATAGTCTGAATAAAGCCTAAAAATTTGGTTTGGATAGGTGAGCCCGTTCTTGAGTTATAAAATAACAACGAAAAGTGGCATTGATTTTTATATACCTTAGATAGATTTTGTAAGTAGTTTTAAATATTCTATCACGTAGGAAGTAACATAGGCTTATGATCAGCTAGTCTATCTATCACTACATAGTATAAAACAAAGTCGCTTTCTCTGTCCTTATGTATGCTTAAATCTTTTAAACTACGCAACGGATTTTGATGCGGTTTTTTTTAATAGATAGAGTGATTCAAGAGGAAGGTTTTAGTCTTATTAGCATTGTACCCGTGTGCAAAGCCGGGTCGGGTCGCTAGTATATATTATATGATAAACTGACTAATTGGTGATATATCAACGCACAGCCTATACCGCTGGGTCAAGAAACTTGAAATTTTGAGAGATATTTGAAAGATAGCTTATACAGTGTAGGCATCCACTAATAAAGGGTTTTGCAAAATTCAACCCCTAAGAGGGTGAAATAAATGTGCGAAGCCGCGGGTAAAAGCTAGTAGGGGAGACCTAGGGGAGTTGAAACAAATTTTACATTATGCTTAATAAAAAAAAATCTAACAGCACAAACCGCGTGAATTTAGGCTCAATCGATAGTTTGTTTCTTATATTTTCAGATAATGGCTACAAAGAATAGGTAACAGTAAAATCTGAGACAAAAAATCGATTTGAACGTAATAAGTCATTCTGTTTCAACTCTCCTTATGCCGAGGTAAGTTGAAACAGGGGTCTAGGTGAATTGAAACAGCTGTTTTTTTAATGGATTTGAGGGCCGTACGTTAGAGATGATAGTATAATTTATAGGGACGTTGGCTCCGCTGTTAATGACCATACCTTCTGAAGGTGAGCGCGTAAGATTCCCACCCGGGGCCAATATTTGTCACACATGTCTGTTGACTTTGTGTCTGGGTGTTTACGCGAGAATTTATGAAAGTGCTTATATTTAAAAAAAAAACAGTATACAACACTAGTTTTTTTAGCCTAGTCAAAGACTAAATATCTACGTGATAAATATGACGTATAAGGTATCTAGAGCTGAAGACGTTATACACGAGATTAATTGTTAAAATATATTTATAAAATCTAGAAAACTACGCACACTACAGCAGCTGGCGGTTGTAGGTAGATTGCGCAATATTGTGTGTAATATTGACTACAATTGAGGTATATTAGTTTAAGCAAGAAATATTTTTGTTGTAAATTTTTTTTTTGCTTAAACTAATAATAGCTACTCAATTGTAGTAAAATTTTTCTTCTATTTTTTTTTTATTAACCATGCCAAATGAATCTATTACACTTACCTATCACACCATATTTTTTTCAGGACGGTAAAAAAACCAGGCAGTATAAATTGAAACAAAAATTATAATAAATTTAAATTAAATCATAATAATCAATTTTAGCAAGTTTTGACGCCCTCTCTATTAAAAAGACGTCCTTCCCAGCCACTCCTCTCCGAGAACCTTAGCATGATGCCTCCGACTGGCTGCGTTTTAAGCGCTTTGGGTTCGAGCTCCACGCTGGACGGCATCCCAGGTGCTAATTCCACTGTGTACTTCTTCAGTATAGTGAGCAATCCTGACAGCATCTGCATTTTTGCGAAGCGCATGCCTGGAACACAACATGTGCTAAAAAAAATTTAACAGTTTATTTATTCGCAATTTCTTATACTAAATTGTCTTGGTTGGCACCTTTTGATTGGTTTGTTTAAAATGTGTCCAAACATCCCAAAAATTGTCATGTTTTTTTAACTCTCGACTTAATTTGATAGAAAAAATATTATAACAGAAATACAAACCACTGCAAGGAATAGCACTAGATACACCACAATAATTCAGAAATTTTTATTGAAATATATCAATTCATTGCACGCATTATCATAATATTCCTTGGTGGCACCATTTCCCAAGAAATATTACTTGTTTGCCCCGAATTGATATATTCAAGTAAAATTCATTTAATTATTGTGGTATTTTAGTGCTATTCCTTAAAGTCGGTTTGCATAATATATAAATTTTTTTTAGCAAATTACAATATTTCTTTACTCAAATTTTATAAAGGCTGTACTAATTATACTTTAATATTATGATCATCAACAGACTGTCGTCATGCTATGCTATTGGAAGATGGTCTTAAATTAAAGTGAACTCTTAGAATATGCGAAGCCAAAAAGAAGACATATAGGATACTTAATTCCTTGCCTATGCAAATTCGTGGACCTTCTCCGAAGGGCATGTACGTATAGGGCTTGATATCTTTCTTATTCTCCGGCAGAAAACGTTCCGGGCAATACTTCTCCGGCTCTGGATAATGTTCCGGATTGTGGTGTATATGGTATACTGGTACATGGACACGGACACCTTTATGTAGTCTTACGCCAGTGGGGAGATCGTAGTCTTCCACCACCTCTCGAGTTAAGAGGGGAACGACAGGGTAAAGGCGCATAGCTTCGTCAATACACGCTTCTAAGAAAGGTAATTCGGTGACGCATTCGTATTCCAGTTTCCCTTTGTGCCGCTGCATAAATGCGTCTACCTCATCCTGAGCTTTTAATTGCGCTTGCTTGTTCTTTGCCATCTCGTAAAGAGTGAAACTTAATGTAGCAGCAGACGTTTTATAGCCAGCAGCAAAGAATGTCACGCACTGACTCACGAGCAACTCATCGTCGACTTTCAAACTGATCTTTCCTCCAGCTTGACTCTTCACTTTGCTTAAGCTGTCTCCAGTTATGTAGTCTTGCTTTTTCAGGTTCAACAGTAAATCTACTAAGTCCTGTCTCGGAGAAACTTCGTAATGCCGGGACTTAAATACATCAGTTAGAAGACTGCGGAAGAAAGTGTAAAGTTCATCTGGAAAGCTTTTTAATCGCAAGCCGTAGAAGATAGCTGGCCAGATAGCGCGAGCGACGGTTGAAAATCCTCTTGCTTTGGAAATCTCAAAGATCAGTTCTCCCATGTGCCTGAATGGGTTATTTTTGACATCTCTTCCCATTACATTCGTGTCGACGCCAAAAGCGCAGGCTCCAATGCAGTCCATAGTATATCTAGCGAACAGAGATCTCACTTCGGTGTCATTCGATCCTTTCGTTTCCTCTTCGAGTAAATCTTCGAATACATGCGAACATTTCTCTATTAAATGGAACATGTTCCTCATTTTTGCTGATGAGAATAGAGGTGACATGTTTTGTCGGATGACCTTCCATCGGTCGCCATACGTGAAAAAGATGCCTTGGGTGAATATCTCTTTATGTGTGTAGTTGGAGACCTCCCTGTTGCTGAAGTAGTAGTAATCTTTTGTTAACACCATCTTAATGAGTTCAGGGCTTTGGACTATAAGGGCTGGCTCGGTGCCGTAGTAAGCGCCAATGTAAGGAGCGTCAGGAAAGCTTTGACAGATTTCCTGGGACACGTGTCCAAGGTATTTTCTTAAAAGAATGTATTCACCAAAATTACCAAGAATCGGTACTGGCTTTAGATGGGGAACATTCTGTTTCTTCCAGTAATCGAATTTTCGCTTCGAAAATTGATAAATGAAATATAATATTAAAGTACATATTAAAGGTATAACAAACCAAGGTGACATTTTACTGTTTGTAATGTTTTTGATATACTGAATCTAATGCCTATAAAACTGTGTTTTATATCGGTTGGTTAAAAAAGCTGTGTCAACAAAACTTTTACTTATGATAACTATGGACGTTACAAAGGTTCATTAGTAATAGTACAAACAGCTGGTTCTGTTTACAGCGGTTTCACTCAAGACAATATTAAATTAAATTAGAATTTACTAGCAGTACCTACCCAGTGGTTTTATTCAACACAAATAAACAAACAAATCTATTCTCTTTATAATATCAGTATATATTTATTTATTAGGTGTACTAGCGATTCTCCCTCGTTTCGCTTCGGTTTATATTACTTAAATCTTATAAACCCTTCAAGTTAACGAAATCAAACGTTCATGAAAACTTAAATCAAAGTTTCTGCTTGGAATCACTTCAATTTTCACTCAAATCTGTGGAGTCTTTTCTGAGCCAATTCGAGACAAACTTTCAGGCATACTTGAATTCTAAAAACGGTAATTTATGGTAGTACCGAAGGCATCGGTTTAATAGCAGTTTTTATGACAGAATTTAAATTTTGGGGTTTGAAATGAAAAATTATTGCAGTAATAGTACAGTCAAGAGCACGCTAAGTTTGACACATTGGACTTTGACCCAGCCCTGTATTCTATGGCGCGCAGTATAAATCAGAGCTCAGCTTAAACTGGTAGTGTCAAGCTTGACTTGCTCTCGACTGTACATTATGATATAAGTGCGGTAGGTTGAAAATTACAGCCGAGGCGATATTGCTAGCCCGAGCCGTAGGCGAGGGCTACAAGTAAGCAGAGGCTGTAATTATCAAATCGCACGTATGTCATACGACGTTTTATACCACATTTGCGAGGAAATAAAATAAAACTCCGACTATGGTAAACGAATAAAAACAATACAGCGTTAAGCAAAAGCGCGCGGCGCGCATCAGCATTTTTTTTAGGCAAAGGCACAAAAAACAGCCAGTAGTACTAATAAAGTAAATTAATATTTTTGTGTTTTTGTTACAGATTAATTGGTTGTAATTTACTGTCAAAATTAATTAAATTAAGTAATTATGTACCTAAATATTTCTTTATTATATTTTATCTCCCAAAGTTCATTTTAATCTTAAAATGTTGACAACTTTTTTGACATAAAAAATCGAGATTTTAAAAAGTACCGTTCGTTTTAAGACGGAGCATCTTGATCAACCGTGTGGTTTACTTTACACTTACCGCACTTGTGCGTAATGAGATACAATACGATATTGAAATTGGTGAAATAATACACCTTTTGCGAGCAAATGTGTTATAACAATGTTTTACTGTTCTTTCACTCAAACTCAAACTCAAAATTCTTTTATTTCAGTAAGTATAAAAATACACTTTGAAATGTCAATATAAACAAGGCACACTAAATCTTTTAAATTTTTGTAAATTTAAATCACAGTCTTTAATTTTCAGATATATTTTTTTTCGTTATGTATTTTCAGGCAATTCACCTAACTAAATAAAAGCAAAACCAAAAGAAAAAAGTGAAAACCGCACACAGCCCAAACTACCTAAATATCTGACTCCAAATAATGGGAAAAGGGCAGCAACAGGATGATGATACATTTTCGTAAGGAGATATATTTAATTTTAAGATGACGGTACACCCCGGCCGTCATAACTTGACCACTCTGAAGTTGCGCAAATGGCTGCGCAATAAGATTTTTAGCGGACCATTTGGCGGTACGGGGGGGGTTTGCGCAGGCGAAGCCTATGTTCAGAGAAGCCAAGTTAAAACGGCCGTATTGTAGGTACCTACTGAGTATACCTAACCAATAAATTCAAATATTTACATGAAAAAGCTAGAGACCAATCTGAAAAATTAAATTTTGTTCATATTGCCTTTACCCCCGAGGGGGTAGGCAGATGTATTCTATTTCTGGAAATACTTTTCAATGAAATACTTAAACCCTAAACGTGATAGATGTTGAGCCCATCGCCTTAACTGAACAATATTCATCGTTAAGTACCTACCGTTAACGATGAATATTGTTCAGTTTCATTGATAGGTTTTGTTAAATTAAATACAGGTGGTATTTAAATATTACAGAATGCGATGTCAGTTTTATATTTACTTTGTGTCAATAGGATTACTTACATAATGGTGTTCATTAAATAAGTGTAAACATTAAAAACCTGTATAGGTAGATGAGCATATGTGAAAACAGAGAAACATGTTACGTCAGTCAGTAAAAATAATTATGTAAGTACAGTCAAGAGCACGCTAAGCTTGACACTTTGGACTTTGCCCCGGCCCTGTATAATATGGCGCGCAGTACAAATCAGAGCTCAGCTTAAACTGGTAGTGTCAAGCTTGACTTGCTCTTGACTGTACATGTACTTAGTTACAAGCATAGCGCAAATTCATCTTTAAGCTAAGAATGTCCTGTATAACTATGGAGTGGAGATTTTAAATACTTATTAGTTCTGATGACAATATACGTGGGGCGCACTAAAAGTTTCCGGAATGAATAAGAAAAAAATACTATTAAAGGTCAAAAATGAATTGATTGTTTCTCAAAATATTCTCCCTTTGCGTCAATGCACTTTTTCATGCGATTAAACTAATTTTGAAAACTTTTGTGCCACTCCTCCGTGGTAACCTCAAAAACGTGTTTTTCATACTCTTCGACAGCCTCTTCTGGTGATGAAAATCGTTGACCGCGTAATTGGTTCTTAATTTTTGGGAACAGAAAAAAGTTACAAGGTGCCAGGTCGGGGCTGTATGCAGGATGGCTCATAAGTTCTAAGTTTTTCACCTTCAAAAATTCGTTTGTTTGTCTGGCCGTGTGGGAACTAGCATTGTCGTGGTGCAAGATGCAGATACGACGTTTCCGGTTATTTTTACGGAGTTCGTCAATAATTGCCGGCAAACAAATGGTCGTGTACCAGTCACTATTCACGGTACGACGATTCTCTAAAGCAACAGTAGCCACGTGTCCAGTTTTATTAAAAAAATAAGCAATCATCCGCTTAGATGCACTTTTCACGCGCGCCGCCTTGGTTGGCTTCGGCTCATCTAGAAAGACCCATACGCGTGATTTCTGCTTTGTTTTGGGATTGTAGCAATAAATCCATGTTTCGTCACCTGTTACTATGTCCCACACCAAATTTGACGTACCTTCGTTGAATCTGGTAAGCATGGCACTGCACCAAGTGACGCGGTCCGTTTTTTGAGCCTCGGTCAAATTGTGTGGGATCCACCGTGAGCACAGCTTTCTCACACCCAAATGTTTGTGTAGGATTGATTGTATTTGACTCATGCCTATGTCTAAGGGTGCGCGAATCTCATGGTAGGTCACATGCCTGTCTGTTTCAATCATACGGCGCACAGCATCGATGTTTTTGTTGTTCACAGCGGTGGACGGGCGACCATCGCGAGATTCGTCACTGAGATTGACACGACCGCGCTTGAACTCTGGAAAGCAGCTATAAATAGTCGTCTTGCATGGTGCTTCATCCCCAAAAGCAGATTGAAGCCGAGCGATGCTCTGTTGAGCTGTCAAATTATACTTAAAATCGTAGAAAATCATACTACGAAAATTTTCCCGAGTTTAATCCATGTTAATGTAGACACGCAATTTTTAAAATAGCACCACAATGTAAAAACAATTGACAGTCAGATGAAACAAACTGCATTCTACAGCCAAAGAGTTAAATTTTCTAATGTTGTAGTTACTTTTTAAATATTGTTTATGTAAGTGGCCAGTTCCGGAAACTTTTAGTGTGACCTATGTAGGTGGGTAAATTTTCAAACTGGCCTTTTTTACGTCATTGCGGTGGCAATTTTTTTTCTCATATTTCACTCAAACTAAATGCTTTAGATTATAGATTAAGATGCTGTGAATCTAATAATTTGGGAGGCGCCCTTGAAAACACAGTACTTTCGGAGAAATATATTTTTTAATATTTTTGCGCCACCGTAATGACGATTTCTTAAATATTTCAAATAAAAAAGCCATATTATGTACACACATGTTTTATTTTGTATTAATCCAATTTTTTGGTACCCAAAACATTACTAATATTATTTATTTCTTTAATGTATGTAGCCTTATAGTGTTACCACAGTTATACCTAGATAGTACGTATATTTTACTATTATGCTATTATCACGGTAAAATACTTACAACACAGTAATATTATTTGAAAAACAAGTACTATGTCTTAATATATTATTAGTAATAGTATTGTTTATACAGGCATTCATCATTACGGCGGTGGCCCACTGCGCCACTGCAATGACGCCACCAAAATGACGACCAAATGTTTTTTTTCATGATAATTACCCAACAACCTAATTAATTTGGAAGATATTGGCAGGTCGTAATATCGAGGTAATTATCCACAACATACTAACTTGACCATACAATACATCACTCTGTTCATTATCTAAAACATACCACCGAACTGGCCGCTCACGGTAACCAAAATAGATTTCAGGAAGAAATTCCCTCGGGAACATGTAAAAACCTTCGTATACGCCATCCTCTCCACACACAAGTTGGGGTCCGACAAACGCTTGGGTGGTACGATACAAAAATTTGGCGTGAAATCGCTTGACTAATATGAAACAAGTAGTCAAATGCGAGCATCAAAAGAGCAGTTTTACGCGGGACCAAAACATATTAGCTTCTCAGTTTTTTTATTTAATAGTTAGTGAAGTTTTTGTGATTTTGAATATGAAATGGAATTAGTATCTTTAAAATGAGATATTTCGATAAAAGATACGTTGAAATTTCGTGTTATAGTGAGTCGTTTTCTGAGCGCAATTTGAAGTGGGACAAGCCTCCCAGGGGTAGGCCGACATACAAGTCGGATTATTCAACGTGGAATATCTTTTAAGTTTTTAATATTTTTTTTTTTATTATTTATTAACTTATTCAAAACAAATACATGAAATGTTCACCAAAGAGTGTAACATAAACCGGTAGGGTTTTTCGGTACACTCCGAATTCCGTCGTAAATTATTTTATCAGGTAGTATGATAAATCTAACACGCCATGCTATTATAGGTAGATACAACTCATTAGAGTCACTGTGGTTTTTTTGTTCGACTCAAACATTCGCGTACATTATACAGGAGGTGACTTTTTTATAGTAAATATGAATTTTTGGTATGCACAAATAATGTTAGATAAGTAAGTATTTTGTTCTATGAATCTATATATATATATAATCTAATAATATATATATATATATATATATATATAATATCTTGTAATGGAGTTTTAATTAAACGTCGTTAGTATTTTTTCTTAAGTACCTATTTAATTATAAGTTTGCTATAAAATATTCTCTTAAATTATGCTTAATGTTTTTATTATTTATTTCATTTTGTATTTTTTTCGGAAGTTCATTTATGAGGGTAGGTATTATGACTTGAAGTTTTTGATTGCCGTACATATTCCTAGTGGAGGGTATTTCTAGCCTGCATTTTCTAACACTGCGTATTTGGCGTTGTTGCTCGGGTATTATCATAATGTCTTTGTTAAAAAATTGTTCGACCAACAAAGTGTATTTGACTTTATCGTGTATAGGTAAGATTTTGCATAATTTAATTATGGCATAGTACTGTTCTTGATATTGTATTTTAGTTTTAGTTGGTATTATTGTTTTTAGAATCCTGAGTTGCAGATCGTATATTTTATCTAGATGGGACTTACATGTTCGTCCGTAGCTGCTAAGACCGTATTGAATTATTGATTCTCCGAGGGCTTTGTACAGAGATAACAGAATTTGGTAGGGAATTTTATATTTAATTATGCTGAATTTTGCAAGAATTGCTCGCAGTTTGGCACACACATAGTTTATATGCTCTGTTCATTTAAAGCGACTGTCAATTACTAATCCTAAATACATTTGTCTGTCCACCATATCAATTGGGTTGCAGTTACAACCTGGTTTGTTAGCATGTAGGCAGCTATGGTCATGTGTTATGAGATTAATCTCAACATCTTTTCTATTTCGACTCGAACTTATATACATTAGTTTTGTTTTGTTTGCGTTGATTGACAGCCCGGAGTCATGTGACCATTTCATCAGCAAATCAAAGTCATGCTGCAACTTACGAAGTGCCCTTTCCACGTCATTATCTACAGCTACCAGGCAAGTGTCATCAGCAAATTGGTAGATTTCACACAATTGTACGATGTTAGTTAAATTATTAACGTACGTAAGGTAGTGGAGTGGTCCCAAAACCGAGCCCTGAGCCGTGCCTTCTCTCACAGGTTGTTTTTCGCTAAGTACCTCATCCACTTTGACATAATAGGATCGGTTATCTAAATAATCTTGACACCACTTTAGTATCGGGCCTCTTATGCCGCAGTCGTCCAATCTCTTGATTAGTAAACCATGATTTAATGTGTCAAATGCCTTACTGTAGTCAATGAATACTATTAATACATGTTCCTTGTCGTCAAGGTGAGTATTCACAGCATCAGTAAATGAACTCAGGAGTTGTGTGGTGTTCTTATTAGGTTGAAAGCCGTATTGATTTTTAGTAAGTATATTATTGGTGCTGTAAAATGTATATATTTGCTTACATATATATTTCTCTATTATTTTATCGATTGTAGGGAGTATTGTTATTGGTCGATAATTTTCCAGATCCATTCTGCTACCTTTTTTAAATATAGGTCTGACTATGCCGGTTTTTAGCTCTGGGGGGTACTTCCCTGTTTCAATGCATGCATTCACTAGCTTTGCTATTACTGAGGATATTTTTGTGGATAATATTTTGATGTCAATAGCCCTTATCTTATCTATACCCGGAGCTTTTTTATGATTAGTTTGAGTATAATGTTGCTTATTTTATCAGGAGTAGCCTTTTTAAAATATAATGATACATTTGAAGGATTTCTATATTCATTTTCCTTCAGCAGCGGTTTGTTGCACATAGGTATTATATTTCTTACGCTTTTGCTAAATGATTTAGCGAAGTTATTTGAGATATCTCTTATGCTAGTGTTATTTCCGAATGCATTTAATATTATGTTATCAATTGATGGTTTTACTCTTCCTGTAATTCTATTTAAGGTAAACGCAGCTATTAACGACCCATCGAAAATCTGCAGGTATTGCCGACCCATTCTGCTTATTCTTATTTTTATCGGTTTGGAACGATTTGAGTCACAAGAGAGTATAATATACACACATGTTTGTATGTTTCCTAATTAATTTACTGGTGTTAGTGTACGTAGGTACACGGGAATGTGACCAAATACGTTAGTTTCTGTGAACGTAGCGAGTGCGCCGATCGTGTCATACTAACCCTTACTTCCTCAGGTAAGTACTCAAATTTTTTGCTTAAGATATTTTATATATAAATATTTACGTTAAGTTTATTCTGAATAACTCAACATATTCCTTTATTTGTATATTCCACATTTCGCAACTAAATTATTGTGTTTTAAGGGATTTCAAAAAGTATTTTTGAAATTAAAATAGAACGGCAATAGCTGCAGTGCATTTTAGTAGTGCAGTCATTACCGACCCATGGATCGGCAATGGCTGAGAGGTTATTCTTTATTTTTTCCCTTTTTCGTTAATGCTTATAATAATTAAACAAGTTTTTATAACACCATTTCAATCTTAAGTATTCTAAAATTATAAGCATCTATTAACGACATACTCCATGTTATACTATAAACTTGTTTTTCCGCGATAAACTGCCACGAATTATTAAACATTTAGACGTGGGGTATGAAAGAAACTACTTGGGTAAATTTTTGAGCGTACTTTTTTAGGCGTCCTATGCCCTTTATAAAGAAACTATAATTCAAAACATACTAAACACATGCTTTTTTGAAAATATACCTCGTAGCTTAACCATATATATAAACCAATTAGAATTAATATTATAAACTTATAAGATATTCCACGTTGAATAATCCGACTTGTATGGCGGCCTACCTCTGGGAGGCTTGTCCCACTTCAAATTGCGCTCAGAAAACGACTCACTATAACACGAAATTTTAACGTATCTTTTATCAAAATATCTCATTTTAAAGATACTTACTCCATTTCATATTCAAAATCACAAAAACTTTACTAACTATTGAATAGAAATACTGAGAAGCCAATATATTTTTGTCCCGCGTAAAACTGCTCTTTTGATGCTCGCATTTGACTACTTGTGTCATATTAGTCAAGCGATTTCACGCCAAATTTTTGTATCGTACCACCCAAGCGTTTTTCGGACCCCAACTTGTGTGTAGAGAGGATGGCGTATACGCAAGTTTTTACATGTTCCCGAGGTAAGTTTTTCCTGAAATGTGTTTTGGTCACCGTGAGCGGCCAGTTCGGTGGCATGTTTTAGATAATGAACAGAGTGATGTATTGTATCGTCAACTTAGTATGTTGTGGATAATTACCTCGATATTACGACCTGCCAATATCTTCCAAGTTAATTAGGTAGTTGAGTAATTATCTTGAAAAAAACCATTTGGTCGTCATTTCGGTGGCGTCATTGCAGTGGCGCAGTAGGCCACCAGAATGACGAATGAGCCACCGTAATGATGAATGCCTGTATAATCCATACTATTACTAATAATATTTTAAGACACAGTACTTGTTTTTTTATATATCATTACTGTGGTGTAAGTATTTTACCGTGATAATAGCATTTAGTAAAATTTACGTACTATCTAGGTATAACTGTTGTAACCCTATAAGGCTACATACATTAAAGAAATAAACAATATTAGTAATGTTTTTGGCACCAAAAAAGTTGATTACTAAAAAATAAAACATGTTGTTACATAATATCGCTTTTTTATTTGAAATATTTAAGAAAATGTCATTACGGTGGCGCAAAAATTTAAAAAAATATATTTCTCCGAAAGTACTGGGTTTCCAAGGGCGCCTCACAAATTATTAGATTCACAGCATCTTAATCTATAATCTAAAGCATTTAGTTTAGGTAAAATATGAGAAAAAAAAATTGCCACCGTAATGACGAAAAAAAGCCCGCTTTGAAAATTTACCCACTTAGAGTTTTCTTCGCATTTATATGAAAATGGTGTATTTTTTTATAGTTTAGGACTAAATCAATAAATTATTGTATTAAAACGGATGGGGAAATATATTACTATTAATATCGATTATTTTTCGTGGCTCGGTAAAACATTTTTTTATTTAACACTAATTAACGATCCATATGAATCGGAAATTGCAACAAAGAGAAGCTATCACCGATTCTATACCGATTCATTGGTATTTTTTGATTAACGGTATGTAATGTCTAAAAGTAAAGCTACTAATTTGTTTCATTTTAATGATTTGATTCAATGAGTTAGGTTAGGTTTAATTTAATTTAATGTCATTATATTTCATTTTCATTTCATATCCATAAAAAAAATCTACTGAAGACTTGGCTGTATGTATAGTTCCCTTTGCCTACCCAGAATGGGTGAAGAAAACAAAAAAACCTCTTCTTTTAATCTTTTACGGTTGTCGCGATTTTCCAAAAATGTTAGTTGAGTTTATTGTATTTTTATTATTTTATTAAATTGCTTAATTTTTTCGCAACTGTATTAAAAATAGTTATTAAGTACACGTGCTCAAGTGTCATTGCAACTTGTTCCGACAGTCAACCCTCACCTTCGGCTGCGCTAAACTTGAGAAGTTAGAAAAAAATTATAGGCTTTTTGGCAAATAAAAAAAAGGGTTTGTTATTTTGAAATAAAATTGTCTAATTATTTTTATTCAAAACATGTAAATTATATATTTATAATAGTTTTTACTTTTATTTTCAGGTTTGTCACTTTGACTTAAATAGTATAAAGTATTAGTGCTAGCCACAGTGGAGCAAATCATGATTCATGTGTGTAGAACCTCCAGCCGCTATCCCAACTTGAAAAAATCTGTGCTGAAAATAAAACAGTGTGTTTTTATTTTATTAACATCTACACATTTACAAAATTGTCTCTGAATTTTGATAGTGAATATTTATGTTTCAGGTGATTCAGTGATCCCTTATGTCAAACACAATTGACACTAGGACCAATTCCCTTTAACGGCACTACATGGAACTGCATTGTGAAGTAACAGCATTGACATTGTTTTAAGAAGTAATTACTATTATGCAGGCTAATCAATTAGAAAGAAAAGCTATGGTAACTATGGTTTGCACTAGCTGGCCAAGCAGCAGGTTTCCTGGGGCGCAAGATAACAATACATGACCTAAGTTCTCAATTTGATTTAATGAATGTTATTCTATTTACCATTTCTATTAAAGTCTATTTTCTTATATTACTAAAATTTCATTTATGTCCACCGAGAAATCAATACCTTTATTTTTATTGAGGTCCAAATGTGAAAACAATCTTTTAAAGAATCCACAAGCATTCCGAGCTTCACTGCGATTAGTTGGAAAGCATGGGCACTAGAAGAAGAAATCTACATAACAATGAATTTCATGTTGGTTCTATTCATTTTTTTTTCACCCCTTACAGGGTAGGCAAAGGCATTACGCCATGCAGCCTCGTCATTAGTTAATGATATCCTTGAGTAAATGGCTCTGCTTCAGAGTCCATGCACAAAAATACAGTGTCTTCAACACTTTCTACATCCTTAACTTGGTTATCAACAGTAAAATAATAGCATTATTACTGAAGACTTCATTGTGACTTCTTTTATCGAATTTCCCATTCACTGCACACTTTCACGGACACTTGCCACATAATAAACTATCACTATTATGATGAGTCAAAACCCGAAACACACAGCAAAATGAAAATTATACAAAAAACATGACGTCCCTCTTCGGATTCCCGCCAAAAAGTTTAAAGTCAAGTTTATTTACATTTTCAGATTATTTTAGTAACTATAATTATTGTAATGAATCAAGTACAAAAATGAGAAGCAAATAAAAGTAAACGGGACATTTCGAAAACGGGATATTTTGGGAAAGCGATATTTTGCTCAAATTAATAATTATTTTGAGAATCGAACGTGTAGGTAAGTATTCTGTGAAAAAAGTATGCTTTATTTACTTACGGGTCGGTGTTAGATTCATAAAAATCGGTAATAGCTTCAAAGCGTTTCGGGTGGGTCGGTAATAGAAACAATTGACTTCAACAATCCTTTGATTATTTTTTAAATGAAAACATAATATTTATAAACAAATGAAAATATAAATATAAAATATACAATCCATATTTAAATATAAAATAAAAAAATCTGGTGTGTTTGCAACCACTACCCTTAATTCTAATAATCAATTTCAAAACTTGCTTAAGGGGGTCGGTAATAGCTGCGTTTACCTTAGTATCTGCCATAATTTGGAGGAGTCATGTTTATTGTTGTTGATGTTATCTTGCAATGTTTTATTTTTAGCTTTCTGTACAATCTTATTAGCAAAGTTTCTGGCTTTGTTATAATTCAATTTTATAATCATATTGTTAGGGTCTTTTTTCCATATATTAAATAATGAATCTCTATATTCGCATGCTTTGAGAACTCTTTTATTTATCCATTCACAGTTAGTTCGACTTATATTTTGAGGTATTTTTATTTTCAATTCTGACTTATCATAACAGTTCTTAATGTTACTATTAATGTAGTTATAGATTTTTATCGGGCATGACATACTATATACGTTTTTCCAATCTATGTTCTCTAGTTGAGGTTGCAGCTTGCTTTGGTCATATTTGATTTTATATTTGGGAGCACTCTGTATTCCTGACGGGCCAACGGCTGCCAATACGATGGCACGATGGTCAGCCAGTACAGTTCCAAGAGCCGCTGTGAATAAACATTGTGTGCGGGATCTCGCGAATATATGGTCAATACAAGATTTACTGATTCTATTTTTATTATTCTCTATACGTGTGTATTCCGAGATGCCGCACTCAAGCCCACAGCCATACAACATGTTCACATATTTATGTATTACAGGGGAGTCCATCTTTAAATCTATGTTGATGTCGCCTAAGATAAGAAGGTCATTGCAAGTGTCGAGTTTGCTAATTGTACGGTGAAGTTCTTCTATAAATAAGTGCTTATTCGTGAGTGGTGGACGGTATACTTCAATTACGTTAAAGCAAATTTTAGTAGGTGTAATTATTTTTGATATTAGGGATTCGCAGTGTATAGTGTTGGATGGAATTTGTGTAGTTTTGTGTTTCATGCGTATATAGATAATTATACCGCCACCTTTACGATTTTTTCTTAGATTAGAGTGCATGTAATATCCATTTAGGTGGAATAGGCAGCTCAAGGAGTCAGATATATTTGCTTCTGTAACTACGATGACATCAATATTTTTATTACTAGAGAGGATATATTGTTCCAGTAAAGAAAAGTTTTTAATTAGGGATCTTATATTAATATGCATGCATACAAGGT
This sequence comes from Ethmia dodecea, assembly GCA_963855545.1. Taxonomy (NCBI): domain Eukaryota; kingdom Metazoa; phylum Arthropoda; class Insecta; order Lepidoptera; family Depressariidae; genus Ethmia; species Ethmia dodecea. Next base: position 4,120,991 of record OY979453.1, read on the forward strand.
TAGTATTATTAGGAATTTTTGCAAAAAATTGGTTAATATTTACACAATCGGGTATTTCATTCTCATTAACTATTAAAGACGCCATTTTTAAAACAGTTCGTTTTGTTGAGTTTACTTATAGATAGACTACCTACTGTTTATATTTATTTTGACAATAATTTCTTAATGTCATTTTCGGATCTGATGATGTGGATTTGTCCTTTCTCCTCTTGGCGTACTCGAATTACTCCTCCTTTACACCAAATAAACTTATGAGTGTCCTGGAGAGCCTGTTTCGTATTCCATAGCATTTTTCTTACGTAGGGGGTAAGTACTTCACGAATGAAAATAGGTTGAGCGGCCAGTGTTTCGGAGCTGATCTTGATAATATCTGCCACTACCATCCTTTGGGATTTTGCGGCTGTTAGCCATTTGGGTGGCGAGTTTTCATTTTTTAGTTTTATTTGTATAAGTCCTGCTTGATCCTTTTTTGCTGGGAGTCTTCTAGCAGATTCTACGTCATTAATTGGAAGCTGTAGTTTATTTGCTATATTTTCGACTATGCAGATTACTTCTTCTTTCTCTTGATATGGTACGTTGGCTACTTCTATTTGTTTTATCAGTTGCTGTTGCTCTAACTGGTGTACACGTAGTTCCAGCGCCCCGACACATGTTTGTAGATGATTATTGTTGTTTGTCAGATCGATATTTCTTTTTTTCAGATCTTGGATTGTGTTTTTGAATGCGTCCATGTTTTCAAACATTTCCTCCAACTTGTCCCTCTGAAATTGAATGGCTTCTGTGACCTCTTTTAGCTCCTTGTGAATTGCTTTTTCCATTTCTTTAGAGATGTCTTTTAAGAGTTGTTTTACATCAATGTGGAAGTTTTTTGTACCTTGGTCGTCATCTTCCTCGTCACCGGCGTCATCGTAGTCACCAGAGATGATTACGGAGCGTCGCTTAGACGAGTTTACCTGGCACTCCTGGCAGATCCATTCCAAGCTTTCAGCAGCTTTTATAGCGGCACGTTGTTTAGCTGATAATCCAGAGCACTCAGTGTTGAGATGCACATGCTTTTCACATCTATTGCATTCCGGACCTGGGTTTCTTTTTGTGATGGTTTTATTACATTTGTAGCACTTAGACATGATGAGGGTAGTTGATAATACACAGCACTGGTCGAATAGCAAGCGTGTTGCTCGTTAGAGGGATCGGCGCGGAATTGTAATTGGTATATGTAAATGGTTAAGCTACGATGTATATTTTCAAAAAAGCATGTGTTTAGTCTGTTTTGAATGATAGTTTCTCTATAAAGGGCATAGGACGCCTAAAAAAGTACGTTTGAAAATTTACCAAGGTATGATTGATTCAATTTGATGCAAAGGGATTGCACGTCTTAGTATTTTGTCCTTAAAAATTAAAAATCCTAATAATCCTAGGAGAGTTCCACTGCACATGCCGGATAGCAGATATGTGCAACAGCGTAACGGTGAAACTACATCAATCAAAACCACAAAATGTCTGTTTGGGTTATATATAACCCAAATAGATATTTTGTAATCTACCTGACCATATAGACTTGACAAACCTTACCCCAACTACACTACCCCACGCAATTTCTTAAATAATTATACTCTTCAGATAATCCCCACATATTTATCAGATACTCACTCAGCTCCTAAAACGAAATTAGGTTTCTTCAAATACCTACTTGCATGACTAAACAATAACCAGGACAACGATCCCATTAGTTTCACAGATATTTTTGCCATCAGCTCGTACTGAAATTGTATCTCTAATTGTATGCATTATAGCTTTATTTTCCTGTTTATAAATAAAATAGCTAAAACACTCCCATCTCTAATATAGGAGGGCATTTTGTACCGTGCAAATCACGATTAGAACATTCGAATATAACTATTTTAGAAGGCAATTACCTAACAGAGAACCATTTATATCACCAAAAGACACAAAAAAGAACCCGAGCTTTATCTTAAGACCCACTCGGACACATCTGGAGCCCAGCTACACATTCTCCCATTGTCTTAAATATAACACCAAAACGCTCATAAGTCACTGTTATCACCCAAAAAATACTATCCAGTATTGTTAAATTCAAAAAGTCCCAAACAAAAGGACACATTGCCCAAACTTTTCCATGAGCAAAATAGCCTTTTTACCAATAAATTTTTACTGCTTAAAACCTTCCTTTCAGAACAATCGCCTTTTATGGTTCTATTCACAGCCGAAAAGCATGGCTATGCAAAAAAAAAATAGTATGCAAAGGAACAGCAACTGCCTCTTTAGAGCCATATCGTACTAGTTTAACCACTTACTCTTTACTACATGTGACCACATAGCTATAAGAAGAGATACGTAGGAAAAAATAGCAAGACGAACCCCACATGAGAAATGCAAACAAGTAATCTTGCTCAATCTGCAAAGAACAAGAACTGTATAATACACTTCTCTCAACATACCTATATAAAGAATCTATACATCGCATATGAGTGGAGAAGAACAGATGTTCCCGTGGCAGCTGCTAAATATCAGCTTATTAACGCTCAAGTTCACCATGTATCCAGGAAACAGCCTTTAATAATTGTTAGACCAAATAACCCACATGATATCGATACATCTGGGCTCAATTGTCGTAAAGGACAAAACGTAAGTTTTCAGGAGGAGGAAAAAACAAAAAAATATATTTAAATTTGAATGTAGTTTTTTTGTTTCTGGAGCTATTTTAATGAAACCTAGAAAGAAGATACTTAAAATTGTATATTATTTTTTAATATAAATAAAGAAACTATGTAAATGCTGTACTTTCTGAAATAGTTTTCCTTTACGACCAAAAAATTACAAAAAAAGTGCCTTTAACCCCTGATTTTTTTGCTTTATGTAAGTATCTTAGGGAATAAAGGACATGATAAATATTTTTTAGGTAGTAAAGGACATCTCACTAAGGCAATTAATCGGGGATTAGGAGTAAATTTGTATCAAAGTCATTAATGATTATATTTTATTTTTAATGTAATTTTTTATACGAAGTCATTACGAACTACAATAGACTCTTACTTAAACAAATAAAACATGAAAATTAAATTAAAATCTTTATAAGATTAAGAAATTTAAAAAATAATCTCATGCCTTTTATCCCAGAGGGGGTAGGCATTCCATTTCTGGAAATACCCACTTTTCACGAGAATATTCGACCCCTACACGTGATAGGTGGTGAACCCATCGCCGGACTGGATCTGTTACACATGCTTCAGAATTAATTCTGGGACCGGGTTTCCTCACGATGTTTTCCTTCACCGTCGAGTTAGTGATGATTATGTACGTAAATTTTGAAAAACTCATTGTTACATGCCAGGATTTGAACCCAAGCTTCACTGATTATCATCATGAGAAACAGGCTCTTTAACCGTAAGGCTATCACAGCTGCTGCTGCTATTAGATAAACAGATTTGTGTATTTAGCTATTGGTAGTCTACCTCATTTACAGTATTTACATTTACTTCTTGCACTATCTTACTGTTAGGCTTACTTTTCTTTCCTTTGAACTGTCCCTTCCCTTTTTCTGTATCCTTTCCTTTCCTTGATGTTTTTTCAAACAGTACTATATCATCATATATGTCTTTGCGTCTTCTTCCATAGAATATTGAATAAACACATGGTCGATATTTATTGTTGTGTGTCTGTTGCCTCATAATATGTCAGATACAGTTGTAGCATCTACCTGATTGTCGAATTTTTTAGATTTATTTACTTTAGCACTAGAACATGTAGCCCTTGTATAGATTTAGCATTTGAACTTTTTTCAAGAATAGCAGCGTTATATGAAGTTGCCGTAGGGAATAATACTGTGGGTCCCTGGAGGGATGAAATAGGTATAGTAGGATCCAAAATTTGATCGCAAGTCTCAACACGGGTGTCATTAATGTCAGGAACTTCAAATGCTGCAGGAGGTAAGTTTGAGGGCAGCTGTGGAGAGCAGCAAGAATTAGCTTCAGATTTAACTTTGAAGTTTTCAAGTTGCGAGCAAACAATCAGCCTACGGTCCGTAGATGAAGCCTCCGTAGGCGTTGAGGCTGCGGGTTGCTTGAGGGATGTAATAGGTGATGTGACATCCAAACCGGGATGATGAGTATCAAATCGGGTAAGAACGAGTGTGCTAGGAGTTTTGGTTACTTTACAAAATATGTTTGAACGCTGCTGCTGCGGAGATTCACGAAAATTAGCTATAGAGTTAGCTAGGTTTCCTTAGGGGTTTGTAGATAAATAAACTTTTTAGTGGGTAAGAAACAACATAACCGTGAATAAGTACAACAGTAAAAGTAAACTAAAAGTAAAATTAAGAGTAAAACTAAAACTGTTAGAACAAAAATATATTTTACTTTTATTTTAAGGGGTTCATTTTATAGTTTTCAATGCATAACAATTACTAGTTTAAGATTAAATAACCGTGTGTAAATTGTGTCCCACAATTTATTATTATTGTTATAATAAAACTGACTTCACATTTAACACGGTTGTTAAAGACTAGAATAGCATAATAATATAATATAGAATAATAGAATAGCATTGTAAATTCATTATTTTAAAGGTAGTTTAGGACAATTAATAAAAATATAACTTTTACATCCATGGTAGTAAAGGACAATCATATAATTATTTCGATCGTATTTAGGTCGTAAAGGACAACTGTTAAAAAATATGATTTTACAGCCACAGCCTATTGTCAATGATTTGCTTTACTACCATGGTGATTATATTTTGAAGGCATTTTGTTATTTACGTTGTTATTTTTCTAAAAATGTTGCTTAGCGCTCCAAAAAATGTGGGTAGTAAACAACATTTTTTGGCGAATATCGCAAAACGAAATATTATACAGATCGATAGAGAATTAAAAACTGAATAAGAATATGTCAAAAGTGCCTTTACGACCAAATGTCTTTTACGACCTTTGAGCCCAGAGGTATCGAATTATGATAAAAATCACTATGCAGTCGCATAAATCATAGTGCAAGAATATTAGCCAGTACATATTAATCTCTCCATCTAGACCTGCCAAGCAGCAGCAGCACAACGACAGAAACCATTAAAACCGTAGAATCCAAACAATTGTCACTTGAGGCGCAGCAAAAGGATTTAGGTGTTTAGGAGAAACAAAAATGTAACGATAATAAACACCAAAAGGCCAAACATACATAATAGCCGCCTCCAGTGAAACAAAGGCGCGAGAAAATAACCTCCTTTTAAATTATAACGACACATGTACTGAATACAACTTCTCAAGCTAACTATTGATAGACAAAAAATCAACAGACAACCACGCCGCTACGACGTATGCTGGACGAAGAGTGGAGACAGAAAATAGGTTTTATGTACCGGCTTTGGATATTAGGAAAGCTTTCGACACGGTGAACCCTGAAGCATTGAAAGACATCTTTACGGCAAGGACAAAAAACGCGTAATTCAAGCGTGCATGAACGAATTCAAGCATATGCACTGGTGAGGTCAATAATGACGTCCCCACATCCTTAGAGGAAGAAAAACCCAGCCTTAAACTTACTCAAAAAAAAAGTTAGTCTCCCGCCAATTCAACTTCCCAAAAACAACATCATTATCCTAGGCAACGATATACACAACTAAAACTAGAGGGTTTGAATATCAACGAAACCCTAACGAACAATCTACTAAAAAACCCTCTGGACAATAACCAACGTAATTTCCTTAACTTAGGTTGATTCATACTCCAACTCGTGGACGAAAAACGGTACCCAGGCAATTTCATAAAATGCAAAATGCATAGCCATCGAAATATTATCAAATATTAGAAACGAACATTATGTTAAAAACGCTAAAGCTCTTATAACATTCGGAAGAAAATCTAAAATGCGGTGGCAAACAACTCGAGTAATTTCCTATGGCCTCAAAGCTGCAACTCTACACAAAGCAAATAGATCAAAACTAAGGCGCCACGAGCGATTAATACTGAATGATTTAAATTCAATAGGTAGGTACTCTACAAATCCATCCAAAAAGGAAAAAAAGTGTATGACAACTTGCAAGGCAAAATGATCACCAAACGAATAAATCTTACTACTGGCACATATTTAGGAGCACAGAAGTTCACGGAACCACATTTATACTTCAAGCAGCCCTCAAATACCGGACCAAGAATTAAAATCGAGAGATCCACTTGGAACGACTCACTAACACATGAAATAGCTTACTACGATAAAGGCTTATTAGACTGAGAAAACTGAAGATGAACAGTGCATAACGTCGTCAACAATATTTACCTACATCATCAAATCACCAGAACGAGACATCTCCAAACTAGCCGAGCACACACACTAGAAGACAAGAAGACACAGAATATCATCAACGCTCATTACCTTACACACATAACCCATCTTGACCTTATCTCCTACACTGAGCCGAGACTGCATAGCCGGTCGGTTGTGGTCAGCCGGTTGCGGCTAGCTGGCCTTCCTCTCCCATCCCAGAGCGTGTCTTTCCTCACAAACTGCGCCCCCTGGTATACCGGTTTGACCGGGACAGGTTCGTCCTGGCTGAGTGTGGTGCCTCAAGTTCAAGTTCAAGTATTTTTCCCATGTCAATTGTCAGTTTTTAGGCCTCATATACAAAAATCATTAAGTTTGGAGACAGTAAAATGTTTCAGGAGTATCTGGGAGTGGACCAGCCGATTTAATCATAAATAAAGGAAATATACGCATTTGATAAAAATACGGAATACTGACTTTCGGAATGCTCTAATCCAAAAAATAGACAAAATACAATAAACGATTGAAACAAAAGTTGATCCAGGATGTAACAAAAGCAATAATAAGAAGATAATCTGACAGTTAGAACATTATTTTAGTGATTTATTTGTCAGTATTCCACCAGCTTTCATCAGTATTCCGTAAACCGTCAGTATTCCGTCAGCTAGAATAACGGAATACTGACTATTATTGACGTGGAATACTGATGAACCTGTTGGTTTTTGGCTGAAAACGGGTATTTAAAGTATATTTAGTAAGTTTAAAACATTAGAACCAATAAATTAAGTAAACATTCCGTCGTTTGACATTAAAAAAAAAACAATAATCTTTATAAAAAAGTTACGGTCGTAATTTAATTACACATTAAATTTTTCAGAAATCGGCTGGCAACAGCATTTTCCTCGTCGATGATGCGTCCTTACTGAAGGACCGAGGGACGTTAGACTGTGGGGTCGCGGCGAAAGGCATTCTGTTTAACTAGCTAAGCGGCCACGGTGTAAAGTATTTGCTACGTGTGTTTTACTAACAAATACGACGCTCTAGAATTTTGACCCAAAACCTAGTTGCAAAATGCGAAAATCTAATAATGAAATATATTTGCAAAATAACTTTTAAACAGTCCGAAAACTATTCTAGTTTATAGTTTTACTGTCATAGTCCACTTTATTCTGTAATTGAACATCTAACAGGACATTAAGTAAAAAAGGAAAGGCCAGTAATTTTTCAGGTATTAACTGTAATTAGATTTTAACAAAATCGGGTGCAGACCCCAGACTTATTCTAAATATTTCTCTAATACCAGCAAATATTTGTATTTTCTGTAAATGCCAGTACCACACGGCAGTAGGTACGCACAAAATTCCACTTTCGTGATTTTGTCCCAGCTACACTATGCGAGTTTAATTTAAATAGCGAAATTTGATTTCGTTTTAATTTCGATTTATAAGCTTATCAAAAAAAAAAGATTTAAATATGGTACAAAAACTGAAATAAGAATAAAGTAAGTATAAATAATAATAAAACAAAAACATTTGGAATAAAAATAATTACAAACGGAATTCAACGAGTAGGTAGTACTAAAAAGACTATTATTTGCACATTTAACATGCATTACCTACTGATAGTAAATCTATGAGGCTAATAGAGAGAGATTTGCAGATGTCCGTTGAGGAGTTTCCGTTCTCCAACTGAAGTTCTTTATCAGATTTTCACAGAACTTATATTGGGAAAACCCTTGAGGTACGAGTATACCCGATCGATATTTGATCAGGTATACTCGTACAGGGTCAAGGGTCGACGATCGATATTAAAATATGTCTTAAATAAATCGGACTTAAACATGGCTCAAAACAGTATCCCATAAAATAAACCATAAATATTTAATTTTAGAAAGTCTTGACGTCCTCTCTATTAAAAAGACGCCCCTCCCAGCCACTCCTCTCTACGAATTTTAGCATGATGCCTCCAACTGGTTGCGTTACGAACGCTTTGGGTTCGAACTCCACGCTTGACGACATCCCAGGTGCTAATTCCACTGTGTACTTCTTCAGTATAGTGATCAAACCTGACAGAATCTGCATTTTTGCAAAGCGCATTCCTGGAAAACAAAAAAGTTTTGTTATGGAGATACATAATGGGATCGTCACACCACAGCCTCAAACGTCACATCATACTGGGCCAAGTTGAAGGCTAGCGCGCTAGAGGAAGAGACCCGGCAAGATGGTCGGATTCCATTAGACAAAGCATGTGGTTCCATGCAGAGGGCAGCCCACATAGCCCTTGATCGCGTTAAATGGAGGGATATAGTTCTTGGTCACGATCATCAGTCATGAGGGAACGACGAAGAAGAAGAAGAAGAGTATGGAGCAAATATGCTACAAAAAAATATTTTTTGACTTTTCTCTTATAATTGAAAACCTAAAACGGTCTGATTTCTTTGAAACGTTACAATCGTACTCGCATGTCCGTCATCGATTGCTGTTCCTTAGCATCTTAATATTGAACCGATACCGCTAATGAAAAAAATCATCTTGCCCACTTTTAGTTGATTTATAAATAGTATAGCTAAATATCCTATTACTATCTTTCTTCATCAATATCTTCTTCTGCTGAGGTAGATATATTATGAGCTTTTCATCACTTATAAAAAGTACCATCATAATCTTCCACCTAGCCAGTTGAGCGCCTACGTAAGCATAGTTACGAAAAAAAAGGACCGTCTAGCGCCCACGTAACTATAGCTACTTAGCTGACTTGTCCCCAAAAACATTTATTATAAATGGTAACTCTAAGGTAGCTTCTCACAACTGCTACTAGATGACTCTCTATTAAATTTTGTATCTTACTTAATGCCTTGGCTTACACAAAAGCATAGAGTTTTAAAAAAAAATCTTAAAATAAAAAAATGTGAAGTGCGGATTTTGTGACGTATTTTTTAGAGCTCTGTTCTTACCTGTTATTTTAATGTAACTATTCAATATTTATATTAGTGTTGTATATCAATGAAATCCTCAAAATTAGTACTTCCAAGTACTTTTTCCGTGAACCGCGAACGCGGACACTCAAGGCATTTTTGGCTTAGCGGAGCGGGCGCTCAACTGGTTAGTGCGTATTCGAGATGTTGGTCTAGTGACCAACTAACTGTCAAAGTGTTTGAAGTTTTAATCTTTAAATATGCATAATATTATGTACTAATTCCTTACCTATGCAAATTCGAGGACCTTCTCCAAATGGCATGTAGGTATAGGGCTTAATATCTTTCTTATTTTCCGGTAGAAATCGTTCCGGGCGATACTTCTCCGGGTCTGGATAATGTTCCGGATTATGGTGTATATGGTATACTGGTACATGGACACGGACACCTTTATCTAGTCTTACTCCAGTGGGGAGATCGTAGTCTTCTACCACTTCTCGAGTTAAGAGGGGAACGACAGGATAAAGGCGCAAAGCTTCGTCAACGCACGATTCTACGAAAGGTAATTCGGTAACGCATTCGTATTCCAGTTTTCTTTCGTGCCGCTGCAAGTATGCGTCTATCTCCTTCTGAGCTTGTAATTGCGCTTGCTTGTTCTTTGCCATCTCATAAAGGGTGAAACTTAATGTGGTAGAAGACGTTTCGAAGCCAGCTGCAAAAAAAGTCGAACATTGACCGACGAGCAATTCATCGTCCAGTTTCAGACTGATTTTTTCTCCAGTTTGATTCTTCATATTGCTCAATCTATCTCCAGTTATGTAGTCTTGCTTCTTTAGGTTCAGTACTAGGTCTACTAAGTCCTGTCTTGGTGAAGGTTCGTAATGCCGGGACTTAAAGACATCAGTGAGGAGGCTGCGGAAAAAAGTAAAAAGTTCATCTGGAAAGTTTTTTAATCGCAAGCCGTAGAAGATAGCTGGCCAGATAGCGCGAGCGACGGTTGAAAATCCTTTTGCTGTGGAAATCTCGAAGATCAGTTCTCCCATGTTCCTGAATGGGTTATTTTTGATGTCTTTTCCCATTGTATTCGTGTCGACGCCAAAAGCACAGGCTCCAATGCAGTCCATGGTATACCTAGCAATTAGAGATCGCGTCTCAGTCTCATTAGATCCTTTCGTTTCCTCTTCGAGTAAATCTTCGAATACATGCGAACATTTCTCGATTAGATGGAACATGTTCTTCATTTTTGCTGATGAGAATAAAGGTGACATGTTTTGTCTGATGACCTTCCACCGGTCGCCGTAAGTGAAGAAGAGGCCTTGGGTGAACACCTCTTTGTGTGTGTAGTCGGAGACCTCCCTGCCGCTGAAGTAGTAGTAGTCTTTTGTTAAAACCAACTTAATGAGTTCAGGGCTTTGTACTAGGAGTGCTGGCTCGGTGCCGAAGTAAGCGCCAATGTAAGGAGCACCAGGAAAGCTCTGGCAGATTTGCTGAGAAACTTGTCCAAGGTATTTTCTTAAAAGAATGTATTCACCATAATTTCCTAAAATCGGCACAGGCTTTAGATGAGGAACGTTCTGTTTCTTCCAGTAATCGAATTTGCGCTTTGAAAATTTATAAATGAAATATATTATTAAAGAACATAATAAAGGTATAACAAACCAAAGTGACATTTTATGGTAATGTTTTTGATATACTGAAACTTATGCCTGAAAAACTGCGGTTGGCTAAAAGCTGTGTCAACAAAATTTTTATTTATGATAACTATAGATGTTACAAAGGTACATATTAGCTGTTTGCAGCAGTTTCACGCAAGACAATATTAAATTATAATTTATTAGCAGCGCCCTGCGGTTTTACCCGTGTATTTTCCGTTCCTGTGCGAATACGGGAATAAAATTTGTAACTCCCTGATAACTTTCCATTGGTGAAAGATTTTTAAAAATCGGTTTAGTAGTTTCGGAGCCTATTCATACAAATAAACAAACAAATCTTTCCTCTTTGTAGATTGATTTATAACATGCGATTTGACCTCGTTTCGCTTCTGTTTATCTTTTACTCAAATCTTTTAAACCCCCCAAATATCTAAATCCAATATTTACGAAAACTTAAATCAAAGTTCCTGTTTGGAATTACTTAAATTTTCACTGCAATCTATAAAGTCGTTTCTGAGCCTATGTCTTTTATTTTCGGATATATTTTTTCGTGTTGTATCCTATTTTCAGACAATTTAGCTAACTAAATAGTCATATGAGCCCACAGACCACTTAGCCCGCGGAGATAAGGTCGTGAGCAAAATTTCTATATGATTAGCACACGTGGCAGACGCTATATAGGTATATCGATAATTATACCATAAAAAACATCAAGGACTGCGTTTGCCACCATGATTCCGCTGCGTTTTCGATTGCCAGCGCTTCGAACTTGTAAAAAAAATCGTTTGTATGTAAAGTCGGTTTACTGACGATAGATGAACGTGACAACGTCATAAGAAAATACTGATGGAATGGATTGTGCCTCTTTGTTGCTCGTTGCGCGCTCTCGCTTGCACTGGAACGACGCATACGTCACACTTTTTCGGCAATGCCGCCGGCTCCATCAATTTATAAGACGTTGTCACGTCAAAAAAGTGTATATCTTAAATCATTTGCACATGACGTCTGCCTTTTGGGCTGATGGTTGATAACTTGATAATCATCATGAAAACGACGAACATCGAATAGGCAGACATCCAGGGCTCTGATTTTTAATGCATTTTTTTTTTATTTAAAAGGAAGTGTATATGTCGCGAATGACCGCGATAAATATGAATGGTATGTTTTATATTATTGTCTATGATAAGATTTTGACTGGCAACACGAAAGGTGACAGGAAGGGCAGACGGTGATTTTGAGAGAAAGGTAAGAACAAAATGGCGCCAAGCGAGGTTGTAAGAAAGATATAATATTCGTATCCAAGTAAGCTAGTGGTACTAAGTGCTTTCAGGTGAGTGTCTTGCATATTATAATGTCTAATTACTTATTGGCGAAGCAGTGTGGAGAGATAGTAAACAAAGGAATTGCAATCATATTTTGGAGGTCAGGGCTGGTACAAGGGGAAGGTTAAGGAGGTACCAGGGGGCCTTCGGGCCCCACCTTACGCTTGCTTGATTGGGACGCTATTACCCGCTAAGTGAGAGTAAAACCACTCGATGGCTCTCCGGGAATAGTATTGGCCAAGCAGGCACGCGGAGGGCGTACGTAATGTTAAATGTAGTATGGCTTAAGAGAAATGTTGGCTATCTCTCCTTATTGTTATGTCCTAGACTTTGTCGGTGATAAAACTACTGTACTATTGAACCTAAGGCATACTGACAGTACATGACTAGTTATAAGTAGGGATGTCCCGACAAAAATGGTGGAGGTGCTGGGATGCCTAAGCAACGAAAATATGCTAGATTGGCTAGACATTAGGTTCTCCTCCTGTAGATAGGTCGTAGGTAACAGGCATGTGACGGGTAGCGTCCCCCACGTGTCCAGGCTTGCCCAGGGATGATGGCGCTGGTTTAGTTTGGTATTCGACTCGCCCCCCTGGAATGGCGTTACTGCGGGGATAGCACATGGTAGGTAGGATCTCATGTGCTGCTGTTGGAATAATACTTTACTGGTTGAATTTGGCGCCAGTATCTGACACGCGGGTTAATTGGCTTGGATACCCGCTGTCAGTCATTCTATAACAAGAATGAAGTACCACAGCCGTCGGTGCATTATGACAGCGTAGCGTGTAACTAATCACGCGTGAAACGTGCTAAGCAGATGGGCTTAGCGGTCGCCCGGCGTTCTCGTTAGTTAGTTTGAAAGGAAGGAGAACTGACAGGCACGTAGTGAGTAATTAAGCCCTACGATGCCGCTACCTCATTTAGCCTCAGGTAGCAGTTTAGAGAAGTTGTAGCTAAAGGGCGTGATAGTTCACGAATATCACAAGGGCGGCACTGGTTGCGTCGGCAGCTGGGTCGGCGTCTCTGGGGTCGTCATTATCTCGTTTAGCCTATTGACAATTGGGTCATCGGCGCTAAGAAGTTTTAATTGATATTATACCCAAAAGTATATCCATGTTAGCGCGATGAGCTTGGCAAACCAGCAACCATCAGTTGTGTCGTAACGTCACTGTAATTTTGACAGTTAGTGCAAAAATCGACAGTCGTGTTGTATTGTCTGTACAATTTGATAATAGCGAGGTATACGGACAGTTATGACTTGTAGGGTTAAGACAGGCGTGATGTAATGAGTAGAGAGATTACTGAGCGCAACCCGAGCTTAGGTCAAAGCCATAGAGCGGCGAGACCATGGGATGGTGGTGGGTCTGTGCTCAGGAGGGTGGGTGGGCCGCCGGTCTCATCCCACAATCTATCTTGAGAGTACCTACCCGCTGATGTTATTAGAATAGCTAGTAGACTGTTATTCTGTTAGTGTAATTACAGTATTGTCCGTTAATCTACTTTGTGACCTTATTTAATAAAGTGACTATGTACTTTCTTGTGTAACCAGTTTAATTATTACCTTACCTTGCCCAGAGTAGTATACGCCCACATAGATATCGTATCGGCGATCCTGAATACTTCTGATGCACGGGAGACCTCTGAGTATCAATAGTAATTACTGATGTAGTGTAGCGAGCAGGGGCCCTCCTCCGTCATCAGAAGTGGGATTATGGACACTATTCATGGCTGAGATTGGAAAACTGGTGGTAAATTATGATAAAGACACAGTGTACTTTAAATTTCTTTATTTGTGTGTTCTCGGTGAACTCTGCTTCATATTTCGAATCACATTCACTGCGGGCTGAGGTGCAACGAGTCTGGCTACGGGTTCATCTGCAGCAACGAGAGCTGCGCCGTGACACAGCAGCATAGGAGAGAGGCCGCGCGCGCCAGCGCAGCAATGAGTGGGGATTCGTGTGTCCAGCCGCTGAGATGTGACTTTCACATCGGTGTCCAGCACTACCGTCGAAATCCGGTGGGTCATGTCCTTTTTGTTTTGATAAGAGCTACTAAAGACGATAGTTATGTTTTGAAATCACTTACTGGCAATAGAACCATACTATGCGAGTACATTTTGATGACATTTGAGATTAACTGTTGGAATCTTTACAATGAGACATGGTTTCTTATTTCTTGTTTTATGTCTGGTAGTCAGAGTAATAATAATGAAAATTGAACAAGTGTTTAGAACAAGCGATTTTGTAGGTAGATGCACAAAAGGTAAACCTCACTTGTTTTAAATTTACAAGTAGGTACCTGCAAAATTGATGATTACGCCAAATAGCGTGACACTGTTATTGCTGTTTTCATGCGCGGGTATATCTTGAAATTAGTCGTCCTAGCTATTTAAGACACGCGGATGCAATTATCTTGGACTTTGGTAATGAAATGAAGTAGAAAAACAAATGAAGGTCAACTGCAAAAATGATCGTGTAATTAGTGCGAGCGCAGTTCGTAGACTAAAAATTGGTTTGCAGTTAGGTCGCAATAGCCTAAACGTGAAATAACAGGGACGTAATTAGTAAGCCAGGGCTGAATTAAAGAAAAGTTTGTCTGAATTTAATTGAAGTAGCATTTAGTACTATTTACTCTAAATTAGTGAAATATTTAGTTGAACTCCAGTTCAACTCCAGTTTTGAAGTATTGCTTTTCTAACAGAGTTAAAGTGAGATTATGAATCATGAAAGTATTTCATAATAAAAAAGGGTAGATCCGAAGTTTAAGGTGGTAGAAGTATTAGATACGCACACGAGATTAGAAAGATGCCAGTAGGTCATGTACTAGTCGAATGTAAAATTGAAATAAATTGGGAGCCTAGCGTTGATGAGTAAACTTAATGTTGTGATGAGAACTCGAGTGGGTAATCTAACGGCCGTGTGGAGTCGACTATACCAGTAGCCAATACGTAGTGAGTGGCGTTTGGCTCTGGCGGAGGTCGTGGTCTAGTGGTAGTGTGCCGTCAGTGGGTGACGGACATGTGCGCGGAGATCAGTGTGGCTGATGCGCGGGGCCGTGGTGTTGGAGGGTTCACTCGAAGTTTTGGCCAGTTGATAAGTGTGACAATGAATATGGTGATCGAATGGTACATGGCTCTGGTTACTGGTTTGTCTCTTAAAATTAATTTTGTTAGTTATTGAAATGTAAGCTGATCAGATTTAAACTGTAAAATTTTATGATGAGTGTAGGTACAGCTTTGTAGAGAATTCAATCAACTAGTAATCAGGATTGACCGAGTGGGACACGTATTTTCGTTGGATTTTCTATTTCACTTTCATGATGATGATGTTGGACATACAAGTATGCACATGATAGGTTGCGAAGGATGCCCGAAGGTCATGTAGTCGTGGAGGAGTTGGTTAGTCATGAGGATGACGAGGTCCCTGATGTTAGTGACACATCGCGTGATTAGATACAGTAACACTCGACGGAGGTGTTGCGTGAGCGCTCGATGGAGGCATTGTATGCGCGTGTGTGTGTGATAGTGCTCGATGGAGGCACTGTAAATAATGAAGAATGTTAATAGGTATTCCAAATCAGTTGAAAGTTTGTTACAGTAAAGCCTGTATGTATACAAATACACTAGTTTTTGTTTTAATCAAAAATACCTATTAGTTTTGATTTTACAGGCGTTTAAACTTACGATAAATTTCGAGTCCCGCTAACAGTCACGTGACCGCATGTAGCGTCACTTTACAACGCTCTGCTTTATCCGCTAGTCGCCAGCGGTGGCAGTAGGTCAGTGGCACATACGTCAGAAAAAAGTTTTCTCTTTGAATATACCAACATTGTTTATAAAATTGAGGAAAACCTCTTGGGTCAGCTTTTTGACAACCACCTACTAAAATGAAAGGATTAGCAGTTTGGTAGGAGAAAAAGAGATCAATATAGAGATGACAGCTTCACCTGTTGTTCTACTGCATCTATGATTGGTCAGAACGAAATTTTTGAATTTCGAAATTCAAATATCTCTTGTCAACTGTCTAATTAGACATTTGTCAACATTTGTTGTCATTATGATTTAGTGATGGGACAAGTAATGAACTAGGATTCGATAAATTTAACTAAAGCAAAGGAAATATTCATTTTTGTGTTTATTTTGCAAAACATTAAATAATTTTGACACTCAACTGTGTTACTTTTTTATGCAAAGAAAATGTATAAATAAAACCATTTAATAATGTATTCAACTGAGTTTTTAATCATAAACCATTTAAATTTTAAAATTACATAGCAGAAACATGTTTTTTATCGTACAGAACTATATCTAAAAAAGTAATAACATTTTCGGTGGTACTATTTTTTTTCGATTGTCGATAATTTTTAAATCAATGTTGGTACATCACTATCAGCCATTTTTTTTCAGAAACAACAATTTATTTATAAATAAAATTAACATATTTAAACACTTACCAGAAGTAAGATACTGGTGTGGAAGACTGGTTAGGACCACCAGTTCGACTTTTGCACCATAAAACTGCACATGAAGGCATGTTGGAGGGTGTTTTAAGGATAATAAACGATAGATATTCGTGCTTGTCATTCGGTGTGCGCAGAAGGAATGACTCAGCACTTTCTTGATTGTTAATCATTGGGGCAGCGTGCCCCTATGTTGGTTAAAACGGCCTACTTGTCAGTGAAAACATTGTTGGTATATTGGTTTTATAGGTATGTGGTCAGTGGCTAAGGAGCTTGCGTAGTATTTTGTTTTGTTTTTATCCGCGCATTACGTTAAGTGTATATATTCAATTAATGAAATGGATTAATGATTCGAAAAAGGGCAATCGGATAATCTGCCTAAAATAGACGCACTAATTATTTATCAACAAATAGTGATTTCGTTGCCGCCGAAATGCGAGGATTAAAATCCATAGTTAACTTTTCTTACTATTTAGAAAATCATTTATCTGTTTTAAATTGTTTACAACCGACTTCAAAAAGGAAGAGGTTATCAATTCGACTGGTTTTTTTTTTAATGTTTGTTACCTCTGAACTTTCGACTAGGTGAACCGATTTGGATGATTCTTTTTTTATTTGAAAGTTGGTGCTTCCAGATTGGTCTCATTTTAATTACGTCCAGTTCTGACAATGACATCCATGAGAAAATCTTATAAGTCTCAAATTTGCATTATGTATGTGCGCGACAAATGGACGAATAACTCAATATCATGTCAACCGATTTCGATGATTCTTTTTTTAACCGACTTCAAAAAAGGAAGAGGTCCTCAATTCAACTGTATTTTTTTAATATTATTTGTTGAAGTCAGTTTTATAATCTTTAGAGTTTATGTTATATTCAAACAAAATACCCAACTAATATCATACTGTAACTCAGGGTTTCCCAAACTATGGGTCGCGACCCACTGGTGGGTCGCGAGCGAATATTGAGTGGGCCCTGCCTATAGACCAACCGTCCGAGCCGTTTATGAAAAAGCTTTTGCTGTGGAAGAGTTATATTGAGAATGGGAAGTACGATTGTTTTGAAACAATTGAAACGTTTATTGTTGAAAACCAAGTGCAGCCAAAGATGAACGTAGTATTTGCAATTTCTGCACATTTATCATTGTTAAAAAAATTGACGACTATTTCGGCGAGGAGATGAAAAAGCTCGACTTGATGAATTGGATTTGTAACCCATTTCAAGACCAAGTTGACATACCAACTGGTATGTCAACAAAAGCAAGTGAAGAACTAATTGATTTATCAGAAGATTCGTCACAAAAAAAAATAGTTTCAATCGTAAGCAATTAACGAAATTCTGGCTCTCGGTTGCTGGTAGTCATCCGTGCCTGTTTGATGAAGCTATGAAAGTTTTCCTCCCCTTTACTAACTCATACTTATGTGAGGCTGGGTTTTCGAATATGGTGAACATTAAATCTAAATACCGAAATAAATTGGACTTATCAAACTCACTGCGATTAAAAGTAACTAAAGTTGAAGTTGATGTCAAAACTGTAATGGCGAAACATAGGAAACAATTTCATCCTTCCCATTAAATTTATATAATTAAGTAATAAAAGATTGTATTAAAACAGTTTGTTATTTCAAAAGTCCTTTATTAATATTGCTAACGCTTAAATTTCCTAGAGGTGGGTCCCGAGTTTGTCAACTTAAATCAGATGAGTCGTAGCCCAGTCAACTTTGGGAACCACTGCTGTAACTCAAATAGGCAGAAGTACCTTTTAAGTTTTACGTTATAGACAACAAATATTGTATTATCTATAGGTACGTATGTACATATGTGTATAGGTAAAATTCTCTCTTCTTAGTAAATTTAACTAAATATATACATTAATTTATTGCAAATGTAGTAGGTTGAACAGATGTAGGTAGGTACTAAACCTTTTTTAGTTTTGATTTGTCTCAATAATAAAATACGTAAGGCCGTTTTTATTTATTTTTATTTGTCACTTATTCCAAATCGGCAAGCGACAGCAAAACAATAAGCTGTGCTTTTATCTCCAAATGGATCTAACATCTTCATAGTATTTATCCATTTCTTTCGTATTTTGAAGTCCTTTGGAACGATAAAGAACAATTTGTCAGGCGCATTGGTGGTTGTATTTGTACATTTCGACACAACACATGATTTCCTAGTATTTGGATTTGAGACTTTTGAAAGTATTTATAATTTCTAACGAAACGTAAGACGACACTGTGCGCCGAGAGCGCGAGCGGACTAAGCGAGTGGTGAGATGACGTCACACCGTCACAAGCATCGAGTACGAGTCCGCGTCGCACGTTTACTTCTATAAATCGGAAACTAATTGACGTATCGAAGTAATTCTTTCACTTGTATTTATTATTTTTGACAGAGAATATGGAAAGCTAATATTCAAAATTAGTTAACATTCTTTATTGCGATATGTGTCAAGTTTCGTACATTGAGTTACCTATTATTGGGATTGATTGATTAAAAGGCAACCTTCAGGGATTCTTTCTTCGACACGAGTTAAGAGTTAGTTTGTAGGTAATGAATGTCTTCGATGATAATGACTGCTTTTAACCTAACCTAACCTTAGGTTTCGATGATAACGGAAACTTTCGATGGTAGCAGAAAGTTTCGATGATGATGATGATAAAATAAAGTTGGTAGTTGGAGTTGACCTTAGGGTCAGGATAGCCGAACGATGTGATACTGTGCTTGGTTCTGTTGTTCACAGGTACACACACGAGGACGTGTGTATGTCAGAATGGCCGTGTCGGCGAGGCAGTCAATACGGAAGTTTCATAGGGACATCTATCGGAGGCCGGACGCAACATCAGCAATATGAACATGGCAACACTACTACTGCGTCGTGATAGGTCAACTGAAATGGAGCATTGTGATTGGTTCGTCGATGATTCGCGCCAATCTATGCACGACACAGTCAACGAGCGCGGGACATGGAACGTGGTCAAGACATTCTACATTGTTCCTGCGCCGGAGTCGGTCGACACCTGAGACAGATGGTCATTAGCCGGTAAAGTAGTGAAGATACTCCATCTGTAGGTGACGTTGTCCAAATAAAGGGTGAGGCGGAACGCGGCGTTGCGAGCGCGAGACAAGATCGCCGAGTGGACCCGCCAGCTCTTCGCCTTGTTGTAAGTTTCTTCGCCGCCGGGAGTGTCGCGAATGACCGCGATAAATATGAATGGTATGTTTTATATTATTGTCTATGATAAGATTTTGACTGGCAACACGAAAGGTGACAGGAAGGGCAGACGGTGATTTTGAGAGAAAGGTAAGAACAAAATGGCGCCAAGCGAGGTTGTAAGAAAGATATAATATTCGTATCCAAGTAAGCTAGTGGTACTAAGTGCTTTCAGGTGAGTGTCTTGCATATTATAATGTCTAATTACTTATTGGCGAAGCAGTGTGGAGAGATAGTAAACAAAGGAATTGCAATCATATTTTGGAGGTCAGGGCTGGTACAAGGGGAAGGTTAAGGAGGTACCAGGGGGCCTTCGGGCCCCACCTTACGCTTGCTTGATTGGGACGCTATTACCCGCTAAGTGAGAGTAAAACCACTCGATGGCTCTCCGGGAATAGTATTGGCCAAGCAGGCACGCGGAGGGCGTACGTAATGTTAAATGTAGTATGGCTTAAGAGAAATGTTGGCTATCTCTCCTTATTGTTATGTCCTAGACTTTGTCGGTGATAAAACTACTGTACTATTGAACCTAAGGCATACTGACAGTACATGACTAGTTATAAGTAGGGATGTCCCGACAGTATATGATCTGCACACTTGGCAGACCTGTGGGTCTAAAATGGCCACTTTGAGCAATTCCTCTGAGCAATTCTTCCTTTTATGAATTCCCAGCAAATCCTAAGCAATTACTCTAAATTTCGTAAAATGGTCCCTCATTTTAGTGATTCACTGACAAATCAATTCATTAGCAGATTCGTATTTGGTGAAAATTTCCAATATGAATCGAAATAGGATCCTATTATGATTCACCCGAAACGGCCTTCTTAGACCCTCTGTATTGTTTGATTGAAAAGAATGAGACGGACCACAGAAAAATGGTCTGCCAGTATATTTCCTCTGCGTTTCCTATTCACAGCGCTTCAAAAATGTTAAAAAAGAAGGTGTCCTATATTATTTGCACATGTCTGCCTCTTTGACTGATGGTGACAATCATCATGTTTTTCATTGTCACTTTAGTTGACGAAATCGCGTTCATTATGTGCAGTCGGAGTGGAACATTTGGGACGAGTATAGACCGCTCGGGCCGGACATGGGAGTGGCTAAGCAGTGGCATGCACTGGTTTTCAAAGCAAGTAATCACAAGACCCTTCGTGTAGATCTACTCTATGCAGACACAGACAGACGTAGTTTTGGATTTAAAATAAAAAAAAATAAAGGAAATCAATTTTGAGTTGCGATGTGTGTGCTTAAATTATTTTCTTATCCACTTCTCACTTTTTTACCACCACATATATATCAAAAATGAATGATATGGGCATACTTACTACACTACAGAGTAACATTAATGTTTTGTAGTATTACGATTGCCTACTTGGAGCGCAAAGCAAATTTGGTAATTGCGGAACGGAGATAATGAAGTACCTACATAATTATTCTAATAATTATTATAATTGATAGGTTGAATGACTTATTGTAGGATGGCAAAAACTTAAATAATAATAAATTATAAATAGTAATCAAAATTAGAACAAAAATACAAACGGACTTCAACGAGTACGTAGTACTAAAAAGACTAAGTAGTAAGTATTTGCACATTTAACATCCATTGCCTACTGTTACAAAACTTTTGGCACTGATGAGAGATTTACAGATGTCCATTGAGGAGTTCCGTTCTCCACCTGAAGTTCTTCATCAGACTTTCACAGACCTTATATTGGGATCACCTTTGAGGTGCGAGTATAACCGCGCTCTATATTCGCTCAGGTATACTCGTCAAGGGTCAACGATCGATATTAAAGTATGTCATAAATAAACATATCGGACTTAAATATGGTTCAAAATCTTACACAGTATCCCTAATAAACCATAATATTTAATTTTAGTAAGTCTTCGCGCCCTCTCTATTAAAAAGACGCCCCTCCCAGCCAGTCCTCTCTACGAATTTTAGCATGATGCCTCCAACTGGCTGCGTGACGAGCGCTTTGGGTTCGAACTCCACGCTTGACGACATCCCAGGTGCTAATTCCACTGTGTACTTCTTCAGTATAGTGATCAAACCTGACAGAATCTGCATTTTTGCGAAGCGCTTTCCTGGAAAACAATAATGTTTTGTTAATATCGTTTGTTCCATCCTTTCCTACTATTAGTTCTGTCTGTCTTTGTGTATGCTTAGATCTTTAAAACTACGGACTTTTTTAATGCGGTTTTTATAATGGATAGAGGGATTTCTGATTAGAGAGAAAGGTTTTAGTATATCAGCATTGCACCCGTGCGAGGCCGGGGCGGGTCGCTAGTACTGGGATAGCTATGGGATAGATAGATTAATAGCCTATGTTACTCCCTAAAAATGTAGCTATCTAGTGGTGAAAGAATTTTTAAAATCTTTGTCGTGGTTTAGGCCTTTTCCCGTGGAAAAATTCTAGCACATGTTACTCCCAGAAAAGTAAGCGCTTTTTTTTCAATCGGTTCGGTAATATCGGATCATATTTAATACAAACAACCAAACAAAAAATCTAAACTTTCCTTCATCCAGTTTATCGAAAAATCCTTGATACATTAAAATATAAAGGGCATAGATACATGAGCTAAAACTAGTCTTGTTTTTAATGGTTTTAGGGACAGAAATCGGTGTCACTAGTTCCATAAATGGTAGAAATCCTTGGTACCTACTACTGACTCGGGAGGATATTTTCATACAAAAACTTTTAATCTCAAGCGTCATGTCGGTTAGTTATAAACGCGAGCTGTCACTCGGTCGAATCAGACTAGACTTTTTCCCAAGTAGCAGGTAATATTTTTGTCTAGTGGCCAACTAACTGTCAAAATGTTTGAAGTTTTAATCTTACACTATACATAATACTCAATTCCTTACCTATGCAAATTCGAGGACCTTCTCCAAATGGCATGTAGGTATAGGGCTTAATATCTTTCTTATTTTCCGGTAGAAATCGTTCCGGGCGATACTTGTCCGGGTCTGGATAATGTTCCGGAGTGTGGTGTAAATGGTATACTGGTACATGGACACGGACACCTTTATGTAGTCTTACGCCAGTGGGAAGATCGTAGTCTTCTACCACTTCTCGAGTTAGAACGGGAACTACAGGGTAAAGGCGCAAAGCTTCGTCAACGCACGCTTCTACGAAAGGTAATTCGGTAACGCATTCGTATTCCAGTTTTCTTTCGTGCCGCTGCAAGTATGCGTCTATCTCCTTCTGAGCTTGTAATTGCGCTTGCTTGTTCTTTGCCATCTCATAAAGGGTGAAACTTAATGTGGTAGAAGACGTTTCGAAGCCAGCTGCAAAAAAAGTCGAACATTGACCGACGAGCAATTCGTCGTCCAGTTTCAGACAGATTTTTTCTCCAGTTTGATTCTTCATATTGCTCAATTTGTCTCCAGTTATGTAGTCTTGCTTCTTTAAGTTCAGTACTAGGTCTATTAAGTCCTGTCTTGGTGAAGGTTCGTAATGCCGGGACTTAAAGACATCAGTTAGGAGGCTGCGGAAGAAAGTCAAAAGTTCATCTGGAAAGCTTTTTAATCGCAAGCCGTAGAAGATAGCTGGCCAGATAGCGCGAGCGACGGTTGAAAATCCTTTTGCTTTGGAAATCTCGAAGATCAGTTTTCCTATGTTCCTGAATGGGTTATTTTTGATGTCTTTTCCCATTGCATTCGTGTCGACGCCAAAAGCACAGGCTCCAATGCAATCCATGGTATACCTAGCAATTAGAGATCGCGTCTCAGTCTCATTAGATCCTTTCGTTTCCTCTTCGAGTAAATCTTCGAATACATGCGAACATTTCTCGATTAGATGGAACATGTTCTTCATTTTTGCTGATGAGAATAAAGGTGACATGTTTTGTCTGATGACCTTCCACCGGTCGCCGTAAGTGAAGAAGAGGCCTTGTGTGAACACCTCTTTGTGTGTGTAGTCGGAGACCTCCCTGCCGCTGAAGTAGTAGTAGTCTTTTGTTAAAACCAACTTAATGAGTTCAGGGCTTTGTACTAGGAGTGCTGGCTCGGTGCCGAAGTAAGCGCCAATATAAGGAGCACCAGGAAAGCTCTGGCAGATTTGCTGAGAAACTTGTCCAAGGTATTTTCTTAAAAGAATGTATTCACCATAATTTCCTAAAATCGGCACAGGCTTTAGGTGAGGAACGTTCTGTTTCTTCCAGTAATCGAATTTGCGCTTTGAAAATTTATAAATGAAATATATGACTAAAATAAATATAACAGATACAACTAGCCATGGTGCCATTTTGAGCGATATTTTATGATTCTACGATCATCGCATATAAAAATATGTTTTATATCTACTGCAATGCATCTTTTGGATTAACCATAATTCTGTTAATAATACGGACGTTACAAAGAAAAATATCATTACATAAGTAAAAAAAATGATTTGCTGGTCACTGTCTTTTGTATACTTAGTAAACTTTTACTCACGCCCTGTACTTTCCATGCATCTTGGAAAACCCGTCAAAAATTGACCTAGTAGGTAGCTACATTTCAGTGCAATTACGTTATGTGCAATTTTGTAGAAACTTATAGATAAAATAGGTAGATAGTTGTTTTTTTAATGTGGTTCATAAAGTGGTTCTTATTTCGATGACACCTGTAATCAAACTGTGACTTTTCATGTGTTGTGAGTTGCTCTTTTCTTTAAAAAGTTTCGATACAAAAAAGATCGTGTTCAATCTTAGATAAAAGTAATTTTATCTAAGTGTTCAATAGTACAAATAAATTAATATACATACCTATTGCTTGCTCATTTCATGCAACTTTGTATTTAAATTTCAAATTGTACATGTTTTAATAAACAAAACTTTCACTCAAATATAAAATTTGTTTTCTCTGTAAAAACTTTAAATTCCCCATTTTGTACGTGGCTAAAACGCTATCCGCGATCAAAAAAAAAAGAAAAAAAGAAACCGCATTCTTTTATGTATGTATCAGGTATATTCTATGGCCCATCGGCATTGTTAGATGCGCGCGCATAGAAAAACTAATTAACTTTTCCAGCCTTTGCTTTGGGTCTCAATGTTAATCACCAATATTACACACTTGTACCATAATGTACTATTATTCACTAGAAACATTCATCGTCTAAGAATAGCTTAACTCGCCTAACAGTGCAAATTTTCAATGTTCACATACTACTTAATTACTAAATCTCGTTTAAACTAATTTTCGGTGGAAGTTTGCCTGGTAATGTAACTTTTTTTGGGTTATTTATTATTAGTTTTATCATTCTCTTATTTATAAGTTAGGGTCAAGGCGGCAACAGTGGGTCACTTTTTTTTTCAGTGACCTGCACTTGATTTGTAGTAGTGTTAGGAGGATGTAAAGGTTACTAGTATGTTATATAACTAATGTTTTTTAATTATTTTATTAGATTTAGTTCAACAAAGTGATATCTTAGGAGATAAAACGTATTTAACAAAAAAAGTCATTTGAGCCACTATGTACTGGTAGTCGGATACAGTGAATCGGAACTTAGTTTACAGTGAATCAGCTATGTTCACAGTGAATCATCCATAATATAAACTAATTAAAATGCAGTTTTATGCTTTTTAAAAGTCTTTATTTACAAATTTAACTCCGTATCTTAAAATACCGTAGGCCTTTGACACTTTTCGGAATGCCACATTCGCAAAATGTCACACTAGCAAAAAGTCACACTAACAAAGTGCCATATTTTATATATTCAACTCCCTTCGTTGCCGTAGGCCGAAGATTTATGAATTAGAAAATAAAACTAATTTAATTATGTTTGTATTCAATGAAATTATTTATTAATTTCCATTTATTTTATCATAAAATTAATTGAAAATGTAAACTAAAATTATGAATGCTGCTGTTAATGTTATAACTTTTTTCAAAAAAGCATATTTTTTGTATTAAGAAAATAATTCAGTAGGTAACGATTTAGTTGCACAGGGGTTAGCTGTTTGTTTGTAATTTTAATTGTATTATAATAGTATTTAATCACATTAACGTGAGAATATGGGAATAAAACATAGCCATATGGCCGGGGATTTTCTCAAAACATCAATAAAATTTACATCAAAATCTGTTCAGCCGTTTTCACGTGATGCGCGATCAAATAAACAAACTGACAAAAATTCTAAAAATTGTTGGAACATGTTCTATTACCGATTCTAAGTATCCTCAGCCAACATTTTTCGCTTGTTAGCGGCATTCATAATTTCAGTTTAGATTTTAAATTTGATTTATGGTAAAAAATATGTCTAGGTACACCTCGGGGATACAAGACGTGTGTTTTTTTGTATGTTAAAATAAATCAAATTTATAAATAATGTGATTAAATACTAAAATAATTCAATTAATTTTATTTTATAATTCATAAATCATCAGCTTACTGCAAGAAAGGGAGTTGGACAATCTGATTATTTTGATAATATGGCACTTAGTTAGTGTGGCATTTTGCTAATGTGACTTTATGCGAATGTAACATTTTGCGATGTAGCGTTTTGAGAATGTGACATTATGCGAAATTCCAAGTTTTCATTTTGCGAATGTCCAATGTGTCAAATTAATGCGTAGGAATCTTGTTGGTAATATTATAGTACACAGTGGTTCATGATCCACTGTGTACTAAAGTGATTTGAGCCACTGTGTAATAAACCGCCATTTTGGATATACCTCATGCCACACGCCACACTGTTGCGTAAACGGAAGTGCAGTAAACGCCAAAACAATCTCAAATAAACTTACTTTTCATCACAAATATCACTTTTAAAAAGTAACAAAAGGTTAGTGAAAAAATACAAAGTCTATCTTACCTTTAAACTCACTTTTTCGATGGTCAAAACAAGAAAATATTCGCAACACGCCTACATTCCGTCGTAGATGGAAGCCGATTGGTTGTGATATGTTCGTGTTTTGAAGCCTTCCGAAGAGTGAGAGAGAGAGCTAGCTATCTCTTATACTTTCTAACAAATGGCCACTGCGCCACTGTTGTCGCTATAGCCACTGTTGCCGCCTTGACCCTACACGTTTTACCACTTTGGAAGTGTCTCTCTCGCAAAGTAGAAAAAAATTATATTAGAAACTTCAATATCATTTTTAAAGACCTATCCATAGATATTCGTACGAGTGTGATGAAAAAAAAAATGAGTTTTATTTCTAAGTATGGGGAAACCCCATAATTTATTGTTTTTTTTTTTCTATTTTTGTGTGAAAATCTTAATGCTGTTCACATAATATCTTATACAGTTCTTATAGATTCGGAAAAAAGTGGCTGTGACATACGGACGGACAGACAGACAGACAGATATGACGAATCCATAAAGGTTCCGTTTTTTGCCATCTGGTTACGGAACCCTAAAAAGAAACTTACACTAACAACTTAACTATATAGTAGTGTAAAAAGAAGGATCTGACTTGCTGCTTGACTGACTGTCGGTCAACGCACAGCCGAAATCGCTGGGTCTACTAGTAGAAGCATGAAATTCGAACCACCTAGATACGATAAAATTATCCGATCAAATAGCAGCGCCTCAAGTTCTGAATCAGACACCTTCATAAATGGTACGGTCCAAATTGCGCTTTCTGCGCTCGTGTGCGCTATATTCATGCAAACAACTGTTCAAATTGCGTTGTGGTACGCTGACATGAGCATTGTGACGTCATCGATGACGTCATCGATTGGTGCAAACAGTGCTAACAACGAGGAGGTAGTGCAATGTCTCCGGATCTGTCAAACAGTTGTCAAACTTCAATGTGCGTGGTGTTTTTTTTCGCGCGAACTTTTTTCATATTCGTTATGTAATCGATTAATTAAAATTAGGTATGTCGTCATTAATATTAACAGAAGGATTACTTTGTGAAGCTTCGATTGGTGCAAACAGTGCTAACAACGAGGAGGTAGTGCAATGTCTCCGGATCTGTCAAACAGTTGTCAAACTTCAATGTGCGTAGTGTTTTTTTTCGCGCGAACTTTTTTCATATTCGTTATGTAATCGATTAATTAAAATTAGGTATGTCGTCATTAATATTAACAGAAGGATTACATTGTGAAGCTTCGGGGGACACTATACGACTCAAATACGACTGAATTTAACTTCAGAACAGTATCAACCTAAATATTAAAAGAACTGTCATTTTTGACAAACGAAAACCTGTTCAAATTGTTTGCATGCTAACAATCGTAATCATTTTGAACAGTCGTGTGCGTGCTTACAAACGTATTTACTATTTGCACAAAACGGACCGCAGCCAAAGTATAAAACTTTATTGAACCAGAAAGATTTTTCGGGTTAATGTAGGTAGATATGTCATCATAATCATTAGCCGAAAGACGTCCACTGCTGGACATTCCTCAAGCATCGCTACAATGACCAGTCTTGTGCTTTCCACATCCAACGTGTACGGGTTTTTTGACACGGCATTTCCTTGTGACAACTGTAGTGCCATTTCACTGTTTTCTATATTAAATCTAAGAGGTGGGTATATAGTTATCGACTGTAACCAATCGAAAGAAAGAGGACAGGGGGCAGCAGAGGTATGTATTCGAGCTTATTTCATTGTGACCTCCTGTAGGCCTTGTAGCCTAAACGTTTTGACAGATTTTGAAGTGCGTGCGAGTGCTATGGGTTTCTTTACGTTTGTTTTCATCTCCAAAGTATGCTATGCTCAATTTTACTCGACTGCACCAGAAGGAGTGTAATATTTTTTGTTGAGTATTTTTACACACAAGCTTTTATGGTATTACTCGTATAATAATGATCTTGCTGTTTCTAGGACAATGAAATATGTATACTTATTTGCTAAGAGTCAGTCATAAATATAGTCACAATAAATATGTCGACAGAAGGGGCCCCTGCTTCCTAAGTAGATCGGTCATTGTAAATGATACTCAGAGGTCCCCCCGCACATCAGAAGTATTCAGGATCGCCGATACGGTATCTACGTGGGCGTATCTACTCTGGGCAGGGTAGTAGGTAATAATTAAACTGGTTACACAAGAAGGTACATAGTCACTTTATTAAAATAAGGTCACAAAGTAGATTAACAGACAATACGGTAATTACACTAACATAATAACAGTCTACGAACTATTCCAATTACATAAGCGGGTAGGTACTCTCAAGCTAGATTGTGGGATGGGACCGGCGGCCCACCCACCCTCCTGAGGACAGACCCACCACCATCCCATGGTCTCGCCGATCTATGGCTCTGACTTAAGCTCGGGTTGCTCTCAGTAATCTCTCTACTCATTACATCACGCCTGTCTTAACCCTACAAGTCATAACTGTCCTCGCACCTCGCTATTATCAAATTGTACAGACAATACCAAATGCAGCAGTGCACCAGCCCAACCCTTGGGCTGCCCGTAGATGGCTCCATCCATGGCACGACTCCATATTCTCAGCGTCTTCACTACTTGACTGGCTAGTGACCATCTGTCTTAAGTGTCGACCAACTCCGGCGCAGGAACCAAGTAGAATGTCCTGACCACGTTCCATGTCCCGCGCTCGTTGACTGTTTCGTGCATACACTGGCGCGAATCATCGACGAACCAATCACAATGCTCCATTTCAGTTGACCTATCATGACGCAGTAGTAGTGTTGCAATGTTCATATGGTTAATGTTGCGTCTAGCCTCCAATAGATGTCGCTATGAAACTCCTGTATTATTGACTGCCTCGCCGACAAATATATTGCTCGGTGTAAATGTTATAAGCAAGTGGAAACAATAGAAATATTGATACAATAAAACCTGTACAAACAAAATGATGTAAAAGACTTGAAAACATTTTAGATCATCATCTATTTTTAGATTGTCCGTAAGCGGGTCGAATGTCAGTAGCTGACTTTGGGAAGGTATTTTTAAACGACTTAAAAATTATGTCCTTAATTCGGTTGTATTTAATTTTTAATGTTTGTTACCTCAGAACACAAGAAATAAGCTTGCAAGCAACTTTCTTATTTGAAAGATTTGAAAGATAATATCTAAAGCTCGACTACCACTCACTGACTGATTGACATAATCCCAGAAGGAGTCGTTTTGGAGACAAGTCATATAAGAAAAAAGTGTGCGAGATGGCGGAGTGACCCTGGGAAAATTCCGATTTATCAAAAAGAAACAAAATGGCGGCCAGGCTTGCCTATCATCTCTTTTGTTTTCGGCCGATTCAGTTCAAATTTTTAGAATCGGTTAGACTTTTAGGATGATTTACGAATATTATTTAAAAAGTTAGAAAAACAAAATGGCGGCTGCGTAAAAATGTTTCAAAGTTTAGGCTATTGTAGACCCCAATTGACGCGAATTAGTCATCTTTTAGGCATATCCAGTAGTTTAGTTCTGTCATTGGCTCTCAAAGAAAGGAATGGATTTTGAATGTCGATTTTCGGCTAGATGGCGACACCGTAGCGAGTTGGTCTGTATGGCGGGGTTAGAGGTCTCATTATGTAGTGTTGCCGTGTTTAAGAATTTTGGCGTATTTTTTTACTTTCATCCGAAAATATCAAAACTCGAAATTTTACCATTTTGCGAAAACGAGTGACAGTCAATGGAATATTTTACCTCCTTCTATGACTTGTTATAGGTTTTTTTTTAGATTTTCGCCTGGCAACACTGAAAGTTATGGTCATTTAAATTTTAAGGGTATACCTCAAAAGACAATCAATATGCTATAGAGACGTGTTTGGTGTCATTGCATAGGGCATATCCTGTAGTTTACCAAAAAACTCAAATAACAAGATGGCCGCTCCGTTATTCTCTCTTTACTGAAAAAGGAGACGTTTCATGAATGTATGGGGACTGCACTATGTACACAAGTTTTTTAGATAAATATAAATAAAATAACTATAGTTTTATTCATGATTTTGCTCATAGTTGTCTAGACAACGTAAAGTTTATTGTACAACGAAACTAGTTTCGTTGTGCAATAAACTTTAATTTTCATTAAACTAGCATCGCGACGACTGAAAAAAAAATTGCGACCTGACCGGTAAAAAGACAATTGAAATTATTTTGATGTTTATCGGACTAATTCACAATAACAGGGAAACTCGGCGTAATAAGTTAGAAACAGTATTATTTCAATATTATGCCATGCGGATCTATTGAAGTTTAATAACTTTTGTACAAGTTAAATAGATGGAACTGATTTTTTTTAAATACTTTTTTGATAATCACTAGATTTTTCTCTATCTTTCACGTTGGTGTACAATGTGCAGGCCCAAGATGGACCGTCTCCTTTGGATTTTTATAATTTTCATCGGCATTTTAGGCAAGTTAGCAACACTTTAGAAAGTTGGCTTCTATGGAGCCATTGTAGGTCTTACTAAACAGTGTTTACTGAGACCTTTGAATTTTATTATTTTTGACTTATACTAAAAAATTACAACATTAACATAGAAAATGACCAAAAATATCTAAAACAACATGGCCGCCCGGATATTTGACTTTATTTATCTGTCAAAATACGACCCCACAGAGACACGCGTAGCCGCTAGCCGCCGACATCTAGTTTGAAAGATACCTTTCAGATTCTATCAGATTGGTCCTGTTTTTTTCGAAAAGCAGTTATTATGATGAGATCCGTGAGGAATCGGGTATTACTGCCGAATAAGTTACTTTTATGGTTGGTTTAATACTCAAAGTTTTTATGGGCTGTCAAAACAAAAGTTGACCATGGAGAATGAACTGAGTCCTGACTTTGTCACGCCATAATTTTTCACCTCTCATGGCAATAAAATAAAACACAATTGATTTTTAATTGTTACAGTGCCTATATTGAATTGGAACCGAGCGGTGCTCGACAAAAACTATAGCATTACTAAGTAGTATTGTACGACTTTTGTACTGTTTGTACTGTTTTAATAGGCTTTACCTGGTCTACCTATGAAATTGGAGATTTTATAACCAGCATTTTCAGATTTAATTATCTGTGGATTGGCGCGCAATTCGAAATTCAAATTAATTTTATTCGAAAGCCGTGTTATTTTGATTCTGTTATTTTCATTTCATAGGTAGAGACCTAATTTTTAAAAATCGGCCAAGTGCGTTACGGTATCTATACAAAACAATTGAAAGGTAAATTGCGGTTTACGATTTGACGTAAGTATTAAAAAAAACTACGTAGGTACTAGATGTCGTTCAAACCAATTTTCGGTTGAAGTTTGCATGGTAATGTACATCATAACTTTATCATTCTCTTATTTTTTAGAAGTTACAGGCGGGGGACACACATTTTACCACTTTGGAAGTTTCTCTAAAAAAATGTATTAAAACCTCAATATCAGTTTATGAGATCTATCCATAGACGTATGGGGACGATAAGGGTCACAGCACACATATCAAATCGGAAAGGGATCGCCACCGTATCGCCTCGAGCCGTTCAGTATTGTTTGTATGAAACTACCTACTGCAACGCACACTAATTGGAAACGTAACGTAATCGCCTCGCCTCGGAACAGGCTCCGAACCGCGATGCGGTGAGTGGTCAGCTCGCTGTTCCCGCGCTTACGTCTCTCCGTACGCGAGCTCACGGCTCTTCGTCCACCCTTGCCCATGTTCCCTCCCGCGACTTGCCTGCCGACCGTGCCGCCGCCAGCCATTCGCAAGGCAACTTCCTTTCGTGTAGCGCGTAAGTTTTATTGAATTTTTAGGTTAGATTCAAACACAAAATGACGTTGGATTCAAACTGATTTGGTGCCAACCTGGTCAGCCAGCGGTCGGCGAGGCGTAAGCGCGGTGACGCCTAGAGCCGTAGCCGAGTTGACGTACAGGAGCCGCTGCTACGCTTTGGTTACATGCATACGTTAGGTTGACGCCTGGTTGACGGCGAGGCGAAAGGCGATACGGTGCCGATCCCTTTCCGAGTTGATAAGTGTGCTGTGACCCTAAAACAATTTTTTTTTAGTTCCAGTTTTAACCTTTAAGCACCGACGTGCATTTTTTGTAACGTTAGTATACCGACGTGAGGCCTCAGAAGCCGCTTATATTATGTTGTTTTTTTAAAGAAAGTGTTGATTTAAATATTTTTTTCTGCGATATAATGGAAATAAAGGGTTTGAAGAAAAAATAAGCCTAGAAAGAAAATAAAATTTTATTATATTTTTTAATTTAAGACTACAATAATATTTGTCTTGAATTATGGGAGAAAATCCGACTATTAGTTATAAAAAATCATAACACACAGAATAATCCTCTCAGAATAACAGAAAATAGTATTTCGTATTTAAGACTAAGAGAAGTAATTAAATGGGCAGCAATTATAAAATTTGGTTAGCCACAAAAAATCAGAATTTAAATCATTTGGTCGGCATACAAAGATTTTGTTCGCAAATAAAAAAAATCAGGCAGCAATCCTTGTTCGGCAAATAATTTTGATAATGGTCAAAAATTAAATCAGAAATAGGCAGCTTACAATAACATGGGTTTGCATAATAAACATTCAGTCCGCAAAATAGTTACTTGGTCCACAAAATAACTACTTGGTCAGCAAGACTTAATGATTGAATAGCAGAGAAAACATGTCGTAAAAAATTATACTATAGCCACTCCCACTCCCACTCCCACTCCTACCCCCCACCTACCCTTCCTCATACCCCTCCTAACCGTTCTGCCCCTCCTACCTCTTCTACCGCCTCCTACCCCCATTCACCTTCCTACTACCTCCTATTACCTCCTACTACCTCCTACACCATTCTACACCCCACTCCTACCCCCCACTCCCACTACTACCACCACGACAACCACCACAACCACCACCACAACCACCACCACAACCACCACCACCACTGCCATTAACACCACCACCACCACTACCACCACCACCACTTGTAATCGTAAAATAATCATAATCATAAAAGTTGCATAATCCAAAGTCCTTCGTAATCTATGTAAGGAATGCGCCCATTTTGCGCATGATAGTTTGCTGAGATTATTTTTGCTACTTTTATATATATGAAGCTCAAAAAATATTTTTTGGCTTCCCCTCTGAGTGCTTACCAAAATTTTATTAAACAGTAGCAGCTCATTGCAGCTCAAAAATAATTACAGCCATCCAGAATGACATAAATTGCTGATAGGTTTTGTAATGTTTGCTGGCAATGAGTTGCTAACCAATTAGCTATTTCTGCTTACAGATTATATTTTTCTGCTCACAAAAATACGAATACTCTGCTAACCATTTAAATAACACCCTAAGACTAATATAACTTTAAGAAAAAAAAAATAGTAGGAACATTAAACCTCTGCCAAAAAAAATGTCCACAGTCGAACTACACCTTAAAATCTAAGCACAGTCGGCGCAAATTTGTTTCGCGCATTGTAAACAAATGTGTTTTTTGCACGAATAGCACTTATACATCGATTTTTTTAGTTTAGGTTGACAAGAGAGGCAAGTCTTGCGTGTCTTGACATCTTCGGCTTGATCTTCAGATGCCTGTTTATCAGAACCAAGTACTCTTGCCAAACTCATCCTAAGTTCTTAGGGCAATCTTAGGTTACAAAATCTTCGCTTCATGTGCTCTAACACCAACTGTCGAGCTAATTTTTTTATGAAGGCTCCTCTATCAGTTGGTCTTCCTTCATGTACATCATGTAGAAGATGAGAATTGACGGAGCTTATATCCAAAATCCGGTAAAAAACTTCCAGGTGTTCAGGTTGAGCTTCTTCGGTATCAGAAATGTCAGTGCTCGTATTCTGTATCATGCTCACTGTGCTCCAGACAAAAATCTTCGGCAACGTCGTCAACCTCAGATCCGCTGGTGTCTTCATCCGCGATCCATCGTCGCATCATGATTAGGTAGATGAATAAAAATTAATCGTGAATTCACCAAACAATGACTTTGTTTTAAAAATTATTTACACAACAAACGACAATTGTACCTAGCTGGAATTGGAAAATAATAAGAACAATGCTTACGTCAGATCTTTTAGAGTAAGAAATTAGACAATTGTCGGGGATCTTTGAGATACTTATAACTTCAACTTCTTAATTTTTCACTTATTATCCCGTCAATAGGTTGTACTTGTTCCTTCAATAGGTACCACTATTGTTTTGAGGGACAAAGATCTTAGAAATTGTCGTGTCGTTTCTTTGAAATGTTCACTTTAATAATTTTTGTATTATTAATTAGGCTTTTAGTCACCGCTTATAAGTTTCGCGATGTAGATAAAGCTTGTTTATGGTTTGGTGTTGTTCCCAATGTGATTATGGTGCCTCCAAAACATTTTGCTACTGTAAGTACCTGCGCTTTTTCCTGTAAAATAAGTTACGGCTTGATTTACTATCATTGATTCTTTACAAAGGCTATTTAATTAAATGCGAACGTCGTGTCGTCTGTCGGTATGTCGGTCTGTCTGTTAACTTTTATGCTGCCTCGCCCTGTTAGGCGAATATAGGCGCATACGAACGTGAACACGCGCTGTATCTCAAAAAACACCTCACACCTTTTATCCCCGAGGAGGTAGGTAGAGGTATTCCATTACTACAAATCTTTCCTCTTTATAATATTAGTATAGATACAGAAGAAAATAGGTCAGTAGGTAAAGAAGGAGGCAGTACAACGATGACGGCCAACGTTACATCGCTACACACTAATCGAATTCGTTTGTGCTACACTATTACACTATTGTACTTTTTTATTCATTGTGTCACTTGTTGCAATATTTTTATGGGTGTACAATAAAGAGTTGTTACTTACTTACGTACACTATCCATAGGTGGAGTATCCATTAATAGATGTGAATTTGGGCAATGAAATAAGACCAATCGACATCAGTATGAAACCACTCGTATCCTGGGAGGCGAATTTTGATAAGTTTTATACTCTGGTGATGGTTGGTTTGTATTCAATTTTAAAAATTTACTTTTCGGTATAGGCAAAGAGATAAAAATATAATAGGACATAGAGGGGGCATTGGTAATATTTTCATACAAAACTTTGAAGCATGTTTGACGCTCAAGCGTCATGTCAGTTAGTATGAACGCGAGCTGTCATTCGGTCGAAAATGTACTGTAATTAGACTTATTCCACTTGGAATAACTTTTGGCTTCAAATTTTCCTTGCTTTGTCCCCTCTATGCCCTATTATATTTTAATCTCTTTGGGTATAGGTAGATAGGCACCTTCTGTTTGTAAGATATAAAATTAATTGTTAGGTAGAAAACTCTATGTATCCGCAATTGACATGCTCATAATCACGAACGAATTTGAGGGTTTACTTCGGTAAGCTGCGAAAGAGGGCAACACGCAGTACATCCTATTGTCATATCTAGGGCTGCCCGCGGTTTCTCCAGTATCTAAAAAAAAAGACCATCTCACTCGACAAAAGCGTGGCCCTCCTACTAATCAGAAACAGTTTTATCTACTTATGATAAACTAGCGACCCTGCTCTTGCTAGGGTTCGGTTTAATAGGTACACAAACCATCCACGTTTATTGCTCTTTCTACTATGTATTGATAAACAGTTATAAAATCTGTTGCGTTGTTTATGCTGGGGCTACATTAGCGGGCCACATCGAATACTCGTGATAACGCGATAAGTGTGGCCCGATTTATTATTATAGGGGCATTGGCGTAGCTAGGGATTTTTTCTAGGGGGGGCCATGGCCCCATCCATGAATCGGCCGGCCACGGCAAAGTGGTCACTGACTATCAGCGCATGCCCAACTAATATGTAGGTATCATATGTAGGTTATTCTATCCTATTATACTATTCTTTTTCTTTTATCTGTTTCCCTAAGTAGGTAGGTATATACTGACAAGAGCTCCGCCTTTAAATTACCAACAACAAGGTAAATCAAATAGATGGTAGGTAGGTACCTATATTATTATTAGGTATAATGTTATTTAATTATTACAAATCAGAAAAACAGCACTACTACTTTTTTACGAGGCCATAAGATTGCGATGAACGTTTGTAGATTTTTTTCTGTTTCTCTACATAGGCTATAATTAGCTAGGTACATTATGAAAAGAACATCTACATTAATATTAGTATTAAAAGGAGGAATGATTTGTTTTTTTGTATGTTTTTCTGTAATAATTAAACTGCGAAACTAATGGACCGATTTCAAAAATTCTTTCACACAGGGAAAGCTTACTTTTCTGCGAGTGACATGGTCTATAATTTTCATGTGTAACATTTTGCAGACCCCGACGAAGCATCAGATCGAGATCCAGTGACCACCGCAGTATTGCATTGGCTCGTTGGGAACATTCCCGGCAGTCTGGTCATGGAAGGCGCAGAGATTTACCCGTATCGTCGTCCCTCCCCAATGCTAGGTGTCTTTCACCGATACGTCTTTCTCATTTACGAGCAACGTATGAAGGTTAAGTTCAATGAACCGCGAATAAATACCATGTGAGTATATCGACATAAAATTGTAACAGGTCGATGTCTTTCGTCGAGTTTTTAAAAACTAACTGACATATTTATCTCGACGGTGGAGGAAAACTTCGTGAAGAAACCCACACTTGTTTAAGGCTGATTCACGTTGCACAGGGCCGGGTCCATGAACCGGACGGGGCACGGTCAAACATCTACGAGTATAGTATACTTTTGGTATGA
The DNA here is from genome assembly GCA_963855545.1 of Ethmia dodecea. NCBI lineage: Eukaryota > Metazoa > Arthropoda > Insecta > Lepidoptera > Depressariidae > Ethmia > Ethmia dodecea. The sequence goes on from OY979453.1 coordinate 4,158,379, forward strand.
AGTGCTTGACCATTGCCCGGATGGGGCACGGCGTCGACATGTCGAGGGGTATTGTTAGGATAATACACATACCCGGACCGGTGTAACATGAATCAGCCTTTAAAGCTTACAATTATTGTTCCAGGGATTCCAAAACGCGCGTCTTCTTTTCGGTAGATAAATTTGCTCGGAGGTATCAGCTTGGAGATCCTGTAGCTGGCAACTTTTTCCTGTCTAAATATACACCAAGAAATTCTAAATAAAAACAATGAGGCGTTTCTTAAAAAAGAATAGTAGATTGTGTCTTAACTTCTTATGGGAGCAAAATTATATTTTTACGGCGAGGGCGTTTTATTAAATCACGAACATAGTGAATGGTTCTAGGATAGAATCCCGAACGTAGTGAGGGATTCTAATGTAGAATCATGAACGAAGTGAGGGGTTTAAAGTACGTAGCCCAAGGTAAAAATAATTTTGCTACCGAATGATACACTGCTTTTCATACCTCTCTATGAGAAAAATTGTTGATGACATTGTTTGCTTCTTTTTTTAATATATTCCGGTGTTTAACTATCACTGCAGTCAATGCTACTTGGATACATTTTAAAATATAAAATACACAAACAATTCAATGTCGGAATTCGAAAATTTTGCGTAAAATAAAATGTAAATTGTGAAAAACGAGAGAATGTAATTCTATGGACAAACTTCCACCTGTTGACTGCCAACAACGAAAATGATGTTAATGATGATAATAATTTTGATGGTGACATTTTGACATTTTTTGACATTTTTGACCTTTTTGACATTTTTGAAATTTTTGAAATTTTGTCATTTTTGAACTTTTTGACATTTTGACATTTTTGACATTTTATGACCTTTTTGACATTTTTGACCATTTTTGACATTTTTGACCTTTTTGACATTTTTGAGCTTTTTGACATTTTGACATTTTTTGACATTTTTGAAATTTTGACATTTTTGAAATTTTTTGACCTTTTTGACATTTTTGACAGTTTTGGCATTTTTGAGATTTTTGAAATTTTTGACCCACGGGTCTGAAATGCCCAGTCCCTTTTGACCCACGGGTCTGAAATTCAAACTCGATCGAGGTATTGACCTAAGGTATCTACTGACCGAATTTGAAGTCAATCGGTCCAGTAGATCCGGAGATATCCTGTCGACAGACACACAGACACACAGATACACAGACAGACATCTTACTCAAACCATTAACTTCCTCTTATAATGCTACTCAGGAGGAAGTTAATAAGTATGAAAGCGCGCGCATTGCCACAGCAATTTTTCTGACAGTGTGGCACAACCATCGAACCCCATTCAGCCTTGTCAGCATATAAGTTACTCTATGCTTGTCAGCCTAATGCGGCGAAAAATGGTGAGCATGTGGACGTCCGTACCACCTCTTAATTCTTTTCGAAAACCACCTAGAAGTAATGTGACGGTGATTGTGACGCTGATTTCTGCTATCATTTTGATTGTGACGGCTTCCTCGCCGAAGGATTGATTAAAGTAGGTGGTACGGAGGTTCACATGCTTTGTCTATGGTTTTCACACAAATCGTCGAATTCCAAGAGAATCACACCATGTACCGGCGAAATTAACATTTTAAACCAATGTGACGGAATATGTGACAGCTACAAACACATTCTTTACATATGTGACGCAATAGGGACAGAGAAATAAGCGATCTTTTTTTCAGAAGCATGTCTTGAGCTTGGCCACCATTTATAGTCGAAAATACTAGTGAAACATGCATTTAAATAAAAACCTAACAGGAATTCGAAACCATTTAGTCACGACAAAGTAGCTCATAATATTATTTCCACGACTACTTCATTATTTTTTAAGAAAAACGTGAATGAATTTTTCATATACACGAATTAGGGTGACCAATGTCTTAGATCACTTAAGGACATTCATCTATGTATAAATAAAAAAATTGAACTCTCATCGGTTCTAAATTTAAAAGAAATGTTTGCTGTCAGTATAACGAATAGTAATAATTAAAAAAACGAATAAACACGCTGTAATGGTAAACTGAAATAAAGCTAAAGAAATATTTATAGAAATTATAAGAATTAATGGAATACCGCTGCCTCCTTGGGGATAAAAGGCGTGAGATTTTTTATTATTATTTATAGAATTAAATAATTAACGACACAATTTATGTTATCGTAAATAACTCTGGATCGACATTCGCACAATTCGATTTATTAGTAATAAAGTAATAATCTCACGCCTTATATCCCCGAGGGGGTAGGCAGAGGTATTCCATTTCTGAATATACCCACCTTTCAACAGATATTTTTTGGACCCCTAAACGTGATAGGTGGTGAGCCCTTCGCCGGACTGGGTCTTTTGCACATGTCTCAGAATTAATTCTGGGACCTGCGGGTGTCCTCACGATGTTTTCCTTCACCGTCGAGCTAATGATAAATATGTACGTAAGTTTTTAAAAAAATTATTGGTACATGCCAGGATTCGAATCCGAGGCTCACTGATTTTTATCATGTGAAGCGGGCTCTTTAACCGCAAGGTTATTACTGCTCTTGAGATTACATTAGATTAATTACTTTAAAAATAATTTTATAAAGTTCATATTTTGAAATAAGTATTTTTTAAATTATAATCAAAATTAATAGTTATAAAAATAAAATGAAAAGACCCCAATCCGATTTAAATAATAGTTTAAAATAATCGTCATATGAGCAGTAAGATGTATAGACAAAAGAGAGAGTATATTCTTTTTATTTTGTCTATGTAGGTATTTTCAACTTTAATAATTAACCTATCACGTGTAGGGGTCCAATATATCTCGTGAAATGTGGGTATATCTATATAACCTCTGGTTACCCCCTTGGGGATAAAAGGCGTGAGATTATATATATATTTTTTAATTAACCAGCCACTTATTTTTAAAAACTTTTGCCTGATACACCCAAGAGTCATTTTTGCACCCCGCTCCGTGGCAACAAAGCCCTCTCTTATAGTAACAATGACAATTACAAAAAAAGTATTTCTTTCATGTTTATGACCATTTTGTGTCGAATGGGTCGGAATGGAATAAAAAGACGGTGTTACTGGCTTCTCATTATTTAACTCTAATTAGGGTCCTGGTAATAAAGCTTGAGCTTACAAGCGACAATTCTCCCGAATATATCAGGCTTAGCGTTTCAAGATGTTTCAATCTGGGGGCACAGCAGTTCCCCCGCCAAGTCGACCAAAAAGCGGCACGGCCGTACTATCCTTTTCTCGAAGCAATTCACGCATAAATATTATAATAAAAACTTACTGTCTTTTATTGAATTCTTTATTTTCATTAAAATTTTCGATTCTATATAGTTATTGTAAATAAAACATACTTAGATATTGGTAGGTAGACAATAAACACCCCTCCTTTACCGTTTGCGAAGTCCCTACCGCACTTCAGTATGAAGTACTTTCAGTCAAGAAGGTCGACTCTGAATCAGTCCCAACAAAATGATAGTCACCCTATACAGTAACTTTCCATAGTAATGGACAAATCCAATTTTCTCTTAAATGAATAAAGTAGTCGTAGAAATAATATCATGAGCTATTTGTCGCGACTAAACGGTTTCGAATTCCTGTTAGGTTTTTATTTAAATGCATGTTTCAATAGGATTTTTGACGTTAAAATGGTGGCCAAACTCAAGACATGCTTCTGAAAAAAATATCGCTTATTTCTCTGTCCCTATTGCGTCACATATTATGTAAAGAATGTGTTTGTAGCTGTCACATATTCCGTCACATTGATTTAAAATGTTAATTTCGCCGGTAAATGGTGTGATTCTCTTGGAATTCGACGATTTGTGTGAAAACCATAGACAAAGCATGTGTACCTCCGTACCACCTATTTTGATCCATCCTTCTGCGAGGAAGCCGTCACAATCAAAATGATAGCAGAAATCAGCGTCACAATCACCGTCACATTACTTCTAGGTGGTTTTCGAAAAGAATTAAGAGGTGGTACGGAGGACCACATGCTCACGAAAAATGGAACTAATGTTTTGTTATAGTACAGTCAAGAGCAAGTCAAGCTTGACACTACCAGTTTAAGCTGAGCTCTGATTTGTACTGCGCGCCTTAGAATACAGGGCCGGGTCAAAGTCCAAAGTGTCAAGCTTAGCGTGCTCTTGACTGTACTTAAACTACAGTGGCGCCAACCTTAGATGCAAACTTATTTTGTTAATCTCTTTGGCTAAGAATGTTGCGGGATATTTTTAATTCCAAATTCAAAACACTTTTATTCGCACTTATTAAAATCCTATCGGAAAAGACTTACTTTGATCCCTGTTATTGAGGACCAAAACGTCACTTTTCGAATAGATGGTGTGATAAAACTATTTAGTTCTCGTTTTAATTTAATTTAACATAATAGCAACTGGCATGTTTTTTTGCAAGGCATATCATGTCATGCTTATTTAGTGCGATCTAATTTATGGTTTGACGTGTTTTCTCCTGCATTAGGTAGATACATTAACTTTAATAAGGAAGGTTTTTCGAGGTCGAGATAATGAAAAAATAAACAATGTTATACATACATACCTATTGTAATAACCGCAAATCGTGAAGAGATAATGTATGGTAGAGCATTAGCCCATAGCGTAGTACTATTAACTTATTCTGTGCCTATAGTCTTTTTATATATTATTATATAAGTATATGATAAAAAAGGGGGCAAACGAGCAGACGGGTCACCTGATGGTAAGTGAGGTCCGTCGCCCATGGACACCTGCAACTGAAGAGTCACAACTGCGTTGCCGACCTTTGAGGTTAGAGTAGGGGGAGGGCTAGGGAGGGGAGGGGGAGTGGGGATTGGGGCCTCCGGTTACCTCACTCACTCAACGAAACGCAATGCATTGCTTTACGCTGGTTTTCTGTGAGGCCATGGTATCACTCCGGTCGTGCCGGCCCAAGCGTGCCGAAACATGGCTCTCCCACGTCAAATTAAAAAAATTAAATACTGTCATGTTTATTTAGTGCGATCTTGTTTTCAACCCACTTTTAATTTCAACTGGGTGAACCGAGTTTGATTACTCTTTTTTTATTTGAAAGCTTTATTTATTTCCGTGTGGTCCAGTTCTGACAATGCTGCAATGGCATACATGAGAAAACCATATGGTTCTTTACAGTATGTTATTGGTTTGTGAGTGTTTTCTCTGACAATAGGTAGGCTAGGTACTTACATTGACGTAGGTACCTAGGTACTTTCTTGTTTTGCAACAGAGAAACTGCGCTATTAATAAGAAAGGTCACTTGATGTCGCGATAATAACAAATAAACAATGTACCTAATCCCTATATTAATAACCGCAACTTGTACATACATACTCGTAGTAGGCTTTAGCTTAAAGCCGCAGATTTAACATTTTTGATTGATTGATTTTTCATCGAAGAATTTTGGTAAATCCAGATTCTGAACCATCGGAAAGTCTGTCTTGGTTACTGCGAAAACAGAGTTTGCAGAACGTGTATCCTTACTAGGACTTAGCTCTTCGGCATTATTCGGAGGCAAGGGCGGCATAAAATTAGTAGCCTATACCTGGTAGGGCTGCAGAATGATGTTCCAGGAATTGAGGAGTTTCTTGCCTCGCGTCTTCGCCTCAACAATACATGCTGACGCGGTGGACTTGAAATGGCTTGAAAGCCATAAATCCACTTATTGAAAATAAGTGGATTTATAAGTCTCTACTTTGAATAAAACATTTTGACTTTTACAATAATTTAATAAGACCATAACACTAGTCTACGCTCCAAGACTCTTATACAGCTGTGGTACGTAATCATCGAACTGTGCTCGGTAGAAGTTTCCTGCAGCCGGAGCGCCTAAGTTGTACTTCTCCGCAAACTTCTTAGTTGAGAAGCCGGCACGGCCCTCCACTGACCTGAAAATGGCATAAAGTAAGTAAAAATATATATAAACTGTGTAGGTACCTACTTACTCTAACCTAAAACAAAAAAAAACTGTAATCGATCTTAGTTTCACCTATTGAACTAACATCATCTTATTTGGTGTTTAACACGTTCGCTGCCAACTATAATATAATAATAGTACACTACGAGTATATTCGTAGTCGGCAGCGGACGTGTGAATTATTTTACTTGTTTGTTAGCCTTTATAAATTATTCAAAACTCACTCTAGCGTAATTGCTACAAATAAAGGGTCAGGCGTTTCAAAACTAACTTATTATCCAGTCGTTTTTCGTCGAACTCCAGCCTTCCGTCTTGCTTATACAGGATGTACACATAGCGGTGGATGCCGGTACCAGCTGGAGGACCGGAGCCGATGTATCCTGAGAGGACCTCTCCTGCCTTCACGTTGTTGCCAGGAATGTTGACCACCAGCCAGTGGTGCCATTCGCGATACACTTTTTCTGGGCCATCGTAGTTGTCTGGGTCTGCGAATAGTTAAATCATACTAGCGGGTGCCCAGCGGCGTTGCTCGGATCCGGTTTTATCCCGTTCCCTTGGGAATTTCCGAAAATCTTGCCTTAGTGCTCATTAAACAACATATTATAAGAAACTTCTGTGCACAACATCATGCTTCCAGGCCTAGCAGTTTCGGGTAGTTTCGATACCAGGGTACTTTTATACGAAGTGCCTATAGTGGTCCGCAAAATTTATCATATTTTTTTTATGTGAGCTTTGTAAATTAATTAATATGGAGGTATAGGCCATAGTATCTTGCGCGAGTTAGGCTAGTGGCCACCTTACTTTTCAAGTCACCCGAGGGTACTTGACATGGCTTGAAGACTTCCACACAACACAACGAAAACCCGGACCAACGGTTTAAATCAGTTTAACGTGCCTTCAGAAACACAGAGGCGGCACTCGTGATATACCTAATGCCACTACGCGGTCACCCATGACTGACTGACTGCCCAACTTAACCAGTGTGATCGTTACAAACACACTAGTATCGCCGGGATAAGAGCGTTTCTAATACTTACCAGTAAATATGAGCGTGTAGTAGGCGTTGGGGTCCGCTTTGTAGGTGATGGAGGGCTGGTCCTTCACCTGCGTGGGAGTCAGCTCGTTGCCCAGGGTCGCAGACGCGCCGCTTGGGTACTTCAGCTGAAGTCACAAGAATTTATTTATTTATTTATTTTCTTCAACTTACTATACTATCTTACAGGTTTGTCACCCAATGCGACAGTGTAGGTAATCTATTTATATTAATATCGCCAACGACATATTACTTTGGCACCGAATATTTTCAGCCCAATGATAAAAGCAAATTTGCATTTATTTAAAAATACTTTATTAATAATATAATCTCACGCCTTTTATCCCCTAGGGGGGTAGGCAGAGGTATTCCATTACTGGATATACCCACATACGAGATATATTGAACCCCTAAACGTGATAGGTGGTGAGCCCATCGCCGGACCGGGTTTGTTTACACATATCTCAGAATTAATTCTGAGACCTGCGGGTTTCCTCACGATGTTTTCCTTCACCGTCGAGCTAGTGATAAATATGTACGTAAGTTTTGAAAAACTCATTGGTACATGCCAGGATTCGAACCCGAGCCTCACTGATTTTCGGCCTACTCTTTAACCGTTCGGGATATCACTGCTCTATTCACTTTATTTTAAAGTACATTTGATGCAAGTGCGAAATAGTACATTATGATACAAGTGTGCTAAGTTGACCATTATATACAAGGCGATATTGTGTGCGCACGAGCGAAAGCGAGTGCGCCATAAGAAAGCCGCGTATATTATGGTCACAGGCACACGTGTTTCATACGACGTTTTTCAACACACTTGCTCAAGACGACGTTTTTCTGAGAAAGAATGAGCGTTCTTGCCGGTTTTCCATTTTAAAAATTTTTCATAGGCCGGCCGCTAAATATTTACATTTCACTCGATTTTGATGGCAAAAGACTATCGCACGCGTTTTTCGCCTCGTTACGTATGTCCGGCGGAGTTAATAATAGGTTTTCTTCATGTTCTTCACTTGAAGTAGACATTTTAATTAATATTAAACTTCACAATTAATCTTAAGACAAACTTCGTCAAAGCCGACAATTATTTACGGAAAATGGCGCGTTGTTTTTTTGTCTTGCCGCGATACAGATGCGCGCGCAAGGCTAAGGTGTGAACTAGATCGGCCAACAGCCAAGATTAAAAATATAATTAAGTTTAAATGTAATGTTTAAAACAGAAATTACAGATAATTTTAAATGAATTTAAGTTATTTTTTAATAATAAAGCTGGATGTACCATTTACTGTTATTTTTCGCATAAATACTGTTTGTTGCTAAAATAAAAAGTTATAACCCGACTAAATTATATCGCTTCTTCTTCTTCTTACTTACGACTTGGTACTAGGGTACAAATGTAAATTGGTCGGGTTAATAAACTAAAGGCACTCGTTCAATAATATACTGAAAAAGCACGCGTGTTTAATATCTAGGATTAAGAGCCAAAAATCGGTGGAATAAAAACGTCGTTTTGAGCAAGTGTGATGAAAAATATGTTATGTAACACAAGTGTCCCGAGAGATCCTGAAAGATTAATTCATTATGAAACCCCTTGTGTCAGTCTCTTTGGATAAAATCTCCTTGCAGTGTTTTTTTTTTATTTCCAACCTTTTTAATCCTTTTTAATAAAAATTTTAATCTCATTTCAGATATTATTGCAAAAGTTGCAAATGTAGGTACCATACACTTTTGAATAAAATCTCCTTGCAGTAAACTTTTTTGTCAATTTCTTTTCTATTTTTACTTTGAAGATTTTTTTTTACACTACGACCGCCTGCGCGCGTATAAACAAGATTTGCCGCCATTAGCTATTTACTTAGTTACTTGTTTTATTTATAATATATATATATATATATATATATATATATATGTACATACCTTTTTGCATTAGTGAAGATAAAGTAGTGTATGCAACTGCATAATATATTATGGTTAACACTCGTGTGATTTTAATAACCCTTATTATATGACAGTTGCATAAACTACTACGCATAGATATAGAAATTCTAAATCTATACTACTACGAGTATATTCGCAGTGGCCGCCCAGCGGCTGACATATTGATGATAATGAACTAACCAAACGAAATGACGGTAAACATTTTTGACGTGACAACGTCTTATAATTCGATGGAGCCGGCTGCATGCACGAAAAAGTATGACGTATGCGGCGTTCCAGTGCAAGCGAGAGCGCGCAACGAGCGACAAAGAGTATTTTCTTATGACGTGACGTTGTCACGTTCAGCTATCGTCAGTAAACCGACTTTACAGACAACCGATTTTTTTTAAATAAATACGAGTAGGTACATTGCGTAACAGTCTGGCTGGCCATAACCTTGCGTCTTCTTATCGCAAATTCTGCGACTACTCACTGCCGATAGCCATTTGTTTATCACCCAGCTGTACCAGAAGGCGGGGTATAATTTCGGAGTATAAGTATGCGAGCCTGTAGCTAGATTTCCAACTTGTTCCTTGATCCTTCGTGGCCTGTATAGCTTATATGGTTTTGCGAATTTCGAAATGTGAAGTGTCGCAACTTTTTTTGTATCTTCGGAGTTCTTAAATCATATGTACCGGTAAGTAGGAATTAACTCCTCCAGTAGGTACCTACATATGGCTATGGTGTTTTTATTTATTTTATTTATTTCCTTTAACAAATAGTATACTTACAAATTTTAAATTACCCTCGCCAAACAACAATGCAGTTTGTCGACGAGAATAATGCCCTTGTTGTTTTCATAGCCTCCCCCAATCAGTGAAACAATGAAAAGAGACAGACTTTCTGCTATACCTACATGAGCTAAGATGGATAAATTAGGACGGATTTTGCGGTTTACGCATATAGGTAGACCCTTTGAGTATTAAACCATAATACTCAAAGAGGTAAACCTTATTAAGATAAGAGTACCTTAAAATGTTTATGTAGAAAAATCTGGATGGGTTGTGTCGTTGGTTTAACATACAGCGTCTATGTCAGCGATATGACTGTATTATAGGTAGGTACCTAGACGTTAAATAATTACACTGCACTTAGATACGTGAAGACATAGTTTGGTAAGTATTAAGGTGACACCTTTTCGTTACTACAAAAATTTTGGTTCTGGTAACGGTCGATCTGATTTCAAAGACAGTTCCGTCAAAACATTCGTGAACTTACCTCGATAGTAGCGGAAGGTGGAGTGGGGATCACATCCGGCACAATTTTGCTATCCTCAAATGATTTTTTCACCAGAGACATGATTGGCTGACAATGAAACAGACAATATTATAAATTACCTTATAGAGCCCACCGTGCACCGGACCGGGGACCTACCTACTGTCACACTTGCCTCAGAACTAATTCTGGGACCTGCGGGTTTCCTCACGATGTTTTCCTTCACCGTCGAGCTAGTACTAACTCGTCGAGCTAGTTTACGTAAGTAAAGAAAAAATCGTGAAGAAACCCGGAGTCCCTACAATTGGTATACTGAGACATGGTGTGTTCTATGTTTCCCAGTCTCACCATCTGTAAAAAAAAAGGTCAAAAAGCTTTCCCAACCCCCACATAAATAAGACGTGTGTGTATTTGTGTATATTTAGATTTCGTCCCCGTACCCAGTTTAACAAAATCAATTACTGCAGCCTACTTCCAGGCTAAAATTACACTCTTCTGGTCCGTTAGCTATGTCCATTAAAGTATATAATAATCTACCGCAATATCTAAAAAATGAAACAAACGAGATGAAATTTATTAAACTATTGAAAGAAATGCTCTATAAAAAATGTTATTATACAGTAGATGAATATATCAATGATAAAATGTAATAGATATAGTATATAATTAGCACGTTCCCTCTCACGTATTGCAGTGCCTAAACTAGGTCCTTATTGACACTGAAATATGTAAATACTATCTATGTATAACATAAGGATTGCAATAAACCATTTTGATTTGATTTGATTTGAACAAACCACTTTGTATGAATAGATAACTCGGCTTCTAGGTGGATCAAAATCAAATTTAATACAGATTTTAAGTTAGACCTGCAACAATACTCATGTGACAACCGCATTTAATTTGGTGCAGTCGCGTGATGCACGCCCAAACAGAAACAAATAATTTTAAAATTCAATTTTTTTTAGCTTATCTATTGATGTTGACAAGATACAATTGATTGATTGTATGTATTCAGATTTATTTATTCTATTCAATCAGGTGCCTAGGCTCTTTACAAATGTGAACAAACTCACTTTTTTCGCGTAGTTTCAGCACTACAACTTGAACAACACTGACGGCGGCCGCACAAGCTATTTAAGTGATAAAACTCACAAGTTATCCTAAAATTAGGCATGATTCGTAAGGCCTAGGTCAAGGTAGGGTATCTGATAACATACAGATAAGTATATATATTCCAATGAGATTAAAATATAATAGGGCATAGAGGGGACAAAGCGAGGAAAATTTGAAGCCGAAAAGTTATTCCAAGTGGAATAAGTCCAGTACAATTTCGACCGAATGACAGCTCGCGTTCATACTAACTGACATGACGCTTGAGCTTCAGACATGCTTCAAAGTTTTGTATGAAAATATTCCCAATGCCCCTCTATGTCCTATTATATCACGTTGAACGCCACGGGGGGCACCATGTGGGCCAAACTGAAAAGTTGGTTCGAGCCATCGGGAATTCATATTTATGACAAGTTTTCACAATGTTGTTTTTTGGTTATTATGCATTGAAAATATAATAGTTACCACTATAAACTAAAAACCCTGGTGTTTTTCTTCCATCACTGAAAAAAATGTCATTTCGGCGTAATCATAAAATAACGTGACGTTGGTCTAAAACAGGTGCATTATCGTAAAATAAGGAAATAATAGGTTAAGACTATGCTATAATCGAAATATATTAGTTGGAATCGAATTGTTTGAGTAAGTAATGCGATATTATGATTCTTAGCATCGTAAAAATTTGTCACACAATATAATATTCTCTTCTTCAAATAATAACTCACTGTACTATAAATTTGTATGATATTGATAAAGTAAGATTATAATTATAAAACACAATGACACCGTCGCCGTATTTTGATAGATTTCCTAGTTGAATATGAAGAAGTATCACCGAAAATACGATGAAGTCCTAGCACCACATTAAATTTTATAGAATAATGTGAATCCTACTAAAATTGATTACAGAATCTTATTTTTAGAGTAAGCATCATATTAATATAGTGATGATTACTAAAATACGAGTACAGAATCTCATCTATGAGTATGCATAACATTCTGTGTGATTCCTTAAAAATAATAATTATGATGACAGCACTTTCGGCGCTAGCTCCAATCGCTCCATTCCGCTCACATAATTATAACAAAGACATGATATTTTTTAATTCTTCGTAATCATAAAATAACGTGACGTTTGTCTAAAACTGGAGCATTGTCGTACAATAAGGAAAAAATAGGTTAATATTACGCTATAATCGAATTAATAAGTTAAGTTGGAATAGGTAATGCGATATTATAATACTTAGCATCGTAAAAATTGGTCACACAATATAATATTCTCTTTTTCAAATAATAACTCACTGTACTATAAATTTGTATGATCTTTATAAGTAAGATTATAAACATCAAACACAATGACATCGTCACCGTACTTATATAGATTTCCTAGTTGAATATGAAGAAGTATCACCGAAAATACGATGAAATCCCAGCATAATATTATTTAATATTACAGTCATATTATTTTATGCGCTAAGCATATTAATATAAGTGACACTACATAGAACGCGCCAATAGACGGCCGAGTTCTAAACCGCGCTATCGAAGTTTTCTAATGAGTTTGTATAAATACAACTGTCCAATATCAACCGTTGGACCGCGGTCCCCAGGCACGATCACTTCGCCTGGCGGAAGATCTTCCCTTTTCACGATGGAGATTCCACCTCCACTCCTCCATACTCCTCTGACCCTCGACACCTGGACTAGACCTAACTGGATATATGATCATCGGCAAATAGTGGAACACACTAGTGTTAACGCACACGTAACGCAAACAAGTGTGGTCATACGTTCTCGATAGATGGCGCCATGGTCGAATTGAAACACACTATCGTTTGACTCAGGGTTTAGATATAAGTAGTTAAGATGCATTTGACATTGTATCCACTCCAGCGTTGAGTGCAAGGTTTCATTAATAGAGAGAGAGAGAGGTTCTTTTGGACACCTTTGCAATATCTGGATCAGGCAGGGAATTTCGGGCACTATTTAGGAAGAGTTGTTTAACATTATCAGAACAGCTGAATTCCATGGTGAGGCTTCTAACTTGACAGTCTCCCCCACCGAGCCTAGCGTGTTACAATTTTACAAAACTGGAAATATGAGGAAGTCCTCGATAAATAGTAAAAAAATAATAGGACATAATAAATGGAGGTACGAGGAAGTCATCGATAAATAGTAGGAAATATAATAGTACGTAACTCGAGATATGATGAAAGCAAACATAAATAGTAGTAAACATAATCACATTATGTATGCTCGTCCGACTAAAGCCATGGTGACACGTCATCTTAAATGCAGTTATCATCATCAGACGTGTTATCATCTTTCTTTTTGGTGATATCAGTATTCTCCGTCCTTGAGGTGAATTCATCTTACTTATCCTGATTTCACGTCTTTTATGATTACCAGTTTTCTCAGTGCAAAATCCTAAGAATTTGTGAGTTGGCACACGGGTGTCCCCCATGGCTCCCGCGGAAGGAATTACGTTTTTACTACCGCGGGGGCCACGGGGATCACAGCCCGGCCCACACCGCACAACTCGCCGTATGCGAGTACGCCGCGTGCCGCGCTCGGCGATTTAGTTGCCCGTTCCAGTTACAATTTATTCTGACAAATTTTAGGGTTCCGTACCTAAAAATTAAAAAAAAACTGAACCCTTGTAAGATCACTTTGTGATCCGTCTGTCTGTCAAGACCCTTTATCTCGGGACCGCGTATAGGAATCGAGTTAACATTAAAACCATGTACTCAGGTCTACGGTCCCTTGATGCTTAAGGGTTTCCTTTCCGCAATTAGTCCCTAAATCAGACCATTGTAGTTACGTGAGCCATTGCAGATCAAACTTCCGAGTCTGCTTAGGACATCCGCAAGGGATTCTGATGTTCCAAGAATTTCCTTTCAGATCTGGGCAACGCCAGCTCACTCAAAGAGCATAATTATGTGCTACTGTCTCCTCCGCCTTAATGCACGCTCTGCATAGAAGGCTGTCAGTAATACCTAAAGTGTGTAAGTGTTTATTCAGTGAGCAGTGTCCGGTGATGGTCCCCGACACCATTCGCAGGCTGTCTCTGTCCAGGCGCAGAAGGCGCTTGGGCAGTTCCGTGTTCAGGAATGGCATATACTCCTTGGACCATTCCTAGTGTTCTGGATAATCTTATGTTGATATCACCTGAGTAGACTCCCGACTCCAGTTCCAGTGTCTGTTTTTGATCCATCAGTGTAGATCCTTAGCTCTTTTCAGTGTAGAACCTGAGTGATCATACAACTCTGCTGTAAGTTCTACGTTGTAGTGTTTTACGAAACAGTGTGTTTTCGGAACCCTCGGTGGGCGAGGGTTCCGACTCGCACTTGTCCGGTTTTTTATCGTAAACTTCAAATCAAATACTACATACTATACTATACGTTGTATATATCTCATTAATTGTGCAATTTGAAACAACCCTTACAAAGTTCAGAAAAACGTAAAAAAATCTAAGTCTTTTGTAAAAAATAAGAACCAAGCTGACTGGATTGTTCTACAGGGCCACACGGCCCACCTTGCTAACTTTTTAGAATGAAAACGATGCCCTGTGGCTTGTAAATCACGTTTGAACAGAAGCATTGTGGTGGCTCACCGGTGACCCCCGTGGCCTGAATGGATTCAATGGGTTTGGCCCACCCGTGTCCCCAATGGCTCAAATGAAAAGACAACTATTTTTCTGTGGCGTTCAACGTTTAATCTCTTTGGTAGGTATATTCATATTTGGCGACCGCTCGAGAGTTTCAAGTTCAAGTTTTAATGTTTACTCGATTGGTAGTGATTTGCGGGATCTGAACACAGGTTTGCGGTTACATATGTAATTTAAATAGATATGTGCCATGTATCCTATCATTTAAACGAATTTCATTTTACTTACAACGAACCGAAGATGTAGGTAATATTGTACTTAAATGTACTTATTTTCCGTTACGCCTAATTTTATAGGCGATATGATAGTAAAAGACTAGTTGACTAGAAAAACATATTTTGATCCCTCAGTTAGATTACTATAAATATTGTATAAGTACTGACGTATTTTATAACAAAAAATGAAGACAATACAGCGCTTTGAAATTTCGTGTGACGTCACGCCGCCGTGCTTAAAATTTTTATAAGGAGTGACCGCAAACTCCTGAAGGTTGATGCGATATATCTTGTTTTATTTTATATGATAGGTAAACCAAAAAATACCCTTACGTGTTCAATATTGTTTGCTAATAATAATAATAATAATAATAAATCTTTTATTTAAAAAGCAAATGACACTCTTAAATCAAAAGATTTTATGTTACAATGATGCTCAATAGATTTAGTTGCCTGGCTCCCAAACTAGGATTCCCTGTACTATGGGTAGCCAGTCTTTCATCCTATAAATAATTATACATAAAAATTGCACTATTGTAGTCTTCGTTTTAATAAGTACATTTTAAAAAGTAAGTAGTTAGTAGCTAAAACGAATCTGCAACACAACTCATCGTCGGAGGGTAATTAGAAAATTTTAGTCAACTGATGAGCAAAAGTAAATGATTCAAAGCAAACATAGTATAAGCAAAACATTCAGACAATGCATAACTAACTTTGTTTAATTTAACTAAGTAATTTTGTAAACAATTTTGTACATTTTTATTTGTCTGTTGTGTCTTGTAAATATGTTGGAATGTGAGTATGCATGTGGGGGGGGGGGGGGGGGAGTAAGGAATATGCCTGTGGTTAAGATTGCGCGATTGTTAGTGAGTGTTTATTAATTAATTATACAGTGTATGTACAGGTGAATGAGTTTGTACCTGGGTTCAAAGTTTACAAGAGATGGAAAGTGTGAGAGTGATATTGAAAGAAGAGTGAATGTATGTATGTATGTATATTAGTAATTTTGTTATAATTTGGTTGAACTGAGCTGAGATTCGATTTCTTGGTAACTAAGGTTGTAAAGAAACATAAATATAGTTTTTTTTACTTGGTATCTGCTCATATTTAATAAGTTAAATTTATTATTTAAAGTTGAATATAGGAAGGGTCCCATGTAAAAAAAGAATCTATTTGCGAATGAAGTTTTTAGTTGGGGGATTACCCATAACCGTACCCTTGCAGGAATATTTCTTAAATTATGGCCTTTCTGTTTGAGTGGAAGCTGAAAAAGTATAGAGGACTTGTGAAAGGTTAAAATAGTTCTTTGGATGTACAAACCTCTGACAGTTAGCACCATTGCCTGGGCATAGATTTGGGAGGTAGGAAAACGGAATGGCTTATTGTGTATTATTTTCAGTGCTGCTCTTTGAGCACGCTCCAGTTTAAGCAGAGTGGTTTTGTACGTCCCTCCCCATGATAATATTATACAATATGACAGAATAGATTGGCATAGGGCGTAGTATACTATTTTAAGGAGGTCAGATTGGGCAATACTTCTAAGTTTCTTAAATACGTAAAATAGTTTTCTTGTTTTTTGGGTTAGCGCATCAATATGTAAGGTCCAGTTAAGTTTATGATCTAAGATTACTCCTAGATACTTTATACTATCTACGCGATCTATATGCGGACAGGTACATGACCCGACGGATCTACAATTGGAGTTATGGATTTTTATGTATAGTTCGTCGGGAGGAGCGGTTCTTTCGGATATATGAAAACATAAATACATCGTTTTAGACACGTTTAGGGTCAGTAAGTTATCATCTAACCACTTAGCAACCAGAGACATGCCCTTTTCGGCGTAGTTAACAGCCTCAGACCAACTTTTGCCCCCAAATAGGATGGCAGTATCATCTGCGAAGGCAATGATCCTGGCCGACACTATTCCCAGCTTACACAAATCATTTATGTAAACTAGGAACAGGGTCGGCCCAAGGACACTGCCTTGTGGCACCCCAAAAATTGTGCTGACGCTGTCACTTTCGAAATTGCCAATTTTCACAAATTGTTTCCGGTTAGGTAGCTAGTAAACCATGTCTGTGCTACACCTCTGACTCCATACAATTCCAGCTTTTTTAAGAGCAAGGGAATGGACACTGTATCAAAAGCCTTTTTGAGGTCCAAAAACGCTCCAATTGTTTTAGTGCCTGCGTCTAGATTGCGAGATACAGTATCGCATAGAAGAGTCACTGCGTCTTCAGTACTCTTCTTCGGACGGAAACCGAATTGGTTCTGGGATAAAAGATTTTTGGATTCCAGAAAAGAAAGAAGCCTTTGGTTAACTACCTTTTCGAGAATTTTAGATAGAGTTGTTAGTAGGGAAATCGGTCGGTAGTTACCAACATCCTTTGGATCACCAGATTTAAATATAGGACAAACTTGCGCAACTTTGAGTTGCGCAATCTAACTGAAGAACCGAATAGAATCGATTTCTTTTTACCCAGGAAACATCGCTAATGAGAAGTGATGGAATGAAAATTAGAGAAAATAAACTGATACATAAGTGAGCATATTTTTGTAGAATTAATTGACTGAACGCTTGTGCGAAAAACTTATTCGACTACCAATTAAAATTTTACACATATACTCAGCTCACTATATCTACACTAATCTACACTAGAATAGATATTATAAAGAAGAAAAATGTGTACTTTTGTATGTTTGTAACGAATAAACTCAAAAACTACTGGACCGATTTTTAAAATTCTTTCACCAATGGAAAGCTACAATAACTCTGAGTAACATAGACTATATTTTATTCCCGTATTTCCACGCACAGAACTGCTAGTATTTAATAATAATTATTGCAAAGTTGAGTTTTTGTTTTTTTTAATTAGAGTAGGCACTTATTCCAAACCAGTTGTGAGCAAAGATTTTTAAATAAGTATACTAGATTATTCTAAAATCTAAAAAGAAATTCAAATATACTGGAGTAAGTATATTTAAATCTCTTTGGTGTAGGTAAATTTACTATTTGTGGAATCGCAAGAAAAAAACAGTGTTCACAAACAACAATTTATTCAAACAAGTTCAAAGCGAAACTAAAAACAATAACAACACAATAAATCCTGTAATCTATAATATTATTAGTTACAAACAAAATCTTAAACCCTTATTTTAAGTAGTTATAATAGGTATGTATTACATAATTACACTAAAAAATATGACTTCTTTCTTAACATACACGACAGATTGTTCGATATTTTTAAGTAAAGACCACTTTTAAACACCGACAAATATTTTATATTTTATAAACTAACAGATAGGATAAATACGTTTTATGTTGTTAATTTTGAGCTACATGAATGAAATGAATAACAATATTAACCAAAATACCTATTTAAATAACGTATTTGGTGCGACATAATATTTTTTTATTAATTATATTAGCTATGACATGTACCTATATAATTTGAAAAATCATATATATAATTTTTACAATCCAATTTGACCAGTCGACTAGGAATCACAGATTCAACGATTTATATAGACAATAATAATTATATTATATTATACAATAATAAGACTGTGTAATAATTTATTTATATTTATTATTATAAGTGACTATAATAAATAAATAACAATACAAATCTATAATTCGATTGAAACTGACCGACAGCAATCTTTATCTAAGATTGGTGGCATTTCGTAATTCATTCTATGTAGAAGCAAGTCTATAACATACTGAAATATTACTACAAGTCCTAGACTACTACTGTCAGTTCAGAATCAAATGCATTGGAAAATTATAAAATAAAATTTCTTAATATATTTAAAAAAATACAAAATAATTTATATGCGATGAATATTGCTTCTAAATATTGTTTAAAAGAAAAGTACAAGAATAACCATTGAGGTAATAAGGAGTAAGTGGATATATTTATACGAAAGTATTTCTATTACGTATTAAAGAATATTCAAAATACATAAATAAGGTGATTATTGGAGTAACTATGTAACTGCTATTCAGGTGCTTTAACAAAAACTGTGTTTAAAATAAGTACAGCTATTAATGAATATTTGCCTAATTAGAAGTTACAAGCAACTGCGTTATGTGACTATACGCAAAAGATAATTTTGCTATTTACACAGAAATCCCAGCCTATTGTCCGTCATCATTATCAATAAGCTTACAATTAAATCTATTATTAACACAATTAGTTCTAATTCACTTATCTACTTTCACAAGGATAGTACGTCTACAAAATAATCGACCAAGAATAAACCATATTTCTGTCCAACTCGAACCCAGACAGTCAGATTTTTTATTTCATTCGATTTATCTCCTTTCCATTTATAAGATAGGATAGGCCACACCGCAGCTTTGACTTCGATATATGGTCGACTGATCCCTCTATTTCAAGTTGTTAATGTCTACGAGTATAATGGCCGGCCATAGATCGACATTCATCGCTTTCGCGTAGCAATACCTCTAAAACATACTCAAAGTGACATAGGAATTTCTACAATTAGCGAAATAGATTCTATACAACTTGAACTGTAGCAAAAGCGCTGAAAGTAACTTTCTTTGGTGGTTCTGCGCTGCAAGTCCTCACTACAGACCTTTTGGCTCCATCTTGGCTCTTCAAAACTGGTTTCAAATTAGCAACGTCGCCGTGCGACTGCGCTTTGAACCTCCCCAACGTGTTAGTCGGGTTCCCTAAGTCACGTAACTTATTTGTCAACCCCGTAATCCGATTGGATAGGTTAGAATAGTTGGTCTTTTTCACCTCCGTAGGTTTTTTGGGTTCGCTCAGCTTCTTAGGTAAGTCCAAGTTTTGGAGGGAAGTGAATTTCCTGTGATCCGTGTTCAAGGTTCTCTTCACTTCGGTCGGTCGCGGTAGTCGTGGCGGACGGGGTAGGAAGTTGTTTTGCCTGAAGGGTATTGGGGTCAGTTTCGGCTTTTCGCTCGGCAGTCGGTAATACTGAACCGGGTCCAATCTTTGGGGTTTCCTCAGGGTTAACGCCATCGCCATCTTTGTGGGTCTCGCGAGGCTGTCGAAGGCTGTTGTTGAAAACTGAGAACGGCTGTTCCTCCATTCTTCACGGTCAGATTCGTAGCCAGCAGACACTGGAATAGAGAAATGAAAATTTCAGTATAAGCTTACGTTTCGAGATATATTAATGATTTTATGAAGAAAATTTTATAGACGTGATCGTTATTGTTAAAATAGCACAAACTATTGTATTAGTTGAACCGGCATTCTATCAATTCTAAAAATAATGCTACAAAAATCAGCATTCAACATTGTGTCTAAACAACAACGGACAAATGCGCTGTCTGTCGTCAATATATTTCTATTCGGGGTGCAACAAAACATTTACAACGGCAAGAAATAGGGGCACTGTCGACATACAGCGATGTATCTAATTGCACTATATTCAAATGAGCAAACGCTAGACCAATGCTTAATTAGTTAAACGATTTCGCAGACCAATCAAACTTTACCAATACTCCAGTCAAAAATGTAAGTCTGCAAAATTTACATAAGCAAATAATTATGATGGTTTTACAAATTTGGTTGGTTAATGCAGATTGCCGAATTTATATTGTAGTTACATCATAGCCTACCCCCTCGGGGATAAAAAAGGCGTGAGATTATACTATACTTACATCATAGCCACTTTGAATACGGAATCTCTGATTCAGATCACGACTAGTTCCGCGCTGGGTCGCATACAAATCGTAAGATTGGAGTCAACACATGATGTGCGTCGATGACCTACTAGATCAACTAGCAAGGATTTTTGTAATGTCTACAGGAAAATTATGTTATGTTATGTTATGTTAATCGAGGTTTTGTTGGTTATAAATAGGTATCTACTTATCTTATTTACGTATGCAGAAATGATTTTAGATAGAAATAAATGGAAGGTGATAAGTAATGGAAAAAGGGCAAGAAAATTACGATTTGTCGTAGCTTAAGTTTGAGATGATTTCCAACTGCTCTAAAAGGGGGGTATTTTTTTTCGGGTGTAAGTATGTATATAGGTAAGTGTGTGAATTTTGAACGCCGCCTGTAGTCTAAGCGCTGATAGGTTTTAAAAGATAAGATGTCGTTAGGTACGTTGTTATCTCAGAATTGTGATGGGCTACATTTTTACCCTATTACATCAGAAAGAGTAATGCGTAAATATTTTATCCCTAATACGGAACCCTGCTATGCGTGGTCTGACACGCACTTAGCAGTTCATTTATAGGAAAGCAACGGGCTCAGCAACCGATTCCAGTAATCTAGAGTCCAGACAATAATTTTGTTAAATATACAGATTAATATGGACTGAAAATGGATATAAAGATGCTCCTTAGAAAAGGTCTACAATACATCTAGAAATCGGCTAATACAGAACGAAAATTAACGTAATAATTATCATAAAATCCACTTGTATGATTGGAATTAATTTCGTACTTTAACAACGTTCAATGAATGGGTTAATTTTTTTATATTTTTTTACTCGTATATTGTTTAATTTATTATTAATAGGTTAAAATATAGGAACGTTTTTAATATTATTGATCTCGAAATGCTGAAATTGTCAACAAGACAATTTATAATGATACTACATAGCTGAAAACCACACATGTATCGAATAGCCGACACAATATAATAACTAGAATTTAGTAATAATACAACTTAATTTTTTAAGAGGCTTATGATTGTACTTATCATCGGTATTAAATGATATATTTCCGTAATCTGCAATTTAAATATTGGATGTAAGACCTTTTAACAAAACAGCAAGGAAAAGTGAGTAGTAAGCAACTAATAACAAATTCATTATAATTCTTTAATCATTTTGTAGTAAGTATTGTAGGTACTCGTCGATAGTACGATATGCAAAAGTGTGCTTCAAGGGCGTTAACTGGGTTCATTCTGTTTTAATTATGGTTTATCAATAGAAAATGTTGATTTCATTTTAAAATTGGATATGTTCTTTCTCAACTCTAGTCTGGCCTTGGAACTATGGTTGTCAAACATGACCTTAATCTATATTGGAGAACGGAAAGTTATTTTCGAGCACTTCTTCACATCACGTTCGAACAATGTCTTAGAATAATAATTTGCCGATAATTTGATGTAAAACCATCTATCATATTTTTTTATGTATGTAACTATATACATATCTATTTAGGTATGTGAGCTATTTTGTGTTACTGCTTTTAGCTTCTAGAATATTTTTTTTTATGTGCGCTGAGCTGTGTCGTTAGAGAGCTTCGATCAACTATATAGTTGATCGAAGTTAGAGAGAGAGAGAGAGAGAATGGTTTGTTAAATTTTTACGCTACCTCGCCCTAAGAAAAGTAATATTTTGAAGATTTCTGGTGCCATTTAAACTTGACTTTTTTATTTCTAAATAACTATGTACCTACTTAATTAATCCTCGTTTCTGTAATGTTTTTTATTGTTATGAAATATGATTTGTAAAACCTCATCTTTAGCTATACAAGCTAAGAAGAATAATTGTGACAGACCCGGAGAAGCCAATACGTACTATACAAATGCGAATAGGCCCGTCAAACGAGAGTTTATGCAAGTGTCACCGCAAGCGGCGCCGGCGCATCGTAAACACGATTGCGGACACCGCTGACTGATGCTATAATAAATGCCTGCACGCAGCTGCCATACAAGTCTATACTGATTCTAAAATTGGTGGGTTAATGATTATTTGGATGCATAATTTAGAACTGACAGACATCGATCAATTTAGGTTTATTATGTTTTACCTTATTTTTAGTGTAATCTCCGTATAATCTATGTAAAGGATTTTTCATCTCTCCGAGCGGAAAGAGTCAACTTTCATTTCGCTGCGCTAAATAAAGTTGAAGCTTTCCACCTCCGCCGAGCAGAAAAAAAGTATACACACCTCGGGAAGTAAATAAGAAAACCTCAGATCACATGTTTGAAGACCTCGGCTTCGCTTCGGTCGAAAATTACATGTGATCTGAGACATTTCTTACTCTACTTCCTTATGTGTGTAATATACTATTTTCTGGGGGTAAACATTGATAGAGCTGTCATAGTCCTTCCCATGCGTGAGGCTCGGGTTCCAATCCTTTAAAACATGAGCGCCACAAAAAATCTCTGGAAGTCTGTTGTTTGAATTTTTGTTTAAAATATTTTAAGTCTAAACGTAATTGGGTATAGTCCTTAACAACTACAATATGCTTCGATTTTGAGTTCGCTACAATCATAAGATACATGCAGGATACAGGTTCACAGTGCACCACGTGCAGTGTAATATATAACTGTCAACTATAATTCCGTCTATAAGTCTGTCTGTATGTATGTTAGGCCACACGTGAAAACTTGCATCATGTATCATAGAACCGATTCACTACAGCTCTCATAATGTGGTCGAGTATGTGCGAAATTGCGAAACGTGTGAAGTTATTCAGATGGTGATTTTGATTTTCATAATCATAATCATTTGACGGGTCTGTTGGCTCAGCTGTTGGTAGTGACAAGATAAAAAACGGGATCTTTGCCGGCAACGTAAGTAAGAGTATGGAAATTTTTGACGACTTTTTTGTAAAGTCATAGGTACTTCTATTGACTTATTATTAAATATTGCCTGTTGTATACTTTCCCTAAATATCTACTACTAATCTGTTCTACCTAGATATAGGTACTTTGGAAGACATTAGTATCTGTAAGTAGTCTAAAAAACGGCCAAGCGCGAGTCTGATTCGCACACGAAGGTTTCTGTACTACCACAATACAATATAAAAGATAGAGCAAAAAACGAAAAAAATACGTCGTTGGTACAAATTATGTGGTTAAAAATTAAAGGGTGTCCCCATACATACACGGTATTACAGAACCCTTCGCATGATATTTCGACTCACACTTAGCTGTTTTTTAGCACGCAGTAGCACTACCCTAAATAAGACGAATCAAACGACACCTCGTAAAATAAATTCAACGGAAAAACATTACCTTTCATGACGCTTTCGGGGACTAATAACAGTCTATCAAAAAAAATACATAAGTATAATAGCATATTGGTGTCATGCGATATGATTTGCAAATACAATATTTTGTAATGTTGGCTTTGGATATCACTTTTATGTGCGACATAATTCAACCGTGAAGGGCAGGTTCGATTCCCACGCTGGTCGCTTTACAACAAACTCTTCCTGTAATACTACAGACTACTAAAGAGTATGTCAGCAACTCGTCAGTGGAGATGAGCTGCTGTTTACATTTAGCCAATTTTCATGGACGAGTTTTAGAGTGCCTTGTTATTAGACTATTGACTTTTATAAGTGTAATTTGCAATTACCTATGGATCGATTTTCGATCGCCACGGTCCGGTCATGGTCTCACCACATTTCACGTTTACGATCCAGAAAACATACTGGTGAAGTATGGGTATTTCCAGGAATGTTATAGTCAACCCCGTCAGGGATGAAACGTGATCATCCTAATCCTATCTACATCTACACTAATATTATAAAGAGGAAAGATTTCTATTTTTGTATGTTTGTAACCAATAAAATCAAAAACTACGTGACCAATTTAAATAACTTAGAATGCTACAATATTTTTGAGTAACATAGGCTATATTTTATCTCCGTATTCCCACGGGAACGGGAACTACGCGAGTAAAACCGCGCGGAACAGCCAGTATTGTACCTATATTAATTTCAGGTGGCAATATTCCTCAACATGTGTACATACCTATTGAAAATTTAATTTGTAAATGGGGGGTCATATTTTAATCTTTGTATTACTAAAACTATGTGAATGAACAAAATTTTAAACTATAAATTAAAAACCTCCTCCAAAGCATCACATCGAGGTAGCGTACCCATACAACTGGCAGCATTGCCCCTTTGGTCAGCTATGAAGACTCTTTGACAAAAGTAGCTGCCAGCTCTCGGATCTTTTGTCGCCTCAATGAGACGCTTTGAGAGCGCATTAACAAACACTTTTGTTTCTGGACCCCACGGCCCCAACGTCTCTATTGCAAATGGGACGAAATTAGCAGTTGGAACCAGATCCATATATTTTCTTTTTTTAGGAGTTTCAACTGCTAAAGCAGTGGAACCAGAGCGGATAGAGGTTCCATCGAGATGACAGGGAGCCAAGTTGTCCACATAAGTCGCGTCCCACATTTGTAAATTGATTTATTGACATTCTGTATGTGCTATTAGATTTAAAGGTCGCCTGTCATTCAGTCTAACAATTGTATTCACATATTAGAAAAGTATATAGTTTCCAATTAATAACATATTATTTTTTTTTTATTGTAGGTAATCTATTAATATGTTATTCATTGATAAAAACATTTTTATAAGTGAGTAGAATAGCGAGATTCAATTACAACAATTACACATTCTAGCAGACTCGTAAAAATTTAAATGGCCATCAAAAGTCGTTCCAACATGCACCACAATGTGCGAATGCCTAACGAAGCATCTCGCTAGCAGGCCCGGATCTATCATATGGCTTTTTGTTCTTCAGCCCAGGGCCCCGTGGGTTTCAGGGGCCCCCAGCTAAGTCTAGTGAAAGTCAAAATTAAACATCGTAAGGTTTGCAGCCCTGCGAATCCTGCGATTAATCAAACTCATTCAATTCATTTAATTCAAGTCTACCTTGTGTTGGTACTTCGAACTGAACTGAGTAATTAAGTGGACCCCTCATTTATTGGCGAACTAAGCCTATCGGAGGCAAGGGGCGGAAAAACTGAATGAGGCCCCCCGGTCTTAGAACTTTTGGATTTGGCCCCCCAGGCCCAGTGCGGGCCTCTGGTCCTGGGGGCCTCCAAATTTAGCGTAGGTTTAATCTAATTTGTGTCTATGAAGCCTCCTACCAAAACCAAACTGCCTCTTATCCTTGTTTATTTTCGCTAAATTTGGAGGCCCCGCATGACCAAAGGCCCGGGGCGGACCGCCACTTCCGCCCTTACCTTAGTCCGCCAGTGCCCTCATTAGTATTAGCGCAGGGCCCCCTAAACTCACGGTCCGGCCATGCTCGCTAGTGCTGCACCCTGACCTTTCTTGCTCAAACAGCAAGTCTGCAAACACGATTGCTTAATTTGCGGCGTCTGCTTTTTTGGGACAGACGTGATCGACTCAGCGCGGAATTTGTACAGTCTCGTCAATAGTCGTCAGATTAGTCAATAGATTTAGAGAGGATTCTGTCTAGACACACAGTAGTCGCAAAGTAGTCCCGATCCCGGGAAGTTCATTAACCCCGGGTTCCGGGATAAGAGCAGTGATAACCCAGCGATTAAAGAGCCCGTCTCTCATGCGTGACGTCTCAGGTACGAATCCTGGCATGTACAGTCAACAAAGTTGTTAGGGTTACATAGCCATAAACTAAGATTCAGTTTTCTCTTAAAGCCTTAATTGTATTTATAGTTTTTTTTTGGTAAATTATAAGGATCAAAGATACCTTTTGAAATAAATATTAATCAATAAGATTAATTCAAGACTCCCCCAGAAAAATTAGTTCTTAATTACTGGCCATGTCACCTAAACAACTTTGTTGACTGTACCAATGAGTTCTTCAAAAACTTAGTAGCTCGACCTGCAAGCCCGCAGGTCCCTCAGGACAGGAGATAAATAAGAAATAATTCTGAGGCATGTAACAGACCCGATCCGGCCCGATGGGCTCACCATCACCTGTCACGTTAAAGATGCCAAACATTATACTGGTAAATTGTGGGTATTTCCTGAAAGGGAATATCTTTGTCTACCTCTCTATGACAAAATGTGCGATTGGGTTTATTATTTTTATTTATTCTATTTCATCCATTGGATGAAGTCTCTGTACTTTAGGTACCTACGAGTACTCTACTGCGTCGCCTAAGGAGTTTCGCAACGTTCATACAAGGATGTCACCAGCTTATTTGTGGACGATTGCGATATAAACAAGAGGCAATCTGTCTGTCAATCAACAAATTGACGTCAGTAGCTGCTATAAGTGTGCAGTTACGTCGTTCGCGTCCCGTGATAGATAAAAAATCTGACCAAGTACGAGTCGTACTCAAATGTAAGTAAAAACTTGTAGGTACCTATGCTAATAGTTCTTCTATTGTGGGAATGTATAAGGAGTTAGGTAGTTGTACAGAATAATCCCAAAAAAAGTTTTTTTAAGATGTAGGTACCTATTTGCCGCTTCATCAAATCAAAGTGAATAATTTCTACGACCCGACTCGTAGGTCTGTCTGTCACTCCGTCCGGTGCCTCAAGAGCAGTTGAGCAGTAGGTTAAATGTTCGATTTTATAACAGGCTCAAGTAATTTGAGCAAAAAAGAGTTGAGATATAGAGCATTAAATGTTCGGAAATACAAACTATGTCCTAGTTGAGTAATTTGGTTGGGCAGTGGGAGGGAGACGGTCTCCGTACCATAAAACTGTGCTAACACTATTTACACTAGACGTATATTTATTTTTACCTTTGTTCGGCAATAAATAATTGACACTCCGAAAAAGAGACTCGTTAAAAAGTTCGGTGAGAGTGAGAGCTCCGTGGACATTGCAGATGGAAAGCAAACATCCGCGACTGGGCTTGGCAAGCAGTTTCATATTCGTTTTCTCAACAAGCCCTTTACTATTTGCAATTACAAATAACTCACCAATAGCCATTCACTTGTTTATAACTAACAAGGCATACTCTATTACAACCATCAGCCTTACCTGAGTTTCCTTACGGGATACCATAAATTATTATCTACTCTAATAAATACATCAACATCTACATTAATATTATAAAGTGGAAAGATTTTATTTTTGTACGTTTGGAACGAATAAACTCAAAAACTATTGGACCAATTTTAAAATATTTTGCTCCAATGGAAAGCTTACTTTTCTGGAAGCAACATGAGCGGAACACATAGTAATTACATAATTTGACGATATTTTACCCGTATTTTTCGATTTCCGTGGTACTTAAATCGTATAAGGAAGGTTTTTAAGTTGTTATAGTCGTGTGGATTTCTAAAATAGTCTGCGTTCTTGCCCACCCGTCGAGCTGGGAGCGCCTGTCGCAAAACACTTAAGCAAATTCAATTGTTACCTTTTAAATAAACGTAGTAATTGCATTGCAGAAGCAACGTGCCGATTTATTCTGTCACCAGTGGAATTTGCAATCCATTTGGGAACAATAAAGTATTCCAAGAATAAAGAAGCTCTAGAAGAGTCATTTAACAACTTTTTTTAAAATATTATGGCCCCTGAGTCTAAGCTTAAAACTTGATCGTGCTCGTTTCCTCTGTGATAATGTAGCTTTATATTGGAGAATAAGGTGTAAGAATATATAATTTGTATCCCTTCATAGTGGTCATTTACGTAATATAAGAAACCTTTGTGCAAATTGTCATTCTTCTAGACCCAGCTGTTTCAGCTGTGCGTTAATCAATCAGTCAGTCAGCCAATCAATCAGCCACTCAGTTTCTTATCTTTTATATCTTTATATAAACTCAAAAACTAGTGGACCGATTTTAAAAATTCTTTCACCAATAGAAAGCTAGAAGATCCCTGAGTAACATAGGCTATATTTTATTTCACGGGAATGGGTACTACGTGGGCGAAACTGCGCAGAACTGTTGTTTTAAAATATGTAGAACAAGATTATTAAGATTATTTATTTGGTTATATTTTAAGACGTTTCGAGCCTCTCTATATCTGTCTAACTTCGATCACATCAAGTTTCGCAACTCGCAAGCCGTCAGGTCTACTGTCTCAAATTGGTACCGCGCCACGCTAATGGAGTTTGTGACGCAGCTTTATTTACCCGTTCCGCGAGACGAGCCGTGCCTAATCTCTTCAGCTATTCTCTATTTCCATGTTTAAGTGATTTGGAAAAGCCGGTTTCAATCACCGTTTTGCAAGTAATAAGTTGTGACACGTCTTTGAGTAGTGTATGGCAATCAGAGGTTGCCCGATTAATGTTATGATTGCTGCACAAAAATTTAGATGATTCTGTCAACAACAGACAGCCAGAGTCCCTTTTTGCTATTTTCGGTATGTGAAATATTCCTAGTTCCCTACTAACAAATGCGAAACTAACTCTGTATGTTACCTCTTCACATCTGAACTGGTAGGCCGATCTTGATAAATTTTGGTAGGACTATTATTTATTTATACAAATCTCTCATCCCCAATTTCTAGATATACCTCTACCCACTAGCTTCTTCGCCAGTTTATTTATCAAACCCCTAAACGCGTCAGGTGGTGAGCCGATCGCAGGAAATGGTTGCTCTTATACATTCCTCAGAAGGCAAAACCATTTTTGGCGATGCGGAATTCTTTTTCTATAAAAATAACACCATCTACTTAACAATATGCGGTGGGCTCGCGTGGGATATTACGGCCTATTCTTCCCCAAATGTGAGGAAAGACTCTTAGCTCAGAAATGGACTGTTACAGGTTGACATTTGCCTCACTATGACCACGACCTACTAATTCTCTCTTCAACAGCTTAAAGTACGTATTGTCAAAATTGCATATTCTGAAACTTGCACTTTGTCTAGAATTTCAGTGTCCCTGAAATTTGTGCATGAATACATGAACAATGATTTACAAACAATGCAGCACGAGTGAATGACCGGTTGCGTAAGAAGATAGCCCGTGGCCTTGACTTGGTTGCATTTTAAATTGCTGAGACGCTTGTCGCTGAATATAGATTTTGGAACTGACGAAAGCATTCTATTGTTTCGCACATTCTCTACATTATATACAAATTGATAAACTCTGTTGCAGTATTATCAAACAACTCTAAAGAGTAAAAACCAAATTCAAAGAAAATAAACTAATAAAAATTTATTAGTTGGTTGTGTCATGTAACTTGCAATGAATAAACATATCAACTGCAAATTTTAAGGTGTGCATCCCAATTCCTATTTAATTTACTGTACCTATTAGAAATGCAAACGTGTGTTTGTTGGTTTGTCTTTCTTTCACGCAAGTCGCACCGCAACGACGTTTTTATTATTATTTATAACGAAGGATTAGATGAGACTGACTTATTTTTGTCCCACAACAACAAAAAATCTGTTCTTCTATAAATTTACTTTCGGCGATTTTGGAGTTCTTCAAAGTTTTATGGAATTTTCTTCACTTCAAATATTTGCAATTGATTCAGTAAGAAATTGTTTAGTTAGTTAATAAAAATGAAGTTTTTATAAGATTATGTGAGAGAGACAGAGAGATGTTTCCGTTATTCATTAAAGGAGAAAATGATCACCTTGCTACTGGTTACACTACTAATAAAATTTATTTATATGATATAGTCAAATAAGATAGAATTCCAAGTAATAACTTGTAATATATAGTATCCTGGTTATAAGAACTGTTAAGTTACTGTTTCTTCGAATGCTACGAAAATAAATTATTTTTTTCATGTAATATTAAAAAAATATGTAAGTACTGCAAGACACCTAGGTAACATCGTAGAACGTAGAAGCAATAATAAGTCTCTTAATACCAAAGAAACAATCTTAGCTTGAATAAGTTTAGAAGGAAATCCTGGTATCGATTATATTCCTACAATGCAATCTATTGTTGCAATTACTACCGCAATATTTTGTTTTGCAAAACTGTTGGAAAATCTTGATAGATTTACTGAAGATCAATCATCGGAAGAACTAGTTTTATGGAGAATAAATTAATAAAGCGAGCATTGGAATGCTTGCTCAACTTCATTAGTACTATTCGTAACGAAACATCTGCTGTAATCAATAGCAAATGAGTATTTCCGCACCACTTTGCGAAATTTAATTTATGGCTTACAATAAAATGTAAATAATATACAGATTTTACTTACGTTTATTGCTCGTCGACCAGAGATTGCTAGTTGGACTATTCCTTTTTGGTTTCGTATCTCTGAACATGAGAATGTCTGGTATTTTATTAAGCTTGTTATCCTTTGGAATAATGTCTGGCGTTCTCTCGACGTTTACTCTGACGAATTCACCCTTTAAAACTTTTGTGTCTTTCGAAATAGCAGGTGGTGGTGGCGCCTTTGGTTTTTTATGGAACATTCTTTTTCTATCCGGCTTCGTAGGAATATCTATGTCAGTGTATATTACGCTATCTATTTCTCCGATGTCACCCATATCGCTTCTTATTCCAATAAGGCTCATTGGTTGGTCAAAACGTGAGTTTAGTTTTTGTTGTACAGAAATATGCGTGAGGCTATCGTCTGCTTGCATCAAATCGAACTCCTGACCTTTATCGTAAATACTGTAATCATCGATACTATTCTTTCTATTCTTCAAATCGTATTTCTTCTTAGAAAATAAATGATCAGTGTTTGTATAGCTGCTATTGTTCGTCAGACGATTTCGCATTTTGAAGTATTTGTAAGTGAAGTATATTCGCTTGAAATCCTGTTCGTTTTCGAATTTCAGCGCTATCGCTTCTTTGCTTACATTTTTGGTTACGTAAAAGACTAGACTGTTTTCGCAGTTGGGGTAGTTCTCTATATTGACACAGTTTGTGATGTCGTCTATTGGTATGTTTTCTTGTTTGGTCGTCTTGTGGTCTTGATAATCTTTTAGCTTCTGTTTTTCGTCGTCGCTTGAGTCCTCTTTCGTGAGGAGTTGCAGTTGGTCCTTCTCGTTGAAGCCGACGATGATGTTGTAGGCCTGCTGCTGCGGCTTGGTGATGGTCAGTATGTCCAGCTGTTGACTGGGGTTGTGGAGTTTCTGTCGCGCAATAACGGCTGCATGGCCACCACACCGGGTGGACTTTTTCACCGTCATTATTCTGTAAAAAGAGACAAGAATCACGTTATTTTTTGTCTTGTATTTCGTAAGCATCAAATAGTTAATAGAGTGAATGTACGTTTGAATTTTATTCTTGTAAATGGAAAGCAAAATCAGTTTTTTTTTATCCGTAACTTCAAAATGTAGGTCCATAAAAACTAGAATTACTCATAATATTTCAGAGTTACTGACACGGCTGATACCTAGTCGTGACCAATGCAGCTCAATTGCCGCGCTGCCCAAATCAAATACTACTATTCTTTTATAGATTTCACGCCTCATAGATTACAATTCGATACCGAACCCATTTGTCGATTGCCAATTTATTTGGTATCAATTTTGACTATATTAAACGAAAGATAGGCTTTAATCATGGCTGTTATTTTACCGTGTGTGCTTTCACTCGCTTTCTCTCAAAATTACCTATCACGATTGTGGAACAAGAGTTTTTTTTGCAATTTCCCTTTAGTTAAAAGCTAACAAGGGATATTATATATGTATTATATGCTAACGCCTTATTACTCGGTGGGGTTACATGTCTAGAACCACGAATGTAATTTCGAACGCTTAAACGTGATAGGTGGTCCATCGCCTAATGCATCGACCGACACATGCCTTCAAAACTCTGGGATCTTCAGGTTTTCTGATTATGTTTATTAGACCGATAAAAGAATTTAAAAAAAATTAAATAAAATTTAAACGCGAAAGTTTGTAACGTCAAAAGTCAAAATATTTTTAAATAAAGTTGGGACTTAATAACTTCACTTTAAGAAAGTAATTTCAACGAGGATAGTTGAATATTTGTTAGAGGTAAAACTGGTACAGGTCTAGTTACCGGATATAGCCTAGGTTAATTGGTTTTCTTCTGTACCTACCTATTACATTTATAATTATTTTGTTTGGTAACATTACATAATACTCTAGTCTAGTAAATTTTTTTTAGTGTCTATAAACCAATTATTTTTTGTTATTACTATTGACAAATTGATGCAAAACCGGACTTGGCTCCCGAAAAACATTTAATTTTTGTCAGTGTTTCAACATTATGTCGCACGACTTGCCCGCTTCTCAAGCTGAGGCTTGAGTTCGAATCCTGGCAAAGGCATGTACCGATGAGTTTTTCAAAAACATACATATTTATTACCAGCTCGACGGTTAGGTTATTGCGAGGAAATCAACATCCCAGAATGGAGTCATGTGTGGCAGCTGTCCGGCGAAAATCAAAGGGGAAGGCGTGAGCATAATTGTTTTTTGTGAAACAATTCTAATTGAAAATTTGTATACCTACCTATACTCCTTTTAGCTTTTATCGGCTGCTTAGTTGTAAAGAGAGCCCGACTGAGGGAATGACATATTTTTCCTGGATAATTTTTAAAAGGCACTATAAATAAAAGTTTTCTTCGTCGCTTTTATTCAAATCGCTCATTTTTAAAGAAAAGTATATATCCTCTAGTATATTGCAATTAAATGCGTTCTGCATAAAAGAAAGCTAAATAACCTGCATTACAACGAAAAACATAGTTATGAACAATAGATTTGTCACAACCGTGGGAGAGCCAGTGCACGCTTCCTAGTGAAGATGAGTAATGAATTAACACTCGAAATTCGCGACCACATTTATAAGCGTTAGCGGAGAGGCATATTTTAGGAGGTTTATTGTCGGTAACCTTAAAAACCATTCAGTTGCATGGAAATTATTTACAGGCAGACAACTCTCGAGCAATGGAAATAATAGTATATTTTATATCGAGGGACTAAACGAATCCATTATATACCAGAGGAACCGAGGGTAAGTATATAAAGTTGGCGTTTAGTCTCGAGGTGCAAACTGTACTTTTTACTTTGAGTGCGAGAAAAATTGTCAATTTAGTACAAATTTATTTAAAACCGAACAAATACACTCGACAAAAGTTCTGAAATTTTCGCGGCCAGTTTTTTCTTCTAAACCTGTTACAGATTAACAAAGAGATTTAAATCTCTTTTAATCAAATTGCGCCACCTTCTATGCGGAAACACCATGGAACTAAAACTCTCAGCATTTTCGCAATGAAGATGGCCCACACTCTACAGATATTTACTGGCTGTTTGAGTTTGTCTACATCTCATTAATGAAATTAAAAAAACTAATTACTTTTAACTCCCTTGGGACTAAAGTGGTCACTTTAGTCCAGCTTCATAGGGCTATATTGGCGTACTTTTAGAGCATGAGAAGTGAAAATGAAATATTCTTGCACCTTTCATCCCCGAGGTGGTGAGCCCATCGCCGGACCGGGTCTGTACACACACATGCCTAAGAATTAATTCTGGGTCCTGCGGGTTTCCTCACAAATTTTTTTCTTCACTGTCGAACTAGAAAATTGCAAAGATTAGGTGAATTTTACGTGTTTTATCTTCGAATAAAAATATCCTCTAGGGAGAACCGTTCAGGGCAGTGCCTAGAAATTAGGCCACATTTCCTTCTTGAATAAGTAGTTAAAAAGATAACTGCAAGCTCTCGTTCTGTAAAAAACTTTATGGCTTTAGATAGAACAAACATAGATCCACAAATAAATTAGAATTACCTTGTTAGAATAGTAAATTTATGGAAATGATGTATTTTGCGTATCAATAGAGTGCGTATTTCCAAGGTCTTCCCTTCAACAATACTGTGTGGCTAATTAAATTATCTCTGGCTTAAATGTGTAGAAGGTTCTTTTATTGTTTGTCAGATATTATTGTAGGTTCATCATAACATATCTTACAAACATAAACGGTTATTATACGAACCTAAATTGTCATTCAGCAATTCACTGAATAAGTAGGTAATATAGAAAGTTTTTGCAGACAAATGGATGTTTGTGACTCGAAAACTATTGAACGGGTTGTTATGAGACTTCACAGAAAAACATATAAGTAGGCTATATTGTATAAAATAAGGGTCCAGAATTTTATTGATCTTGGGGCTTATAATGGGTCTACAAAATACACAATTAAATGGTACCTTTCAAAAATGGAATGGAAAGAAAAATGCCACAAGGGAAAAAATTCCATCGCTCCCGCTACTGCTTCGTTCTCAGCTTACAACTTAAGTCGTATGTCTTCTATATGTTTCTAAATTCATTGTTCCTACGTGAGAAATATTTACATAATATTTAGTGCATTTCCGAGACCGCGGTGAACTGGGTGACCTTTTGAGAGGATTGTAAAATTAATTCGTAACAGCTGATTAGTGTTTATCGGGGCTGAGATAAAGCTATAAAACATCTAATTAAATCTTGCATCATCTTCACGGCAATAGCCTACTTACTCTAATTTAGTGAAATTGTGCAATTTAATTTGAAAATAAAGTTTCCGTATCAGAATTTAATATTATTGTGACGCGGAATAATAGGTGCTCAACTTATGTTAAATAATCATAAAGAAATACTAGTTTAAGAGAATTGATGAAGTTTAGGATCTTTTTATAATTAAACAGTGAAAGTGGGCGATGCAGAGAGAGGAAGCGGCTATATCTTTATTGTTTTTGAAACTACGGAAGACTATTTTCACTTTTTCTTAGATTTGGTTCCAACTAATGTTTGTAGCATTTATACTTTCTGAGATTTCGTGATCACACACAGATCCAATCTCATTTTGATAAACCGAAGCGGAAGGGGTCGATAGTACTCTGTGCTAGTACAGTCAGGAGCACGTGGAGCTTGACACATTGGACTTTGTGACGTTCTTATTAATAGTGGTGATACTCGCACTACAAGTGTAAAGCGTCATGTGCTCTTGACTGTACATTTTATAATCATTTTCTTGACCTTTACCCATTATTTGGAGTTGGAGCAGTATGTCTTCTCCTTCCATTTATCTATCAACCATCATATCTACATTCTACATTTATTGCTTCTTGCACACATCATCTTACACAGAATCCATCCATATTTTCTTTGGTCTTACTTTGGTCTTCCTATAACCTGCATATTTATGTACTCTAGTACGCTAGTAGGTACTCTAGTACGATAGTAGGTACTCTAGGTACTACATAATATACAGTTTAAAAATCCTGCAAGAAAGAAAACTCGGAACAATGCCTAGAAGACTGTCTGCATTTCCTCTGAATAGCTACCGATGCTTTAACAGAGATAAGTGCTAGAGTATTTAAAAATATATGTTACGGTAAACGAAATTAATAGTAATGAACCAGACACGGAAACAATCTTGGTTATCTGCGACATCGTTGCGTTTCTCAGGACGGTGACAATGCATTCCCACAATTACTCAGGTGGTCCCAGACAAGTTCAGATTCAACCCTAATTTTGTACTTTCTTGTTTTGTGTGGAGAGCCTTATTATTTTAATTGGTCGGCTTGTCATGTTTGCTTTTCTAGTCTTTCCGTCGTATACCTACGTAGCACGAGAGCTACGTAGAGCAAAATAAATGGATGTGCCTTCTCTTGTCGGTGGTACTAAAAAATCATTCTCTAATAACAAGCTACATCATCCCGTTAAGAAATATTTTATTAGAAGAATAGAAATATTATATCATTATGAAATATTTTATTATTGTAAAAAACGTCACGGGAACCGAAAAAAATGGGTGTCTGCGGACGACCCCGTTGATCGAGTCAGGCAGACAGATAACTAGAATCTTATAAATAGTATTTAAAATGTTATCGTAGAGTGGAGGTAAGAATGCTCCTTCACCGTGATAACTGATAAGGGAAGATCTTACGCCAGGCGAGGCGATCGTGCCTTGGAGACCGCAGTCCAAAGGTTGATGTTGGACAGTTGTATTTATACAAACTCAAAGTTGTAAGGCCCCCTCCATTCACTAAATTAGTGATTGATTTATAGGACCTGGATTATCTCATTACGGCCTGTAGATTAATATGTATTCCAAATATAATCGGAGGTCAACCAGCGTCTGCCATTTATATAATATTCAATTCTTGGAGGAAGTTAAATAACATTATTCATTCCCAATAATAAACACTTAATCACTAATTAACAGATACCAGGACGGCAGCCTTTGTAAGAAGGTCTTTAAATAAAAACTCTTATTGATTTTTGAATTGCAAAACTGTCAAAATGATGATCCATTCAAAATAATAAACAGTTATAAAAACCGGCCTAGTGCTAGTCGAAATCGAGTACAAGGGTTCCGTACAAACTTGTAGGTACTATGTAAATATTTCGAACATCACGGGAATTTTGGGATACAATTCCAATTTGGGGCAGAGCCTAAAAAGAAAAAATCGGTTCTCCGTAAAGTCGGTTTACTGACGATAGTTGAACGTGACAACGTCATAAGAAAATACTTATGGAATGGATTGTGCCTCTTTGTCGCTCGTTGCGCGTTCTCGCTTGCACTGTAACGCCGCATACGTCATACTTTTTCGTGCATGCAGCCGGCTCCATCTATACATATAATAAAACTCTAACGGGGTCGTGTCTGTACATGAAAGATTTTTTGAAAATTTTAACGGTAGTGTATATGGTTATCGATATAGATACCGAAACACCAATTTTTGGAATTTTTGTCTGTCTGTCTGTCTGTCTGTCTGTCTGTCTGGTTGTGCACGCATCACTCAAAAACTACTGTACGGATTTTGATGAAACTTGGTATGGAGATAACTGAGTACCCGGGTCAACATCTAGGGTACTTTTTATTCCAGGAAAATATCTCATTCCCACGGGAAAATAGAAAAACTGGTTAAAAAGAGAAATACGTACTACTCCGAAACGATAACACCTAGAAACTTGAAATATGGTATGTAGGTGTCTTATATGTCGTAGGAAACCGGTATGAAGGGATTTTTGGAAATTCCCACGGGAACTTGAATAAACTAATTCCGCGCGGGGAAACGCCGATGGGCACCCGCTATTTGAAATATGGTATGTAGGTGTCTTATATGTCGTAGGCAACCACTATGAAGGGATTTTCGGTAATTCCCACGGGAACGGGAATAAACGGGATCCGCGCGGGCAACGCCGCTGAGCACCCGCTAGTCGAATTATAAGACGTTGTCACGTCAAAGCATACCTAAATAAATATTAAACACCAATCAGACGAAGCCAACAGATATGTTCATGCACTCAAATGCAGAGCGGGAATCGAATCCGCGAATTCCGTTTCAGAGGCAGTAAAAGGAGTTAGGTAAATGTACGGTTTTTTTTTGTAATTCAGCTATAAATTTACGGCTTTTCTCTTAACTTGTTTACTTTACATTAACTTTATGCTACTTATGAACAATAAATAATTTTTATTACTTATTTATGATTACTTAACATTGCTTCTTGCCAAATTTTGTGAATCTAGGTCAATGGGAAGTACCTCATTAGGTTTTGTTTTCCTTGCGAGTTTTAGGTAGGTACCTACTATTCTATAAAATTCCATTGAAGAAGATATTATTTGAAAGATTTAAAACTATACTTATATATTAAAGCATAAATAGATGAGTTTACCAAACCTGCCAACTTGAGTCTTAAAATATATAAACTTGAATTAATCAGAAACATTACACCTTATAAGGAAAACGACGTTGTCCTTTATGACTAGGTCACTACGAAAGTGGAAGTAGATGTCTCTTCCGTCTTCTTAAAAGGAAAAAGGACAGCTTCTTTTTTAAATGGCTCAAAAGCCTTGACTTTGGCCTTTGTGGTGAATGAAAAATGATACGAGTGTATTATTGTACCTACTATTACCATACTCTGTGGTGTTGCGTAGAAAAAGTTTCTGGAGAAAAATCTGCAACGATACGACACCGTAGTTGACTGCCTAATTAAATGATATCCCTTTTTATTACCCGACTGCCTTAAAGAGAAGGTAATGTTTTTCAAGTGTATGTATGTATGTGTGTCTATTCGTTTGACACGCTCTGCAGCCTAAACATTTCTGAGACTTTGGATTTTGAGAGGATTTTGATAAATGAGGTATCATTCGTCTTAGCTGTCTATATTTTTTTTTAATTTGACGTCTGCCGATACTAAAGGAGTGGGCATTAAAAAATCAAAAATCAGAATACATTTTAGAGGGGTTTTGGAAAAATCTTTTTAGGAAATGATTACATGCAATTTTGATTCGATGCATTCAACAGGATTCCGCCTCCACATGAGTTACTTAGATAATCGCATAATTAATATTTCACATAAAATGTTTACGACAAAGAAACCTGCAGAATATAGAAGTCGAGAACAATTTATAGAATTGCATTTAAATGAATCTATTATCACGTAGAGAGAAAAGCCAACAAAGTCAAATGCAAATCTTCTGCAGAAATCTGCACAAGAAAAGCTTTCTCGTTGGAGATATCGCCCTGAGAACGTAATCACAATACCTTTTGTATACAAACATGAGTTCTATTCTGTACTCATATCTCTTCTACAAACTGGGAGTACTACCCAACTTTCGAATGGAGACGTTCGCACTATAGATGCTTAGATATATTGGCGAAGTTACTACTCTTCTAGCAGTGGTAGCCTTACGGTTAAAGAGCCTGCTTCACATAATGATAATCAGTGAGGCTCGGGTTCAAATCCTGGGACCAATGAGTTTTTAAAAAAATACGTACAAATACAACAAATATGCGAGAGTTAGTATGAAAATGTTCTAGAAAGTGTTCTTCAATCCTGCAATTCGGACAGTAATGAGTCAATCTCGTACCGCTGCCCGCTCTCTGTCTTATTAACGCTCAATAAACGCGTCTGCTATTCACACTACTACGTAATCCATTATTATTGACGTGTTATTTATTGTAAGAAGATAATTATTAGATGATTTATCCACGTAGTGTCCCTGTTTGTAGGGTTGTACGAAACTTAGTTATAGGGTAGGATCTATGCATATTATAAAATTTGAACTAGCCAATATTTATAAACAGGATATATTTAAGTTAACTTAATATGTAGGTCCTTTATTTTAGCAATACAAAAAAAAAATTTTTTCGACTTATTGTCTTTCTGTCTGTCCGTATTTGCGCGCATCCCGCAAAAACTACTTCACGAAAATGGATGCGGTTTGAGAACCGCAGTTTGTATTGTTGCAGGTCTAACTTTACTTACAATCTGGTACGTACAGTCAAGAGCAAGTCAAGCTTGACACTACCAGTTTAAGCTGAGCTCTGATTTGTACTGCGCGCCATAGAATACAGGGCCGGGTCAAAGTCCAAAGTGTCAAGCTCAGCGTGCTCTTGACTGTACATCTTCATAGATGCCGAGTTATCTGTAGGGAGATAACCTACGTAAGAGTGTTTTTTTAAACTAGGGACGAAGAAAAAGCTAGTTGAGATATTGATCCGGAACGACTTTATTTTCTCTACCTTTGGAATTTATTTGGATTTTTTTGGATTTGGATGGGAATCGAGTTTTTTGTATATCTACTCAAAATATTCTATGTACAGACATCGATCGGCTAGTTCCAATTTTATTACATGTAGGTGTAGATATACTGCATTCACGAGAAGCTATACATTAAGTACATCGATTATATTTTAGCGATTTAAAAAGCGTTGTTCAATATTTTTTAGTACAGAGACTTGAAATAGTGAACATTTGGTATGCAATATTTTTTTTTATTTCATCCAAGTGTTGCAAGTTGCAGTTGCAAGGGCTTACCCTGAGCTGAGGGTCCTAAGATTGGTAGGAAAAATATGATACGAAAATTTGTTTTATAATCTAGGCATTACGCTACGGTGTAACACAAAGTCGTAGTGCGGCCGGCAAGTTTGCCACTTTTACTTTATATCATGGTGGAAAGTAGCGGTGGGTGATAAATGTTCGCGCATGCGTCCGGCACCCATTTTATACACTTCATAACTTTGTACACTAAACATAAGGTTCAAAATAGCACGGTTTTCTGGTCATTGAGCTAGTAAGTTATTGCTAACATCGATAATTTGCATGTTTTATTAGCAGGATGCTAGAGTTTCAAATTGATTGATTTTTTAATCCGTGGTTCATTTTATTTGTTCAAATTAGCACAGAATAAAGAATTGATATTAGTCCAGAGAAAATGTATGTTCGATATTTATATTAGGACTGTTTGTTTGGGATAAGTATTGGATAAGTATGTATATATGTTAGAATATTTCGTTGTGTAGTGTATAGTCTAAACGGTTCCACGAATTTTGCAGTGCGAGATATACCTACTAGTACCTATATACTTAGTTAGATTCGTTACGATCTCCGGAGTGTAATACTAGTTTTTTACAGAAATGCGCCAGGAGGGTCATGTTTTTTTGGTATCCTAAAAAATTTTGTACACGCTTATCTCGTACATAATATCGAGTAAAAATATACTGGTGAAGAGTAGCTATGTCCAAAGAATACCTCTGGTGTAAAGGCGTGAGTTTAACAAAACATTAGACCAATACATGTCGAAGCGCTCATATTACGTACACAGGACCCTAGCATGTCATGACTGAAGGGGAATACTCATAGGTATATAGTTAGCCCGTGAGAATAACTAGCTATTGCTTCTGTCTCAGGTTAAATCTCTCAGGCACACGAACGCCGCGACTCCGCAGTAATTTCTTTCCGCAAATTCCTAGCACCCAATCTACCAGGGCGCCATAAATAACTATGAGTAGCACCGGGTGCATTTCGACACCCGTGGGAGAAGAAGCTGAGCGTAATCTCACGCAATGACCAACCATCGTGCCTTCCTGTTCGCCTGGTCCCTAAGAAAATCACGGAACGTAAGCACGACTTGTTATGTCACCAGTCGGTTTCCTTTAAAAATTGGTAAAAGAGAAAAGCGAAATAATAGTATTGAGCGCTCTTGCGAAATGGAATGAGCCAACGCGTTGATAAATACAGCGGTATCATAATAAATTTGGTTGGATTGTAGACCTATCAAAATTATTATTATGCATAGCCGTGAAAAGGTAACAGAAACAGAGATACTTTCGCGTTTATAATATTAGTAGAGAAGTAGGAAATATTGAAATTAGGTAGGCATTTACATTATTACCAACATCGAATATGGTATTACAGGAATTTTCTCTTACACAACATACCTCTATACAGTCCGTATTGAGAATTGTTCGTAGCTTCTGTTAATTTATTTAAAGTTTTGCAAATTTTTTTCTTCTCTAATCTGTAATTTTCGATAATATTTCAGTCATATTTATTTAAGATATTATAAATTAAAATTACAGCACATTAAAATTAAAATTTCAACAGCTGTTCCTACCTTCTGCACAGCCTAACTAATTAAACTGAATACTGAAGGCAAAAGAAAAAGTAAAGAATAATTCGATTAAATTTAGATACTAGCAGCGCCCCGCGGTTTCACCCGCGTAGTTCCCGTTCCCGTGGGAATACGGGGATAAAATATATCCTATGTGTTATTATGATGTATAAGCTTCATAACTGTAAAGTTTCATCAAAATCCGTTCAGTAGTTTTTGCGTGAAAGAGGAACAAACATCCATCCAGACATCCATACATCCAGACATCCATCCATACAAACTTTCGCATTTATAATATTAGTAGGATCTATCCCTATATTTACGACGCTCTGAAAGGGCACAACAATTTAGATGAATAACATAATTTATAACCAAATAACCATCTTCGTAACCCTTCAATCGCTGGACAGGTATTTATTAAGCATTTAGATTTACTCAACAGCCTCAAAGTACACAATTTATATTCAAACAGGATGCACTAAGCTGAATGGTTTACTACTAAATAATGCAGTATTTACACTGCCACCCACATCACCAGGACAGGCGCAACACGCTAACAGTTATCACTTGTTCTGCCTGTCAGCTAGTGAGCGATGCGCTCCCAGGAAGTGTATAATGTGTGCAAATGTCCGCAAATAGCCACCAGCGGTGGTCCCTTCGTAAGTATTGCCGTGTTTTTGCACGTCAGTGTATCCGCGGATTCGACAGCATAGGGTGATTTTGCACGCCGTGCGTATATTGCGTAATGTGGAAATGATTTTCTTATTCCAACCAGGAAGTGTGTGGTGATTGGTGTGGGATGCAAACAGTTGTCTATGGTGAAAAATCTAATTCTTGGAAACAATGTATATGAAATTAATAATAATAAGTGACAGTAGTCATAAAAACAAAAGCTACCATATCATCTCTATTATTATAAGGAGGTAAAATTGTAAAAAATAAAAAAAATAAAAAATAATCTCACGCCTTTTATCCCCGAGAGGGTAGGCAGAGGTATTCCATTACTGGATATACCCAAATTTCACGAGATATATTGGACCCCTAAACGTGATAGGTGATGAGCCCATCATCGCCGGACCGGGTCTATTTACACATGTCTCAGAATTCATTCTGGGACCTGCGGGTTTCCTCTCGATGTTTTCCTTCACCGTCGAGCTAGTGATAAATATGTACCTACGTAAGTTTTTTGAAAAACTCATTGGTGCCAGATTCGAACCCGAGCCTCACTTATTTTCAGCCGGCTCTTTAACCGTAATGCTATCACTGCTGCCTAAAAATATGAATAAATGGTAAAATTGTATATTGGGGATAATCAAAAGAACTAACATAATATAGCTAAAAAAAAACACTGATAGAAAGCTACATTATCTCTTATACATATCTATAGATTTTATTTGATAAACTGAAGCAAAGGTGGGTCGCTAGGTCATAATATGTGTCACAAACACAACTCAAATTATTGAAAGTAATTTTCTATAAAATTTCACCTATCAATTACGTTTTTGTCAAGCAATATGCAAGTAACGAATCATTATTTACGCTTATACAACAATGGGACGATAGCCGCAGCAAAAACTTCTTTATTGTACTCTGATGGGAATTCTGGTATCGATTATAATAACAAATCATTGTTTACAAGTTGGTCAAGGCGTGGATGCTACTTACGTTTTACGTGTCGATAAAGTATCATTTCTAAGCATTCCAATTTTAAATTGCAGCGTTGTGATGCACGCAACGCTCTAATGATAAAAACACGCTAAGTTCGAGTCGGATTCGCACACGAAGGGTTATTACCATAAAATAAAATATAGAGCTAAATAACGCCAAAAACCTTCTTTTGTACGGGGACTATAGGTACCTTTAATTTTAAACCTTTTTTATACCGGTTAATACACACTATGTGAACACTTCAAGCATCTATGTATTGCCTTTATTAAATTGGAGAAAAAAAAGA
The DNA here is from genome assembly GCA_963855545.1 of Ethmia dodecea. Taxonomy (NCBI): domain Eukaryota; kingdom Metazoa; phylum Arthropoda; class Insecta; order Lepidoptera; family Depressariidae; genus Ethmia; species Ethmia dodecea. The sequence goes on from OY979453.1 coordinate 4,202,406, forward strand.
TGTTTCTTGTACGCGAACTATCTTTAATTTAATTTTTATTTCCCCTTTTGTTTTTATTTTATTTTATTTGTATTACGAGTATTTGTTGTTATAGCCGCAATATAAATACTCATTCTTCGGTACGGAACCCTAAAAACTTGGCCGGTCATAAAACGTCCGTGAATTAAAATAAAATGAAAACGATTCAACATTGAAACAGATTAAAAAAGTATTAACCGTCAGCACACGCGGCACAATAGGCTGTCTTAACCTATTCTCTGATACCGATTAGTTTTTCACTATGGCAACATTACTGTTATGAGCGTACAATGAGGTGAAACCGAAAGTTTCGATTACTTTTTGCTATAGTTCACTTTCTTTGGGTGCCGCCGTAATGAGATGTGTCTAGGAGGTTGTTATTATGAGTCGTGCAATCGACTTCTGATATGAATGGTGGGCTGATGATCTGAAAATTGCACGTTTGCTGTGATTGCCTACGAGAGATACGAGTTACCGAGATTATTGGATGTTATCTTCACAACTTTCTGCATTGCGAGTCATTGCCTATTAAATTTATAAGATACAAAGTGATTACATAAGTTTTAACGTGTTTAATCTGTTCTAACAATGATCTTGTGTCAGCTCTACCAAATTTAAAACGACTTAGCGACCCGCCTTCGCTTCGCTTCGATTTATTAAAATCTATATATATAAAATTATAAACTGACTGACTGATTGGTATACCGGACTGGTTGGATGTATCAACGCACAGTCTAAACGGCTGGATCTAGAGACTTGAAATTTTGCACATAGATAGATTATACAGTGTGGGCATCCACTAAGAAAGTATTTTACAAAATTCAACCCCTAAAGGAGTGAAATAAACGTAAAAACGTAAAAGCTAGTACTATATTATCTTCCAAACCCTGCAAGATATCGAAATGAAACATACCTACACAAAATAATCGTTAGAATTCTTGTTTTGATTCCTAAAATTTGCTTTGAAGTCCGTTGGGTCGTTTTGGAGCAGACATTTCATATCTTTATTGGTACGAGTTCGTAGATTTAAATACACTAAAGCAATTTAGTAACAGTAATTAGAAAGAGCTATATTAAGAATATATAATATAATAATATATATAATATAATATAATCTCACGCCTTTTATCCCCGAGGGGGTAGGCAGAGGTATTCCATTACTGGATATACCCACACTTCACGAGATATATTGGACCCCTAAACGTGATAGGTGGTGAGCCCATCGCCGGACCGGGTCTGTTTACACATGTCTCAGAATTAATTCTGAGACCTGCGGGTTTCCTCACGATGTTTTCCTTCACCGTCGAGCTAGTGATAAATATGTACGTAAGTTTTTTGAAAAACTCATTGGTACATGCCAGGATTTGAACCCGAGCCTCACTGATTTTCGGCCGGCTCTTTAACCGTCCGGGCTATCACTGCTCTTAAGAAATTAAGAAATTATATAAAAATAAAACTTTTATTTCTATCAACCATTGTTCAGACGGCAATTATGCGAATGACACAGAAATAAACCTAACCCTTCAAGGCCGGTCTGTACGACCCGACACGTAGGCAGTTGATTGCCCTCGCGTGACAGATTTAGGGTTATACAATGTCATTTGTTTACAGATGGCTAACAGCATTATTTGCTTGTTAACTGTCGTCGAAATTGATATTTATTTTCTTATTTAGTTACAATATTTAAGCGTTTCTATAAACTTATTAGACAAGTTTCGTTTGAAACTAGTTTAGGGGGGCAATGTTCACTCTTTGAATTTCAGTTTTTATCATACACAAACACATTTTCTGTTATTATATTGCTGAAGTAACCTTGGCAAATGACACAGGACGTCACCAAACAATAGTGCATAAGACAAACGTAACTCATAAGCCATATTAAAGTGATGCGACAATAATATGAATACAAAATGATTCACAATGGCCTGTCCGCAGTAAAGTTATGGTGACCAAGGACGCTATGTTAGAACATCATAATAAAATTATAGATTTATGCTATCTTTTGTCATACATAACGTGCCGTGAAGCATCTTGTCAAGAGTCAAAAATATGGCAGAAACAAGTACCAACAGTATTATTAAAACACTAAGTTTCAAGATAACTTAAAACTATGTTGAAAAGTCATGTTTAAACAAGTACTTTCTAAAAAGGGTTATTACAAACTAGATGACTATGTAAAAATGACAATGATGCTTGGAACAGATTTCCTCCAGCTCAGCGCAATACGACAACGAAAAAAACCTAATTATATAACTCAATTTAGTTTTAAGTAAGAATTGATTAAAACAGTACCTAATGGGTTGAGGAATTTCATGCCCCGTTTCTTCTCCTCAACCATAATATATGCTGAAGCGGTAGAGTTGATACTTTTTGTGTGTGTGCATGTACCAAAGTAATAATTGATCATATTTAGTTGTAATCACCAGTAGGATTGGCGGATTCCAAAGTGCCGACTGCCGAGGTGAGTTAAATTCGTCAAGAATATAGAACAGTTATTTTTGTCTTTTGATTGTCTATCGAGTACAGACATTGCTAAATATAGAGGCGTCAAATTAGATCTCCCGTAATGAAACTTATGTAGGGCTGCACGTCATAGGCATTGTCCTAATTGGCAATCTCTTGCAGAACATTGCAGAATAATTGGCAATCGCTGGGATCGTACGAACGCGCGATCAAAGAAACTAATCTCTGCAGTAGGTATCCTAAAAAGTTTGTTTTACAAAATTTCTGTATGAACATTTTGATAGGACGCTCCAATTAGGACAACAAGAACATGAATTAGAAATTAAAAATCTTAAAAGATTTTAGATTTCCTTCTAGTAGAGTTAGGGACATAAAAGCATAACACTAGAAGATGAAGACAAATCAAACGATATTAATATTTACTAACCCATTTAGTCTAGAAACTGTGCCATAAAAATAGACTCTTACATACTAATATCACACTTACCGTCATACGATAAACATAACTTGTGCAATCGAGTAATACAAATAAATTAAAAACGTAAACGAGGTAGATTAAAGCAGCGGAAACAAAAATCACTATACCTTAATTTGCGTTCATAACACGTCGCTGCAAGGTCTATGTGACCGTTAACGAAATGTCGCCTTGTTTGGTGTTTGTTTATTCAGCTGGTACAAAAGACAAACAAAACGTGTGTGCTGTGCGAAGTACCTATAGCTCGTTATAGTATTGTAGAAGACTTACTACTGGGCTTGAAAAACAGATACATTTCTTAAGTGATAGCCTTCTTCTCATGATGATAATCAGTGAGGCTCGGGTTCAAATCCTGGCATGTACCCTGGCAATGAGTTTTTAAAAAACTTACTTACCTACATATTTATCACTAGCTCGACGGTGAAGGAAAACATCGTGGGGAAACCCGCAGGTCCCAGAATTAATTCTGAGGCATTATTTATTTAAGCATTAATATTATCTTGAAGCATCAATATAGGAGACACAAAAGATTTATCTGTTTGACCTTGCCCACCCGTGGACCTCTGATGCTTTACTGCTCAACCCCTCAGGAAAACTTTGTTTGTTAATTTTGGTTACTAATAAGCAAAGCAATAGTTAACTAAATATTTTATAGTAGTAAAATATTTAGAAAAAAATGGCCAACTTGGAAATAATTTTTTTCTCAAAGCTATGAATGTGATGCAAGCTTTTTTCCAGCCTACTGTAGAGTCGTATATAGCAAGTTTTGTCCAAATAATAAATATTTTGATAATCCCAATACATAATCACTTACATCACTAAGCATGTCAAGAGCTATTTACATAAAATCTAATTTGTATACTTACCTACTTAAGAGTTATGTATTCAGATCAGGCATCCATCAGTTCGTGTGTCATGCAACCATCGAAAACGACGCGTCAGTGTTACCAACATTCAATTAATTCTGTAATTACCATCAATTTGCTGCCACCCAGTAGTTTACCTGCCACGCTGTGTTGCCATTGGTAATTTAATTACCTGTTCTTTGAACGAAAGCGTAATTTGTTTAACTAAAGTACACGCTACTAACAGTGCCTGCCTGAACATCGAGCAAATGGTGTCGCATTACTGATAAACAGGTGTCAAGGGCGGTATAGCAGGGTGCGGCGGGGGATAGTGCTGAGATGGTGGTGGAAAACTATAGTCTTCTCTATCTTTTATTGAGTTTTCGATAGTTGGGCCCGTTTCGCTCTCTTTCTATTTTGCACGCTTGCTTCAAACTTGTGTCTACGCGTTTGTTAGTCACTCAGTAAATCAATGAAAAAAGAATCAGATCGTATCTGAATTCAGAGATTACCAACATACAAAACACTATCGGACTTATTAGGTACATTTTATATTACAAAACGGTGTTTAACGTTAAACAGATGTCATCCATCAGTTTCTTGACAATAATGTTAATACTAGTAAAAAGCAACAGCATCTGTTTTTAACAGTGTCCAACTTTAAACCCCGTTTTGTAATAAGGCTGTTAGAAACGCGTTTGTGCGCCTGTGTATCGTGAAAAATTCTGTGCCTTCAGGGTAAAAAAAATTGAGTCGATACTGCACCGACCCCGAATAATGGGAAAATGGCAAGTAAATGATGATAATGATGATTGCGAGTTACCACGAGTCTCTTTAAAAAGTATGAATTTTATTGATGAGTGCTATCCGATTTCGAAGGCGACCGCTGTCGACCCCTGTCAATGAGTCAGGTCAGCGCTCAAGAGTCCTAACGAAGCAGTGTTGGCTTGGCAATAGCCACGTTAGGACTCATGATCGACGACTGACCGATCTAAGTGAAGACCCTCGAGCAATGTGGACACGTAAGGGTGTCATTGACGTGATGGAATAGCCGCAGGTGGTCGGGCTTTTATTTGATCTCGATTCAAGTCGAGGTTAGATCTACGATGCTCCTCGAACTCATAAACCTGCCTTTATACAAGAACTCTCACTCGGGGATCACTACTGCCAGTGCCAATTATTAGTGTTATATTGTACTTAAACACTTGTAAACGTGGATATCAGTCTCTCATTATATCAGTTTATATAACACCTTTTCCGTATTTCGACTACAAACGGAACCGGTTTACGTTTACTTAAAAATAAAGTGGACTAGACACCACTTTCATTTTCGCACATCTCAAAAATAATGGCCGTCTATACGTTTCTCTTTTAATGATGAGAAAAAAGTGTTTTGGTTTAATTAATTCATTACTTTTATCTTGGCGTGATGAGAATGGTAAAGAGCGTATTATATTTTAGGGTTTCGTAAAGAAGTGGTTAAAATGAAACACTTATAGTGCCGCTGTATCTGTCTGTCTGAAGGAGGCAAATCAGCAACTATTAATGCTATCGACTTGAAGTTTGGTATACTTAGTTTTAGGTATCTTATACTTGCTCAACTTTATATACATATAGTATTAATAGAGTTTAATGTAAATATTCCACAAAAAATATAACGATGTCTCTAAAACAGTTTTTTAGAAATCAACCAAAATGTTAAAGCTCCGTTAACACGGTTCCGAAAAAAATGTAGATTATAAAATATTCTATTTCTGGATATACCCGCTTTTCACCTCTACCTTCCCCCTCGGGGATATAAGGCGTGAGATTATTTATTTTTATTTATTTTATAAAATATTCATAAACTATAGAGTGTTTTTCCGTAACGAAAAGTAGCCTATTTCCTTCTCCAAGGAACTATATCTCTTTACAATCTATCTCTATATCAAAATTCATCAAGTTCATAGGCGTCAAAACGTAACAAACCTTCTTAACTTCTGCATTAAAATTTATAATATTAGTTAGGATAAACTCTTAAGTGTGCGAGGGCAACTAGCACTTGGCCGTTTTTTTTTAAAGTTTTTTAAGACAGTTATAGAGGCATTTCGGCACGCACCAACGTGTACAAGCTACCACAAAAAAGAAATCTTTTGTTAAAAAGTTAGTTCTCACGTGTCTACGTGTTATAGTGACATAAGATAATTATTTAGCATTAGAAATTTGTCCCACACTTTCTTTAGAAATTAAAAATAAACAATTAAACCAAGTACTGGCATACTGTCTTGGCCGCGAACTAGGATGCACTTTCAAAACATTACCTTATTCTGATTCAGTCGGGTAAAAAAGAACAATGGTTTTTGGAAATGGTCAAGCACCTAGGTACCTACTTATTAAACGTGGGGAGAAAGATGAAACTTTTTAAATTTTAACTTTTATTTAAATTGTAACTCCATAAATGATACTTATTGATCCTATAAATAAGTATAGGTATCAAACGAGTTATAATATTAAGTAGGTACATAATCGCATTCTCGAAAACGGCTCCAACGATTTTGATAAAATTTACAATATATTTACGGGTGCGAGAAATCGATCTAACTAGGTCTCAACTCTAAGAAAAATCATTTTCTGAAAGTTTCCACGAGTATAGTTTGCTCTACCATGGTATAAATAACCTAAAAACGGAAAAAATCCTTTTAATTTTTAAAACAAATACATTGAATACTGGTTAGTAAAGTTACCCTATACTTATTTTTTTAAATAACAAGTATACAATAAACTGGCTACTCGTAGTCCTGCGTACAGCCGAGCAAGAAAAAAAATTATCTTGCGTTCCAAAATACTGGACGCAATAATCGTATCGATAACACAAAATCTGTAATCGAAAAACGTGATGATAAGTGACATTGGAAAAATCACGCGTACGAAAAAAATTATGATTTCGTCAGAGTCATTGTTCGATGCTAATAATCGTATGTAATGTTCGCTAATCATTCGTGACCTCATGAGGGTGCAACGTCTTGCAATGGAGTAATTTGCTTATGCCATTGCCCATTAAACTTAATGTTTATTGTGTAAAATAATACGGTTCATAATTTGTTTACATAAACTACTATTATTGTGGTTGTATCATACTACGATATACCTACTACTTTTTATATCCATATCCATACTATATTGTTTTTGGTATACAAAAAAGAGTTATTTTATTATAAACTAGTGGTTCTGCTCGGTTTCACCCGCGTAGTTCCCGATTTTGTGGGAAGACGGGAATAAAATATTGCCTATGTTACTAAGGAATATTTTAGCTTTCCATTGTTGAAAGAATTGTTAAAATCGGTCCGCTTCTTGGGTTTGTTCGTAACTAGGATACAAAAATACAAATATTCTTCTTCTTCTTCTCTCACTTTCTCCTTTATAATATTATTATTATAGATAGTAATATTACGGTCATACAGTACAACAGGTAGGCATAGTATTATACGAAATTGATTTGTTACTAGCGCGTAGTAGGTACCTACTCTTTCCATTAAGCCTCGTCCCCACTAGGAACATTTGTCGAGCGACATGTGTCCCCGGAGACATCGGGCGATGTACTTGTAGCGACACTACATAGATCGCGTCAATAGACGGCCGAGTTCTAAGCCGCGCCAGCGGAGTTTTCTAATGTGTTTGTATAAATACAACTGTTCAGCAGCAACAGTTGAACCGCGGTCCCCAAGGCACGATCACCTCGCCTGGCGGAAGATCTTCCCTTTTCACGAAATATATATAAATATATATATATATATATGGAGGAGCATTCCACCTCCGCTCCTCCATATACTTAACCGTCATCAGCATTCACTTCCTTATTATTATTATCATCCTTCACACAACTTTTATTCTTTCAATATTTTCCTTACCCCTCGTCACTCATCTCATCCATTTCAAGATTCGCATTCCGCCTGCACCCTTTCAATGTCCATATTCCGATCAACTCTACTACTATAACTACAACAACATCCATATTATTGCAACTAAAGTGTCTGCGAATTCAAAATAAAAGCAGCTATTTATACCTAATCAAAATGAACCGCCTGTCGGTCTGTAAGTTAGTCCCGAATAGGCTTCTAAATGTTAGGGTATGAAACAGAAATTTTAACAAAAAAAATCGATACGACGAGTTCAACTAATTTAAGCCGAAGCGAAGTGACGGCTATTCTCTGGTTTCGTAATATAAACTCTCCTTACTTGTTCCAGAATACAAACCAATTTGAATTCTATATTATAGACAACTATTACCCGATATTTAATGTACCACGGTTCATTGCCGTACATTATTTTTTGTTTGCAATATTGTAAGGTAACGCCACACACCGCATATCAAATTACGCGTGGACATTGCGATTCGATATGCAGTTACGAAACGTCCCTCTATTTGAACGTACGGTAATGCTTTTAGCAATCTACGGGATGAGCAAAGGGCTTGTGTCATTCACCTTAAGGCGACTGTAGCCGCCAACGGCCTTGGGCTTCAGGGCGGAGCTTATGTTTCCCGCTCCGCGCTTCTCCGCATTTTGACCATGCGTCTTGATAACGCAGTAGGGTCAGTAATAAAATATATACAATACAAAACGAAATTTGCATCAATATAAAAATGAATCTTTGATCTAACATTCATAACAAAACATTTTGTGAATGGAACGTTACTTCAAACACCAAACATCTTTTAGTAATTATAATAAACTGATAACAAAAACATAGAAAGCAAAATTGTGGAAGAGTTCTCCTGCCACTTCACCATCAACTCCACTAACCATAGGTAGTATGCATTGTGACGGACGAGCATAAAATGCTTGGCAACTCTATCAAAGTAATACTAATAAAAGTAATATTATTATTATTAATACAATCGCAACAAATAAAATATTAATCATTGAGTAGTTCAGTTAGCCCAATCTGGTCTTCATCATCATTTCCACTTCACCAAATGGTGCTTACCAAGAGTAAATGTACTAGTTAAACCCAAATTGCAATAGGTGTACACTATAATATTCATAGATTTATCGCACCCTTAGAATGAAAGTGACCCAACTCAAAATTCCTGTATTTTCTGATTTTGCTATAAACTGACCTGAAACAGCCTATTCTAAACCCCTATGAAGAAAAAGAGACCAAACTATAAGTAAAAGGGGGACCGCCGATAAATCGGTCACTATAGTTGATCACGGTATTTACCTATGCATGTCGTGTGAAAGAGACCGAACTAGTATTGCGTCAGAAGAGGTCGTGAGTAGACGAGTACAACATCGACGGATCTCGAATTATGCCAGTTTATTGGAAATACTGTAAAAGTAAATAACATTTCTTTTTTTGTACTAAACTGACCACTTTTTTGAAATAAGTCTGTTTATAACAAAATATCTATTAGATTTTATTGACTGTTTTTAGATTGGGTTACTTTAGTGCTAACATTAAAAAAAAGAAGAAAGACACTTATAGGTATAGGCCTCTTTAGTAGTATATATTTTTGCCATAAAGTGACGTAATTTGGAACTACTTTATGTTTAATGTCAAAATAAATATTTAAAATACATTTAAATTGAATATGATGTTACTAATATGTACATTAAAGATCAATACATATACCCGCGAAAAAGAAATCATTTCCGATGAAACACGGTAAAGATACATTAAGTTTATTCAAATTTACACGCTTTTGAAAACTTTCTTGCTCATTTCCCACAAATTGCGTTTTTTGACTTAGGTCACTTTCGTTCTGGGGTTGCGTATTGGAAGAGTTCCCTCGATTTCTCGAGGATCCTATCATCGGATCCTGACCTGATGAGTAAGGTTCTACCTGGAAAGTATACGATTTCAAACGAAAAAACAATTTCCCTAATCGCAGCAAGCAGTCTTCGAGTAATCTGGGAACACACAAAAAAAGAAATAAAAGATTTTGACACTGATAACTTTCTCTTTTTTTTTAAGTTGCTTAAATAAAAAAAAACGATTTAATGAAGGAGATTCGTGAAAGCTAACATGGATCATGGTAATAAACATTGTCTATGTACATCTTTTCCTAATTTTATATTGTGTCTAATAATGTTATTAGCCGACTTCAAAAGAAGCGCGAGGTTCTCAGTTTGTCGGTTTTTTCCCCGATTACTCGAAGTCGACAGGACAGGTTCCAAAAATTATTTTTTTGTTTGAAATCCTATACTTTCCGGGTGTTGTTCCCACTATCATTAAGTCAGGATCTGATGATGGGAGTCTGGAGAAATCAAGGAAACTCTTCAAATATTATAGGAACATCTATAGTGATTTGCGAATTGGGTGTTTTCCGTCCGACCCGATCCGGTTGGGTACAGTCCGATGTGGTCCGATCCGGTCTGGTTAGATCCGTTCGGGTTCGATCTGATCTGAACTGGATCGGTCCGGACTGATCTGATCAGACCAGACCAGGTCGGATAGGATCAGATCGGACCCGATAGGACCAAACCGGATAGTACCGGACCTGATTGCATCATATTGGATGGGATCGGACCAGATCACATAAAATCGGACCGGATCGGATCAGACCACATCAGACTGAATCGGATCAGATCATATCGCAGCGGATCGGATCAGGTCACATCGGACCGGATCAGATCAGGTCACATCGGACCGGATCGGATCAGGTCACATCGGACCGGAACGGATCAGGTCACATGGGACCGGATCGGATCAGGTCATATCGGACCGGATCGGATCAGGTCACATCGGACCGGATCGGATCAGGTCACATCGGACCGGATCGGATCCGTTGCTTACATTACTATGGTTGGTATGGTAATGTTTTGCATTAATAAAATAGAACTCTAAAGAGTAAAAAACAGATTTTAAATTGTATGGTTTTCTTTATATCTCTATATGCCATTGTCAGAACTGGACTACACGGCCAGCACCAGCTTTCAAATAAAAAAAGAATCACCAAATTCGGTACACCCAGTCTAAAGTTCTGAGGAAACAAATATAAAAAAAACATGCAGCCGAATTGAGAACCTCCTCCTTTTTTGAAGTCGGTTGAAAATCCATTATCTTCAGTTCCACTTCAATAAATTGAGGTTTCCAACAACAAATAAAACACCCCTATTGTTTCCTTGAATCAATCTTTATGTTTTGTATCCCTTACCCGACTGCCTCATAAGGATGATGATGTTTGTTATTACTTGTTATGATGAATTCTAAAAATAATAGTTTCGGCTTCTATTGCCGTTATGAAGACCCCCAAACACATACGTTTTTCTTAAATATCTTATATATGTACAGACATCAGTTACAATTTTATTATAATATGTATGTATATATAGAAATGCATAGTTCAACGTTTTAGTTGTATTATGTTTATTTATAATTATTCTTTGCGAAAGCCTTACGTGTTTATTTTTATAAGTACATGCAAGTTATTGTGTTCATATTCTAAGCTTTTGGAAGAGGTAGGAGGTGAGATTTAAAAAAAAATTTGAGTAAAAAATTATTAATCACTATATCTACACCAATATTACGAAATTCGACATATTTAATTTTTTTATAAACCTGTAACAATTTTTCATATTTATTTATTGTGTTATAAGTTTAAAAGACATCCCTCTTTGCACACTGTACTACACATAAAATGCGTAAAAATTCGAGCGCGCAGCGACAACGCGGCGCGCAGCCTCTCTCCTTGAATGTCAGCGCTGGACTGACTCCCGTCGCCCCCGCACGGACCCGCTAGAGACAATTTGTGGTGAAACTGCTATTTCGTAATTTGCGTAAAAACTAATTGGTCTTTTAAAAAACTGAACTATAAAATTTTAGATAGATGAATTACCAATGTTTTCCCGCAAAAGCTATGAAAATATCTCTTTTAGTTTAGAAGAAGAAGCGAATTAAAAACTCAAAACAGCCTTGTTGCAATATTTTTTTTCATATAGTAAATAATGTTCTACAACATTTTCAAACTATGAAAATAAAGATTATATATCAATGCTTAAGATATATTTTTTCTGGAATTTTGTGATTGCTCGTTTATAAGCCTTATGCCTTCAAAGATGACCATTTCACGACACTACTCGCCTTAAGGCGAACCATACTTAGTTGGAGGAGCGACAGCGATTTTAGCATCGCATTAGTGGACAACATATTATAATTTTTTGAAGCCTCCATTTTTATTATACTTGAAAGTAGACAGAAAATAAAGAGATGTTTTAACTATTAGGTACCGTTTTCAAGTTATATATAATGCTAAGCATTTCGCAAATGCATTATCTTGACCATTCAAACCAAACTGATAATCTCAGTGACAAAATAACTTTTCCTCAAAACTTTAATGTATTAGGGCTCTCATAGCACCATGAACCTAGTATTGTGGAACTACTAACGATGTAAATTTAAAAAAAATAACATGTCAAAGGTTAAAGACTACATTAATCCTTGAAAACTATTTTATGATTTTTCGAAATATCTATGGAAATATAAATAATATTTATTTGCTTTTAAAATAATTCCAAATGTTAAGTCAAGAAAAACTTTGAAGTATTCTATCATAAATCATTGGTAGGTAAGTACATAAAATAAACTTTTACCAAATAAAAATGTAGAAAATTTTACTTTTTTGTAGATCTGACTGTTTTTAGTTGGTAAAAGCAAATTTTTACAGACTAAAATGATAATAGGTTCTAAGTTTGTGGGTACCTGTCACGTTTTTAAAGGTCGAATAAACTGGCGAAAAGTGGGTATTTCCAGAAATGAAATACCACCGCCTACCTCGTCGGGGATGAGCGTTAGATTATTATTATTTAATCTACCATATCTCGTTATTAAGTAAATCTTCTCAATTTGATTACATATCTCTAATTGCACCAAGCAATCCGATTACATATCAATAGAAGTTACATTAGACTATTGCGCAAGCATGGGAACAAACACCGGAAGCGATTCGGTATAAAAGTTCCTACACATCTGCGGTGAAAGGGAGGCGTCGACAACATTTTGATCGATGGCGACAAAGTCTAAAATTGTTTCGTCAAAGACAATTTGGAGATTTTATTGTTTCCGTTCCGGCTGCTTTATGACGATTCTGTATGAAAACTAGTGAATATTTCATTAAAATGTCATAGTTGCCATGCCAAATTTCATGAATATCGGGACCGAGTTATTTTCGTATTTTTATTATAAATAGGAATTTGCATATTTTTTTTTACATTAATCTGTGTCAGTTATTTTAGCACCTCGAAAGGTTGGCTACCACTGCCGACACACATTGCAATTAATTAGCATTTGATTACACGGTTCTAGAGATTCTAATCAGCAGCTACTTGGTCTTTTGTTCAAAAAAGACATATTGCTTTCCTTTTCACACTGCCGGAATATAACTGAAAATCCCCGAATTTAAGTCTAAAGCACATTGTAACCCAGTCCGACGATGGGCTCACCATCTCTCACGTTTAGGGGTCAAAAAAATACCTCTGATACCCTCGGGGACAAATGCTCGGGGATAAAGCAGTGTCTTCTGTCGCGGGTGAGGATTTAAATCGCGAGCGTAACGAAGGACTCGAGGTTTACTCCCGAGCGTAGCGAGGACGAGTCCTGAGTGTAGCGAGGGATTTAAGTTCACCCAAGACTAAGACAGCTTTATCACCGAGGAAAATACTCTACTTTTCGTAGATACCATTTTCGAAAAAATTAACACAATAATAATATGAGATAAGCATTTATTAAAAATAATGACAATTAAAAGTAAAAGTTAATAGACAAGAAGTACTGATTCTGAAATTGATAGGCCTTTCGCACTTCTCCACGTTGAAAATTTTTCATAAGTTTTTAAATAATTTTCCTTGGATTTTGTTGGAAGCAAATTACTTATAATTGCGGCAGCATTTGCACTGATGGAATCCGAAAATTCACTGTCACTGTCGCTTTGATTTAACATCGTAAAGTATTTTTAGAACATTTACTTATCACTACATAGTATAAAACAAAGTCGCTTTCTCTGTCCCTATATCCCTATGTCCAAAGAGATTAAAATATATTAAGGCATAATATTTAAATCTCTTTGCCTATGTCCCTTTGTATGCTTAAATCTTTAAAACTACGCAACGGATTTTGATGCGGTTTTTTTTAATGGATAGAATGACTCAAGAGTAAGGTTTTAGTGTTATCATTGCACCCGTGCGAAGCCGGGGCGGGTCGCTAGTTTACTTATAAAAATAAATTAAAATAAACTTAACGTTTATTAAATGTATTTGAAGAAAACAAAAACGCGGCAAATTCCTAGACTAATATTTTTTTGTCGGAAAAGCAACGGCATAAAGCTCATACGGCCTCGTCGGTTTTCGTAATTTTATTTAATAATCATAACTGCTTATTAAATGCGTATTCCTTTTTCAAAAAGATGTATAATGCTTTATATACAAACTCAATGGTGTAAACACAGATGTAGTTCAGTATAAATTTCGGTAAGTATTCCAAATTTAAATCACATTCTCCCCTTAGAGGATGAATGAAATTCAGTACAATTTTCTTTCCCTGTTTTTAACAGATTAACAAATGACTATTGTTATGTTCGCTTTTTGTGGCATAGAATGTCACTTTTTTGAGCGATTGGTACAAAAATATCATTACAATACAGCACCGAAACTCCATACAGCTACAAATTTCCATTCCATACACTACAAATCATACTTTCATACAGTTTATTGGTATCCCTCCGCATACGAGACAAGTTCTATCAATCACGGTCGTGACACCACGACTGCAATGATAGATGGTGTTTTGTGTTCTGTTATAGATTTCTGTACGTTGTAAGTTGTAAATGAAAAGTGGTCTTTATGATACGTTTCCGTAGAGCTCTAGTTTACACCAATAAAATAAAGTTTAAGTGTATGTTTGTAATTTCGAAATAAATGACAAAATTTTGATGAAAACTGCTATTTGTGCCTAATCTTAAACGACTGCTTTTAGATGTTTTTTTAAAGTATTTATTTCTTAGGTACTTAATTGAAAATTACACTTCGACTGTCTTGACTGAAAGTTTGTTTTGATTAGGCAATGTAACGGCTTTACGGAACGGCTTTTTCGTTCTTTTCGATATCTTAGAGAGTTCATAAGATATATGAATATATATCGCCTACATTGTTAAATCATGGACAAGAATACTCCACATACACCTATAAAACGTAATCGATTCTGCCTAGAGCTGAAAAGTATTTTCTGCCTACCAGCTCCTCAGGTAACTTCAGATCTATTTTCCGAGTATGAGTAGATATACATATTACATACCAAGGGAAGTAAAATAAGAAATGTCTCAGACCACATGTAATTGTCGACCGAATAAACCTGTGATCTGAGGCTTTCTTATCTACTTCCCAAGGTGCGTATACATTTTTTCAGCTCGATGGAGGCGGAAAGCGGCAACTTCTTTTAGTGTAAGCGGGCCGAATGTTGACGCTTTCCGCCCGGAGAGATGAAAAATATATTTTTGTATGTTCTATTCAATAGGTCAACTAAAGTCAAACAACGGTGTAAAGTGCTACTTTGATAATAGTTTGTTTCAAAGCTCCTAAAAAGACGGACTCTAAAAATACATAAGTAATAAATATTTCCTTTCTTATACAGTCTATCTTTACACGTTGAACACACGCAATCACACTACTTACCACATTACGCATTGAACACTAAGAAGTGATTATCGTTTCCGCGATGCGATTTCCGCCTAGATTTCCCTCGAGTACTCTTTGTCTGTCTGTCTACCTAACTGCATTGTAAGCATGTCACATATACAATATGTAACAAAATAAGCGCAATTCCTGAAATTAGTTTGTTTAGTATCGACTACTTATTCAATTTCAGCAATTTATAATATGTGTGAAATTTTTCCGAAAAATGAATTAGTATAGCTGAATTTAGCGATATCTTTGGAAATCGTGCTATTATTGATCGATATATAAGAAAATTGGTTAGACACAACTAAAGTTAGATTGCATCATATTTTTTTTAAATTAATAATCTAATTGGGGTGTATGAGGAATTGCGCTTTTTCTGTTACGCGTTGTATATGCACACGTCATTACCTTGCTCCTCTTTGTATATAAAAGAAACATACCGTAGCTATTGTAAGTTAAATTAAAAAATATATTAAATTAAACAATTAACTACATTAATGATTAAAACACCAGAATGCGTGTCAAAGACACTGAAAATATTTAGATCACTAAGTACTACCTTCTAATGCGGAAGGGCAAAAATTTTGCCTATGACCAGGGTTTATACATTTTATAAGTAGTAGGTACTTAGTAGGCAGTTTGTAGGTACAGCATTTAAAGAGATTTAATAGGTAGAAAAGTGTCTACTTTTCTTTTTATCAGCAAGCACATTATTATTTTGTGCAGTGACTTGTTTGAGTATTCATAATTGCGAATAAACTGGACGGTTTACCAAGTCAAGGGAGCGCACTGTAAAATCTAAGCCTCTTCCTAGCCTATTTCCTATTGACAAATCCAGGGTTGGATTGGGTGGTCATTGCAGAGGCATATGAAAGCACCCGGTCCGGCGGTGGACACACACTGGCACGCTTAGGGACCAGAAAAATAAACAAGTGATAAGTGGGAACTTCCAAAATGGAACACTTCTGCCAATCCTCTCGGCGATATGGCATAAGCATATAATGTATCTATTTATATTACGCTAGAGTAAGAACTACGCATTGAACAGATACCTCCTCCTTTCTAAAGTCGATTAAAAACAAATGAAGAGCACACAATATTCTTAATTCAAACTGAACCGTAAACAATGCCCCCACTTTCTATAATCAAATGACGCAATTAAAAAGTTCTCGGGACGTGCCATCTTCAATTACTGAATAGAAACAAAACTCGATTGTCTCAATACAGTGTACAGATAAGCAGATCTCGATTGCAGACGTCCAGAACGACAATCACTTATTCTTTCTCGCAACATCATTGTTTATACGATGAATAAGAAGTAGTACTTATATTGCGTGGGAAAGCGTTAAGCAGAGCGATTTTTACATGCTTCATATTAGATTCACTTGTAACTAACCATGTACGAGTATGTAAGTACACAAATCTTGCAAGTCGAATGTAATCTACTTTTAATTATCGTATAGACCAGAAACATGTAGTTTGGATGACAATACAATTAATTGTTACAGCCAGGAGGTGAATAGAGAAACTCCACAATGGCTACTCGTATAAACCCTTCGATTTTGGTTTTTTTTTTGACAAGTGCCATAGGTACATAGCGTTTTTAACTATTTTAAATAAGTATTAAAAGTAGCTTGTGTATGTATAATAATATTTTTCTTTTCAATGATAATGTAATTTCAATAAAAAAAAGTGATCATGTTTTAGTTGTTTGGTTTGTAGGCAGTACTTTGTACATATTAATTGAAAGTTGTCTATGGCCTGTCTTTTTAAGAGCCATGTGATCATTATCTTTGTAATGTGGATTATGTAATTAAATTACTATGGATAGTTGCTACAAAATGGCATGTAAGAACTAAAGAACTAAAGAGTTTTTCAGGGGAGGTCTTGCTTAGGGGCCTGGAAAGTACACCGGTGAAAGCGGGTACTTTCAGAAATAGGATACTTCACTGTATCGATAGGTATTAAATTTCGAGTAATGATTAATTAAAAAGCTTATCCCAAAACACCTCTAAAATTTATTTCGATTTTTATTTTACAACTAGCAGCGCCCCGCGGTTTCACCCGCGTAGTTCCCGTTCCCGTGGGAATATCGGAATAAAAAGTATCCTATGTCCGTCTCCTGGTTCTAAGCTACCTCCCCACTAACTTTCAGCCAAATCGGTTCAGCCATTAACGCGTGATGCCGTGACCAAGGGAAAAAGGTATTCATTTTTATATATACAGATATATAGATATATATAGATTTATAGCAGAATTTAAAATAATAAAACATTTAAAAAAGTCATGCAATTGAGTACTAAAAATGATGACGTCGTAAAGTCAGTAGGTACTCAGTACATTTTCCATAGTAAATTTTCCTTCTGACAGCTAGGCAGTAAAATACCTACCCTATTGATTACCTGTGGCAACCCGCTCGGGAATTTATATTTACAGTGTATATTTTGTCATTGCTGCACAAAATAAAGTAAGAATGAAAGGGTAAAATATTTTAGGCTTTTCCCGCCATCTCGCGTCACTTAAATTTTTAATTCAGTTCTAGTTTTGACACCCAGTCGCAACTAAAATAGTGGCCGTCGAAAGTCACCGCTCACATTACGAGTATTTTCTGTTAATTAACACTCGCTCCACATCTCTAATTAGTGTTTTCCGCATTGCATACTCTGTGGCCGTGGGTGTGTGTGTTAGGAACGGCCGCGTTCAGAAATAAAGTGATAAATCAAAAATGTTACTTCTCCATTGTTTTTTGTTCTGAAAATGTTATGTAGTGTTACGTAAAGCTTGTTTAGTTTCCTTGTTTTTGTCTGGGTTTGGTTTACACAACTTTTTGTAGGAGCTGGTATGTAATAACTTGTAATAAGTAAAGTAGGGAATGTTTTGCGCAAAATTTCAAAATGGCTTGTCTTTGAATAAATTTATCTTTGAAAAAATATATAATAATCTTTGAAAAAATTTACCCAAGGGATTTTTCCTTCGTTATTAAAACAATCAATTATTACCCCTGTGCACAAGGGTGGTGATGGAGACGACGTGAACAATTATAGGCCTATTTCAGTTTTACCATCAATATCGAAAATTTTAGAAAAATTAATAAATACAAGACTTAAAAATTACCTTCATAAATATAAAATTATTGCGCAGTCTCAGTATGGCTTCCAGGCGGGAATAAGTACTCAAGATGCTATTCTTGCATTAACTTCAACAATAACTAATCTATTAGATGAGAAAAAGAAATGCATATCAGTCTTCTTAGATCTTAAAAAAGCTTTTGACACCGTCTCCGTTCTCATTCTTGTGCACAAACTTGACCAGATCGGTATTAGAGGTACCCCATTGGATCTGCTTAGGGATTACCTAGGTGAGAGAAAGCAGCGAGTAAAGATAGGGCATATCGTCAGCAATGACTCCAAAATAACCTTTGGAGTGCCCCAGGGTAGCGTGTTAGGGCCAACATTATTTTTAATATACATAAATGATTTATGTAATATATCACTACACAACGCGAAACTTTTTTCGTATGCTGATGATACTGCGATAGTTTTTTCAGGTGATTGCTGGAATTCGGTTAAGGATGTAACAGAATTGGGCCTATCAAAAATTTCCCAATGGCTTTCAGCTAATTTGTTAACACTAAATACAGTTAAAACTAACTATATATGCTA
Organism: Ethmia dodecea; assembly: GCA_963855545.1. Taxonomy (NCBI): domain Eukaryota; kingdom Metazoa; phylum Arthropoda; class Insecta; order Lepidoptera; family Depressariidae; genus Ethmia; species Ethmia dodecea. The sequence goes on from OY979453.1 coordinate 4,221,520, forward strand.
CAGCATATATAATCGTACCCAACCATTTGAATCATACTCCATAAAGATCCATCAATGTGACAATCCTATGAATCCCAATTGCGCCTGTCCAATAATAAACAAAGTGGTTTCTACTAAGTACCTGGGTGTCGTTGTGGACCAGCGGCTCTCGTGGCATGCTCAGATTGAATTAATTTCAGGCAGGTAAAGGAAGTTAATATAGATATTTCGACTGTTGAGACACGTTGCCGATAAAGACTTACTCACAAAAATATACGTTGCTTTAGGCCAGTCTCTTCTTATATACTGTCTACCTGTATGGGGTGGAGCGTCTAAAACTAAACTGCTAGAAGCTGAGCGTTCTTTAAGAGCACTGCTAAAAGTAATGTATTTAAAAAAATATCGATTTTCAACCGATGCTCTTTATACTACTTCTGGTCTCTTGACTATTCGGCAGCTATATATACTACATACTATATTAAAAAAACATAAATCACTTATGTTTAATCCAAATATACTTACCAAAAGGAGGAAGGATGTTGTGGCAAAAACACTTAGTGCGAACACTTATTTTGCTAAATATCAATTTACTCATCAATCTACACATTTATATAACATTGTCAACAAGAGGCTGGAAATATATCCTTTATTATCCATTGATTGCAAAAAGAAACTAACTGAGTGGCTGAAGAAGCTTAATTATGTTGACACAGAAAAGTTGTTGGAATACAGTAGTTAACGATTCAAAACACACACACACACACACACACACACACCCTTACATACCCCACACCCACACACCCTTACATACAATCCTGTGGTTCTCTATACTGATCCCAAGAAAATACTTTCGTAGGGCAGGAATGTATGTAATACACAGAATTTGCAAATGTCAGTTGCAAAATTATTTCTGTATCAGTTTGTGTTTCTTAAGTAATATAAATATATAGAACAAAATGTTAGTAGTTAACAACATTATTGGCTTATATAATAGTATTGTAGTGCTATGGAAGAGTAAGGTATCCTGACACAAGTATTATAATACTTAAAAGGATGCCTTAAAAATGTATACTTTAAGCAAATTTATAGTTTAATAAACATTTTTTCATTTTTTTTTTTCAAATTGCAAAATATAAAAAACTAAGTAATTCGTTAAGTTAGTGAATAAAGATCTGGCTATAATATAGTAATATTTAAAATTTATTTAAGAATGTTTATCAGTGGTTTAATACCCATAGTACAGGCTCTGCCTAGTTTGGGACTAAATAACCTTCATTATAATACCGAGTGACGAGTACTCAAAACGTTATAAGTACTGTAAAATTAATCATCAGAGTTCCTTCGATTAAATAACACTCCAATTAATTAAATAATCATCAAATTTAATTAACCTGTGCTCGAAACGTGTTTTTAAATAGCATTTGTGACCCTTTATTTGTTACTAGCGGACGAGCACGACATATTTTACCGTGGATCCGTATTTCACCCAGTCCTCCTAAATATTACCATTAGTTCTGCACGGTTTCACCCGAGTGGTTCCCGTTCCCGTAGGAATACGGGAATAAAATATTGCCTGTTACTCAGGGATAATCTAGCTTTCCATTGGTGTAAGAATTTTTGAAATCGGTCAGTAGTTTTTGAGTTTATTCGTAACAAAGATACAAACATACAAATATTTCCTCTTTATAATATTAGTATCGATATAGAAGCATAGATAGATGCCAAAGCGACTTTGTTTATTTGTTACGCTTTTACGCCTAAACCAGAAACCACTGAACTGATTTTAAAGTTACATATAATTAGAATTTCCGTAATAAAACTTAGGGGGTACGGCTGCAGATGGATTAACCTTTAACAAGACTCAAGATCTTACAATAGATAACTTGTCATCTCGACGGGTCTCTTGTCACATAAAGCACCTGCCACATAATCACCGATGACTTTCACATTGAAAGTGTATAGTCATTATTATTCATTATGCAGGCTTGAACTGTCCAAAAACAATCACTCTCAAAATAAATTTTATCATTTTATTTTTCTGCCGTCTGGGTCCCGACTGCGGACAATTTACCTTTACCGTACTGTCTCTCCTATAATCTAAGCAAAGTATCAATCACGGACGTGTTAGCTCAGTTGGTAGTGACCCTGCGTTCTGAGTCGGAGGTGTGATTCCCACTCGGGGCCGTTTGTGTTCAAGAACATGTCTGTTGGCTTCGTGTCTGGGTGTTTTTTCTTTTATTATTATTTATTTATTCTTTTCTTATAAATCTACATTAACAGAAAATTTAAGTCGCCAAACTGCAGTGAGCAGTTTGTAGGCGTTGCGCTCTTTACAAATATTTTTTTGCTTAATATCTAGATATATACTTAGGTAATTCGGATACTACTAACTACTGTAATACAATAAAACCTACACAACAAAGAACAATCATACTCTCAAGCTTCTAAAAAAACTTCTATGAGTTTTCTTTTTAGCGTACATTTACATGTAATTTGTTAATGTTTAAATATTTACGTAGGTATCAGGTGTTTAGTACCCATTATACAGGCTCAGTTTTGGGACTAAATGACCGTGACCATCGTGCAACACAATTTATTAGGTATTATCATAATTAAAAAGGATTCTTTGCACGTTGAGATTAGACAAAATCGATAATGAATGGACCCCTGATCGATTTTATTGAATCGATATTACACCGTAATTCCGAAACGATATTGCGAGTCAGTACCGAACTACCGACCATAATGAAGGTAAGTGCGTGAAAATTAATATCCTGCCAAGAATTATTGATAAATATTTTGAGTCAATAAAATTAATTTCAGGGGCGTTTCTCAGAACGATAAGGTGAGAGCGGACGACATATTATAACGATTTATATAAGGTCAGATGACATTGGTCCCAAATCATATTGATACGATCGTATTGATTAAAAGACCGAGAAAGGTAGTTTATAAATAGCTTTATAAAAAAAGCTATCTCCTCAGAGTATGCCAAAGCTACATAATACTCGCTGTAGGTATATTACCTACACTTCACTGACTTCATTATGATAAATAACTACTATAACGATACTTGTATGTAAACAAAGCTTGGAAATTTGCAAGTAGTTAGGATCTGTTGATGGAGCCAGGAACTCATTAATGGATAATTGTAAGCCCCTCGAGTTAGGCAATATTTTTTTTCGATTCTTTGCATGCAAATCGTATTTTCTAGAAAATATTATTTTATTCTCACTACTCTGTGCCTACAAATAGTATAGTATAATAATATATTATTATTATTATACTATTTGTAGGCACAGATGCAAAAGGTGTATAATCGGCGACAAATTGTCCCGTTTTCGCATAGACACCCTCCCTTAGTCTACTCTCTAACCCCCCTTTTATACACACGTGGTAGTAGTTAGAACGCGTACGGACCTATTGCCGACTTTCAAGAGTCCATATCAAAGTGTTATGAGCGGAAACTCTAAAGAGGTTTCACCACATGTATGTCACAGGTACACAGAGAAAGAAAAGCTCATAGAAACCATAGATACCCGGTTTAGCGGAAGCGGCAGGGCGCATTCTGCATCGGCTTTCATTTCTGCGAAGAGCCGCCGGCAAAAACTGGCGGAGCGACCGACGGGTCGGCGGAGTGCGTGGCGCCATTGTGCGGACGAGACATCGTCACATCAACATTATTCTATACCAGCTTTTCCCCGCGATTTTGTCCAGGATCTGGGATACAAAGTAGCATATTTTATTTTTATGTTTATGCTATGTTACTGTAATGTTTCATAAAAGTCCGTTCTGTCTGTGTTTTGGCGTGAAAGAGCAACCATTGAATATCCATCAACCCATCCTCACAAACGTAGGCATTTATAAAATTAGATACTAGTCTTTGCCCGCGAATTCGGTCACGTTCTGGGATAAGAAGTATAGTAGATACTTATGTGTTAATCTGATGTATAAACTACTAGCGGTTCTGCGCGGTTTCACACGCGTAGTTCCCGTTTGAATACGGGAATAAAATACCTATAGCCTATGTTACTCAAGGATCCTCTAGCTTTCCGTTGGAGAAAGAATTTTTAAAATCGGTTTAGTAGTTTTTGAGTTTATTCGTAACAAACATACAACAATCCGAAAATACAAAAGTTTCCTCTTTATAATATTAGTATAGATTAGTGTAGGCTATACGACTGCAAAGTATCATTAAAAATCGCTCTATAGTTTTTTGCGTAAAACAGCAATAAACAACCATTCTTCCATTCATCCTCACAAACAATTATTTATTAATTTCTTCATAATATTGTGACGTCAATCGTCACCAATCGCAACACTTGACGGAGAACAACGGAGCCATGCCCCAGGAAAGTGAAAGGGCGCAGATTCACCTGAGTAACCTGAGTTATAGCATCGCGGCGCTCTTTGATCGCGGTGCGCTATAACGCATGCACCGTGCGAACTGCGTCTGACCATGTAAGGGTGTTGCCAGACTGATCGACATCGATCGAGGCAGTCAGTGGCGTTTTCGTATCCTGATGACCTCTTGTCTATTTCCAACTTTAATCGCATCGTCTTCATTTTGACGTACGTTACTTCTTGCGCACATCTGCCAGTACCGCCAGTGTAAGTAGAGCAAGCACTGACCGAGTAGAAAATGTCAAATAAAGACTGTATAAAACTGTTTAAACAGTTTGTTAGCAGTAATACTAATTTTATTCAATCATCAACCGTGTGTATTCTTATCGTAGATAGATAAATACTTTACATCTATAAGCATCGGTATCCAACTTCGAAGTTCAACCTTCTACAAAGCCTCTCGAAAAAGCTGTCGCTACACTAGGTATATCGCTGCAGACTATCTAGAGACACTCTAGGCCATTGTGTGGACAGAGCCTTAACGACAGGTGATTCTCAGTACAGTAAGGTAAACGCAGCTATTACCGACCCCCTTAAGCAAATTTTGAAATTGATTATTAGAATTAAGGGTAGTGGTTGCAAACACACCAGATTTTTTTATTTTATATTTAAATATAGATTGTATATTTTATATTTATATTTTCATTTGTTTATAAATATCACGTTTTCATTAAAAAAATAATCAAAGGATTGTTGAAGTCAATTGTTTCTATCACCGACCCATCCGAAACGCTTTGAAGCTATTACCGATTTTTATGAATCTAACACCGACCGTACGTAAATAAAGCATACTTTTTTTTCACAAAATACCTACCTACATGTTCGATTCTCAAAATAATTATTAATTTGAGCGAAATATCCCTTTCCCAAAATATATTCGAAATGTCCAGTTTACTTTTATTTGCTTCTCATTTTTGTACTTGATTCATTACAATAATTATAGTTACTAAAATAATCTGAAAATGGAGATAAACTTGACTTTAAACTTTTTGGCGGGAATCCGAAGAGGGACGTCATGTTTTTTGTATAATTTTCATTTTGCTGTGTATTTCGGGTTTTGACTCATCATAATAGTGATAGTTTATTATGTGGCAATAAGTGTCCGTGAAAGTGTGCAGTGAATGGGAAATTCGATAAAATGCGAGATATGGACATTTTTGGATTGCCTCAAGAAGTCATAATAAAGTCTTCAGTAAAAGTACTATTATTTTACTGTTGATAACCAAGTTAGGGATGTAGAAAGTGTTGAAGACACTGTATTTTTGTGCATGGACTCTGAAACAGAGCCATTTACTCAAGGATATCATTAACTAATGACAAGGCTGCATGGCGTAATGCCTTTGCCTACCCATGCCATGCCATGAAATTCATTGTTATGTAGATTTCTTCTTCTAGTGCCCATGCTTTTCAACTAATCGCAGTGAACCTCGGAATGCTTGTAGATTCTTTAAAAGATTGTTTTCACATTTGGACCTCAATAAAAATAAAGGTATTGATTTCTCGGTGGACACAAATGAAATTTTAGTAATATAAGAAAATAGACTTTAATAGAAATGGTAAATAGAATAACATTCATAAAATCAAAGTGAGAACATAGGTCACGTATTGTTATCTTGCGCCCCCGGAAACCTGCTGCTTGGCCAGCTAGTGCAAACCATAGTTACCATAGCCTTTCTTTCTAATTGATTAGCCTGCTTAATAGTAATTACTTCTTAAAATAATGTCAATGTTGTTACTTCATAATGCAGTTCCCTGTAGTGCCGTTGAAGGGAATTGGTCTTAGTGTCAATTGTCTTGGACATACGGGATAACTGCATCACCTGAAACATAAATATTCACTATCAAAATTCAGAGATAATTTTGTAAATGTGTAGATGTTAATAAAATAAAAACACACTGTTTTATTTTCAGCACAGAGTTTTTCAAGTTGGGATCGGATAGTGTCTGGTGCTTCTAGACACATGAATATGATTTGCTCCACCGTGGCTAGCTCTAATACTTTATACTATTTAAGTCAGAGTCACAAACCTGAAAATAAAAGTAAAAACTATTATAAATATATAATTTACATGTTTTGAATAAAAATAATTAGACAATTTTATTTCAAAATAACGCAAAATAAATAATGTTTTATTTCCCAAAAAGCCTATATTTTTTTTCGAACTTCCCAAGTTTAGCTCAGCCGATGGTGAGGGTTGACTGTCGGAACAAGTTGCAATGACGGTTCCGCACGTGTACTTAATAACAATTTTAATACAGTTGCGAAAAAATTAAGCAATTTAATAAAATAATAAAAATACAATAAACTCAACTAACATTTTTGGAAAATCGCGCCAACCGTAAAAGATTAAAAGCAGAGGTTTTTTTTGTTTTCTTCACCCATTCTGGGTAGGCGAAGGGAACTATACATACAGCCAAGTCTTTAGTAGATTTTTTATATGGATATGAAATGAAAATGAAATTTAATGACATTAAATGAAATTAAACCTAACCTAACTCATTGAATCAAATCATTATATTGAAACAAATTAGTAGCTTTACTTTTAGACATTACATACCGTTATTCCAAAAATACAATTAATCCGTATAGAATCGGTGATAGCTTCTCTTTGTGGCTATTACCGATTCATATGGATCGGTTATTAGTGTTGAATAAAAAAATTAACAAATCTTTTTCCGAGCCACAAAAAATAATCAATATTAATTGTAATATATTTCCCCATCCGTTTTAATACAATAATTTATCGATTTAGTCCTAAACTATAAAAAAAACACCATTTTCATATAAATACGAAGAAAACTCTAAGTAGTTTCTTTCATATCCCACGTCTAAATGTTTAATAATGCGTGGCAGTTTATCGCGTAAAAACAAGTTTATAATATAACATGGTGTATGTCGCTAATAGATGCTTATAATTTTAGAATACTTAAGATTGAAATGGTGTTACAAAAACTTATTTAATTATTGTAAGCATTAACGAAAAAGGGAAAAAATAAAGAATAACCTTTTAGCCATTGCCGATCCATGGGTCGGTAATGACTGCACTACTAAAATGCACGCAGCTATTGCCGTTCTATTTTAATTTCAAAAATACTTTTTAAAATCCCTTAAAACATAATAATTTCGTTGCGAAATGTGGAATTTACAAATAAAGGAATATGTTAAGTTATTCAGAATAAACTTAACGTAAATATTTATATATAACATATCTTAAGCAAAAAATTTGAGTACTTACCTGAGGAAGTAAGAGTTAGTATGACACGATCGGCGCACTCGCTACGTTCACAGAAACTAACGTATTTGGTCACATTCCCGTGTACCTACGTACACTAACACCAGTAAATTAATTAGGAAACATACAAACATGTGTGTATATTATACTCTCTTGTGACTCCAATCTTTCCAAACCGATAAAAATAAGAATAAGCAGAATGGGTCGGCAATACCTGCAGATTTTCGATGGGTCGTTATTAGCTGCGTTTACCTTAATTCCGAAAAGTCAATGAAAGCGTTGTGTAATGTTACGTTATAATTTTTTACGATGCATTTTGGCGGGTCAGAGTCTGAGAGGTGTCGGTCAAGAAAAGGTTAGTAGGAAATGGGATGGTTATGGCTGTATAATATTATAGTATACCTACTAGCTGTTCCGCGGTTCCGTAGTTCCATCGGGCTATCACTAGACCCTACCAGCTGTCCCTCCTGGTAGGGACAAGTGGATTTATTTTTCCACTCTTCCCTACCACGCCGTCAATGGTTGGGATAAGTGGAATTTCATTCACACAATCACAAAATGTTTCCTCTTTACAATATAATGACATCACTACATAGTATAAAACAAAGTCGCTTTCTCTGTCCCTATGTATGCTTAAATCTTTAAAACTATACGGAACCGATTTTGATGCGGTTTTTTTAATAGATAGAGTGATTCAAGGGGAAGGTTTTAGTATTGAGCATTGTACCCGTGCGAAGCCGGGGCCGGTCGCTAGTTACAATATTATATAGATAGTGTTTGATAATTTGTTGATACCTAGTTTTGACCCTAGGGAAGAGTTTGCACACACATTTCTTACAAAAAATTTAGGTCTATGACATGTGACACCCGTAAGGGCACCGCAAAGCAAATTGGCTGTATGATAATAATTATAAAATCATTTAATTAACAACATTATGAATAAATAAATTGGTATGAAATTCCATATACGCAAACTAACTAAGCATTGCATCGTTACGACATCGCCTCGGGGCAAGTTCGAGCAAGATGGGCGAAGCGGTACAATACACCCCGAGTTGATATTTAAAAAACCACAGACGATAAAATAACGTTTTCAAATGTCCTAGTTAGAAGGACAAATAACGGAGCAAATGATGAGCAAATCTAAATTCCACAAAAGTAATTCGTAAGTAAGTACATCACTTGACTCTTGGCTTATATCCAGAAACACTAACACGGAAACATAGATAGGTGCCCCTGCTAATTTATGCTTGCTAACTTTGAAGTAAGGCTGCATGCACTGCACTGCATAGCGCCACATTGTAAACCTTGATTTCCATGTATGATATGAAGCTATGCTCCAGGGTACTTTTAATTATTATAAGTATTATAACTCTTAATTGTTCTTTATCAGATTGCTCTTACGACTACTTTGTATGAGATTTTATGAATGGGAATAGTTTGTGTTTCATTCACTCTTGAATGAAATGAATGTTCTGGTTCTTCGCGTACTAATACCTACATTCGGCACTAAGAAAGAATAACGTAACGTATTAGAAATTTCCAAAAATGTAGGATCACATTGCACGAAAAATGTCAACGTAATTCTTTCACAGTTTAGTAAATGGCGAGACAAAAAAGTGGTTCTGTTCATAAGACTAGCGACCGCTTAAGTTTATCAAAATAAAGTCTAAATTAGTCTGGTAGTCAAGCATACAGCGCTATTAGTACAGGGTTCTTGATATTGTAAGATTCACATGCAAGATGCATGAAATATGTAATGAGGTAGAATATTCTCATTTATAACTAACATTCAACAATCTGCTTGGGATAACACACCCACTACTAGCAAAATAACAAATGGAAACTGTTATCCCACAGACATACGGAAACTTGTGACTGAAAAGAGAAGGCAAAGACAGAAATGGCATCAGACCAGAGCACAAGACGACAAAAGGATACTCAATAACCTGACGAAAAGGTTATCGCGACAAATAAAAGCATTCAATGATGAGTCTTTGAGCAAATATCTCCAGATGTTAAACTGTGATCTTAGTACGGATTATTCTCTTTGGAAAGCAACTCAGAGCTTAAAAAAAACAATTGCGCAAATACCTCCAATAAGAGAAGAAAATGGTAAATGGGCCATAAATAACGAGCAAAAAGCAAAGCGATTCGCAGATTACCTAGAAAAAATATTCCTACCGCATGAAGGAATAGAACTCACAACGGATTTTGCATCACAAGAATCACGAGATGACGAGCAAATAAAACTTGTGACACCAAAAGAAGTACAGAGAGAGATCAAGACCAAAATAAATACCAAGAAATCTCCAGGATATGATTTAATCACAGGCGAAATTTTACACCATTTGCCGCGAAAAGCCTTAGTCAAACTTACTACTTTAATTAACGCATCATTAAGACTAAAGTATGTGCCTAACCTTTGGAAAGTAGCTGAAGTCATAATGCTTGCGAAGCCAGGAAAGCCCCCCCAAGAAACATCGTCATATAGGCCAATTTCTTTGCTGCCTGTTGTATCAAAACTTTTTGAAAAACTTCTACTAAAGAGACTGAAACCCATCATAGACAAGAAAAAACTAATACCTGACTACCAATTCGGGTTTAGAGATCAACACTCGACAATAGACCAAGTACATAGAATAACCAGCGTAATTGAACAGTCACTTGAGAAGAAAGAAGTGTGTTTTGCTATATTCCTTGACGTTGCCCAAGCCTTTGACAAAGTTTGGCACGCAGGCCTAATCTATAAATTAAGAAAAATGCTACCACGGCAGTTTGCCGATATATTAGAATCCTACATAACAAATAGGTCATTTAGAGTTAGACAAGAAAATGCTTACTCAGAGTTAAAAGAAATCAAAGCAGGGGTGCCACAAGGAAGTGTTTTAGGACCGGTCCTATACCTATTACACACATGTGACATACCGGAGATAAAAAGTGATTTTATAGCTACATTTGCTGATGATACTGCGATTATGGCAATAGGGCAAAGCCATGAAGAAGCAGTCGAAAAAGTTCAGGTGGCCGTAAACACTTTTCAAGAGTGGACAAAGAAATGGCGAATAAAACTGAATGAATCAAAATCCATTCATGTTGACTTCACAAACAAAAAGTTATCGTATCATCCAGTATACATAAATAACCAACGGGTTCCATACGCCAATACTGCAAAGTATCTGGGCATGACTCTTGACGCGAAGCTGTGCTGGAAAGCTCACGTCAAAAAGAAACGAGAAGAATTGGGCATCCGCTACAAAAATATGTACTGGCTCATTGGAAGAAACTCTCCATTAGCGGTGCAAAACAAATTATTATTGTATAAACAAGTCCTTATGCCAGTTTGGACTTACGGTTCCCAGCTTTGGGGCTGTACCGCAAAAAGCAACTTAAACATCATACAACGATTCCAAAATAATGTACACATAGTAGATGCGCCTTGGTATGTAAGAAACGAAGATCTCCATCGGGACCTTAAAATAGACTTCGTTAACAAAACTATTAAAAAATATGCGCAGAGTCATGAAAGGAGACTTCACCATCATGTGAATGTCGAGGCGATTCAGCTCCTCGACAGCACGGACACAGTGAAAAGACTTAAAAGAACGAAACCTTTTGAGTTAGTGCATTAGTATAAACTTAGTGATAGTGAAAATTAAGAATACATGAACAAAGTGTCTTACCCTATAAACTAAGAATCGTCAGTGGACTACTTTCTTAGAATAGTGACTTATTAGCAACTTAAGTTAAATTTAAATTACTTTTTAGCCTCATAATAAGGCTAGATTGTAATTATTTTAAAGTAACGTAAAGTTACGGAAAAAAAATATGATATGAAGCTATGCTCCAGGGTACTTTTAATTATTATAAAAAATAAAAAAAATAAAAAAAAAATCATTTATTCAGGATAAATAAACCCAATTTAACAACATATTTCTTCTGCCAAACTGCATGACAGTTTGTTGTAAGTATTATAACTCTTAATTGTTCTTTATCAGATTGCTCTTACGACTACTTTGTATGAGATTTTATGAATAGAAATAGTTTGTGTTTCATTCACTCTTGAATGAAATGAATATTCTGTGACTTCGCGTACTAATACCTACATTCGGCACTAAGAAAGAATAACGTAACGTATTAGAAATTTCCAAAAATGTAGGATCACATTGCACGAAAAATGTCAACGTAATTCTTTCACAGTTTAGTAAATGGCGAGACAAAAAAGTGGTTCTGTTCATAAGACTAGCGACCGCTTAAGTTTATCAAAATAAAGTCTAAATTAGTCTGGTAGTCAAGCATACAGCGCTATTAGTACAGGGTTCTTGATATTGTAAGATTCACATGCAAGATGCATGAAATATGTAATGAGGTAGAATATTCTTATAGATTTGTTATTTTCTTTTCCATTTTATTTATTTATTGTTTATATTTATTTGATAATGATTGTATTCTGTAATTGATTAGTAATTATTTATTTTATTTATATTGGCAACACATGGTTTTGTGGAGGATAATAGAAACTATAAAAAGAAGATGGCTGTCAATTTGAATTTAGATCGTTTTGTGCGTGTAAAAGTAACAAATAAAGTATATATTTGTTAATATCCGTTTGTTTCAATATCGGATCGGTAGTTCCTATATGTGATATTTTTATGTACCAGCTTTTTCCCCTGATTTCGTCCCCCGACTGACATAGTTAAAAACCTCTGTATAAGTATATAGATAACTCGTCTCTTAGACGGCGTATCAAGATGAAACACCAAATTTTAAGGTAGACCGACAACGATATTGTGAAAACCACATCCAATTTGATGCAATAGTTTTTGCATGATGCGCATACAAACATTGTTTAGTTACAATTTTATTATATATCGATGTTCTAGTAGAAAACATGCTAATGACAAATTTGCTAAATAGCCAGGAGGACCGTTTTAATACATTAAAGTTTTAGATGTTAAAAATCAATACAATTATTATGACGTATACATAGATTATAGCTGATACGGAACCTTAAAAACAATTGAATTAATCTCAACAGAACGTCTCGCATTGGAGCACGTTCTTAATGGCGCATTATGAAACAAAAGGAAGCGTTCAATAATAGTTGGATGTCGAGTATAATTTCCCGCATCGCGTGTGAAGGGGAAAGTTCAGCTATTGGTTGCTACCTATAAGTACTTTGGATACACTGTGCCCGACTGATATACGCTGTCTATCTAATATAGGGTTGCCATCTCTAAAATTTGGCAACCAAGACAAAACGTGAAAACCCCGAATTTTAGAACCCACAACCCGGACATGTCATCAGGGGGCCAATTCTACTAAATTTCAACGGTTACAGTTGAATGACAATGGCATGGTCAGTCGATGGTGTTATTTGCTCTGAAAAGTGTCAAAATAACACCATTGTCTGACCATTGATATGTCATAGTCATCCAATTAAGACCGTTGACATTTAGTAGAATTGGCCCCCAGGTTTTTAAAACATAGTCAGTGTAAAAATGTACCTAACAAAACAGAATCTTATTACAGTTTGTTATGTTGATCGCGGCGTGCGGGCACAGTGCGTGTGTCGCAGGCGGCCCAAGACTTTAAATTTCTAAATCCAGGACTTCAAATGAAGCCCCGCCCGGACGCTCCCCGAACGTCGTCCAAACTATTACAAATCCGGGTAAACCCGGACGGATGGCAACCCTAATCTAATGGAACAAACCTAGTACCATTCCTAAGTAAATATACATTTATTATCGGGTGAACAGTAGCGTTGCCCGTGTTGAGTTCATTTTTCCCCCGTTCCGATGGCGCGAGATAAAAATTAACACCCGTAGATAGATTTATTGTTAGTTTGAACTGGAAGAGTAAATTTTTACGATTTTTTATTATGTTATCATACTTATCATACATACATACAAACATAATCCCAAGTCTATTTCCCATTGGGGTAGGCAGAGACAACAGACTGCCACTTGCTACGAACCTGGCATCCACATCCATCAAACGACTCATGCACGCTCGTCGGTTTCGGGTACTCTTTATCTGGATTTTCTTCAATACATCGCCGATTGGTCGATGTATTGTATACCGACTCGCCCATTCATATGTTATCATATTTAAAAGAATATTTTCTTCTTACTCGTCATGAATTATCCGAAACTATAGCTAAATATAAAATCGAGTTAAAACGGGATACTACGAGTTTACATACATAATATGCAATCGCGCTAGGTATTCGCAAGTACATATAAGGTAAGTATAATACCTATTACTTACTTATATTTTACCAAAATAAAACACTATGTGGATATTGCACGAATGATATTCTATATACAATTTATTTCACTTGACAACCTACATAAATAACTTTCTTTATAGTCAAGACATATCACACGTAGTTAAACACGCAGAACACCTTTTGAGCTCTTCGAAGTTTTTCAACAATTCTAGGTGGAAAAATTTCGATAAGATTTGATCGTGAAAAAGTAAAGGGTTCCGTTTAGATTGATTTTGGATTGACTATTATTAATTATAATGCACTAACAGCACTTGGTGCTGATTAAAATGTCAGTTGAAGATGATGCATCGTATATATTATTGGATTTGTTTAATTTTTATCATCGATATCCTACTAATATTATAAACACGAAAGTGATGGATGGATGGAAGTTTCTTTCACGATAAAACTACTTTACTGATTTTAATGAAACTTTACAGTATATTTATACATCAAAAGAACTTACAGGATATAATTTAAAGATATTATCTAAAAGTCGGGTTCACGGTGAACGAAGTCACTAGTCTGCTAGAAGTCTGCTAGTTCTGTCAAAAATCTGGCCACAGTCCATTACCCTCAAAAAGATAGCCAAAAAGATCTAATAGAGCATTAACAAATAGGTTTTATTGCATTGGAAGGTACCCCAAAAGCCCCTAGACAGCCGAAAATAGATGGCGTGACAACCTCAAATGATAGGGAGTGAATGATTTGAAAGTTTGGCGGCGCGACGCGTCGATTCGAGGATAGAACTAACACCTTCTGTGGATGGCGTCTAAAGTCAAAACATTCATTAGCAGTTTAGATTATTATTTTGATTATTAGGTCTGGATTATTCAATAGTTGTTAGAATTTCTCTTTGAGTATTAAACCAACCGGAGACGCCACTGACAGGCGTTCGACTCTGCCAAAAAAAACGTGTCGGTCTTTGAGCATACCAGTTAAATACAACTAGTTTGTTTGAGTTCACGGAGTGCTTGTATTGGTGAATGTATTTGTGTGCACCTAGTTCAAGCTAGTGTTTAATTGTTTTGTCAAAAAATGCGTTTGTTTTAACATTATTTGTGATTGTTTCCTCGTCCCCCCCCGCAGAAATTGGCAGACTTTTTTGTAAAGAAACTAGTGCGCGTGACATCTCCTGTTGGTTTAATACTCAAAGGAATTTCTACAATACAAGGAGATGGGGTTCGATCCCCGCTCGAGGCCAACATTTGTGTGCATGAACATGTCTAATGTTTAATATTTATTTAAGTAAGTTTAACAGTTGTTGTACCCTTAGTACAGGCTCTGGCTGGTTTGGGTCTGAATAACCGTGTATAAATTGTGTGAGTCCCACAATTTATTGACACATAAAATAGAAGAAACACGAAAATAAAATCAATTTTTGTGCATCATATAAATGCTTCCTACCATGTACGCACATGTTTCACAACTTCAATTCTTGTAATACACATATAACCGGCTTAAAACTAGATCAACTATTAGAAGCAAACAAGTGTGGATAGGTACTATGATAGGTTTTAAGTCAAACCAGTCAAACCGTAGACATTTCTCGCTGAAAGTGCCAAAGTATTTTACGACCTACTGCGATACTAATTTACACCGTATTCAGTCTGGTAACAATACCGCGAGATGATAGCATAAGTATTTTTATCGTATTCCCGCGGGAACTAGCTCCTTAACCGAGCTCCCCCTAGCTCCCCCTTAGGAGGTTTTAACAAGCTTTTATTTTATAATAATAATAATAATATAATATAATCTCACGCCTTATATCCCCGAGGGGGTAGGCAGAGGTATTCCATTACTGGATATACCCACATTTCACGAGATATATTGGACCCCTAAACGTGATAGGTGGTGAGCCCATCGCCGGACCGGGTCTGTTTACACATGTCTCAGAATTAATTCTGAGACCTGCGGGTTTCCTCACGATGTTTTCCTTCACCGTCGAGCTAGTGATAAATATGTACGTAAGTTTTTGAAAAACTCATTGGTACTCATTGCCAGGATTCGAACCCGAGCCTCACTGATTTTCGGCCGGCTCTTTAACCGTTCGGGCTATCACTGCTCTCTTTTATCTTTTTCTTCTGCGCTATTTTATAGTAACTTTCAATGTATGTTTGTACGTGTGGAATCTTGCAACTAAATTTTGAAGCAGATATATCTTCAACCGATTGAGCTGAAATGTTTATATAAGTACGTATAGTTTGGATGACAACGCATGGTTAGGTGTGCGACGTCATTATATTATATCCAACGTGGTTGAACACCTAAGTAACAAAATGGCGTACTAATTATTTTTAATCAACTCCTACAATATGGCTATCAAATGAAAGGGCTTCCTGAGAATAACCACTCTGAACCGAAAAGCTTGTTTAAAACAAGTTTTTTTTACTTTTAATTTATTAAAATTCCTTCTTAGTGCTCTATAGTAGGTATATTTTATTTAGTTATAAATAGCGGTTCTGCGCGGTATTCTTGTATTTTTGTAGGTATGTTTGTAACGAATAAACTCAAAAACTACTCGACTGATTTAAAAAATACTTTCACCCATGGAAAGCTACATTATCACTGAGTAACATAGGCTATATTTTATTTCCATATTTCCACGAGAACGGGAACTACGCGGGTGAAACCGCGCGGATCAGCTAATCATGAATAAAAGGACTAACATTATATTTCGTTCGCTTCATTCTTCAGATATAAATTTTAATGCAACATGTAGTCCCTTTATTCTGCAGGTAACTTCGCACTTAAGATTAAAGTAGGTCAGTTGATTTTTTCTACCTGTGGGTATGCACTGCCACAGCTCGTCATTCTTTTATTTTGCGAGGTAACGCGCACACGCTCCGTAAATATATCGTTTAAAATCGTTTCTCATACTTACTTATTTCAAATAATAAAAGCATAAATATGCCTAAAAGAAGTGCTGAAGAAAAAATTATCTATTATAATGCTAAAATCAAAAGATTATTAGAACAAAAAACTAATAAGAAGCACCGTCGTCTGATTGTGTACTACTCATCGTCTGATTCCGAGGAAAATTTGGGTAAGTTTTATTTATTAATAGTTGTAAAGTGAAAGAATAGTGAACTTCTTCAAAATGTAATTATTGGGCTAGCGTCTGTAAGCTTTCCTGGAGGTTAACTGCGGGTTAACACCATGGTTTAGCATGACGCTCAAATATTAACCGGGAGGTTGACTGCGGGTCAACACGAAGGTATTATTTCGAAAAGTATAATTTCGAAAACCGTTAAATTACAAGCTTCATAATTCAGTGAAAAAACACTTTGCCCAATTTATTTTACAAGTACCCTCAATTCGAGTGCCTAATTTTGTAATATCTCTGGCCAGAGAATGGAACACAAAGCAATAAGACGCCAACCCCACCGATACCGCCGCCGCGAGCGCCGTCCACGCCGACATCGCCGCCGCCAGCGCCGTCTCCGCCGGCTTCCCCGCACGAGCCGCCAGAAGCACTCGACCCCCCTCTGCCGCTGGGCCAGGACGCGAACGATCATGTCGCGCCTACACTTGCGCCTTCGCTGGCGCTTGCGCCGTCGCCCGAACTAGACCCTGAGCTACTACTAGCCTTGGGTGAGGCTACCGACGACGTCCCGGTTTACGGCCCGGACATACACGACACATTGGCTCGACGTTGGTTGCCTATTCTCAAAAAAGGTTTACAGTCCGAAGTGAAAGAGAAACTTTTAAAGGATTACGCGGTCCCAAGTAATTGTAAGCTTTTAAAAGCGCCGTCATTAAACCCAGAAATATCCGCGGCCGTCGCGGATATAGTTAGAGGTCGGGATAAGAAAATCCAAACTAAACAAGACCAGTTGGGACTCGGTATTACCGCTATTAACAGGGCCATGACGTCGCTATTAACTAGCGATGACAAAGTGCAAGCTGTCAAAATTTTATCGGATGGTTGTCGCATACTTACCAATCTGCATTTCATTGAGACACAAGTGAGAACTAAACTCATTACTCCGGGACTTGACAAATCCTTTCTTACGGTTATAAAAGACCAGGACAGAGATGAGACGCTTTTCGGCAACACGCTGCCTGAAAAAATCAAAGCGTCCAAGGCTATCGAAAGACAGGGTCATCAAATTAAGAAAACCCCTGTTCCAAAGGCTTCTACTTCGAACGCCCCCTCTTCCTCGAATTCTCGCCCTCGCGCCCAGGGAAACTGGGCGGGCCCTCCTTGCTACCAGCCGTCGAGCAGGGGGGGGGCGGACACCGTCGTACCCGTACCGGGGCCAGTATCGGCGTGCACCACCGGCGACGCCGACGCCGCCGTTCCCACAAACTCGCTCGTCGACCTCGACGGCCACCAACAGACGTGCTCCAACCCGACAATAACACAGGTACATGCCGGTAGGCTACAACACTACTATGATTGCTGGCTACGTATTACCAAAAACCCGGTTATTTTAAATGGATCCGTGATGGTTATTCTATACCTTTTATGAGTCAAGTAATACAACGCAATATTCCTCAAAATTCATTTTCTATTAAAGAGAAGCAAGACATGGCTTTGGCTATTCACAAATTGTTAAAATTAGGCGCAATCAATGAATGCGAGCCCCTTGAAGATCAATTTATTTCAAACATATTTTTGGCACCAAAATCAAATGGAGGACAGAGATTTATACTGAACCTCAAACAATTAAACAAGTTCGTTTCCTATTCCCATTTTAAGATGGAGGACTATAGGACGGCATCTAAAATGATACCAAAAAATGGATTTATGGCTACTATAGATCTAAAGGAGTCGTATCTACTCGTTCCTATATGTATAACACAGCGCAAATATTTAAGATTCCAATTTAAAGATACGAATTCACAAATATTAACCTATGAATTTAATGCCATGCCCTACGGATTATCCTCTGCACCACGTACTTTTACTAAGATAATGAAAGAAGTAGTAAGCTACTTAAGGTATCGTGGTTTTAAGTCTGTCATATATTTAGACGACATATTATGTATAGGAGACAGTTTTAATGAGTGCTTCAGAAACGTTAATGAAACCCTTAAGATACTCAATTGCTTGGGTTTTATTGTCAATTTTGATAAAAGTTCTTTACATCCTCAACAGTGCTGTAAATTTTAGGGTTTTATGTACAATTCAACGAACTTGACTATATCGCTTCCACCAGATAAGCGTAATTATATATTACAACTCACCAGAAAATTTTTAAATTTACCGATTTGTACAATTCGAGATTTCGCTCACTTATTGGGCGTTCTTACTTCAGCATGCCCGGCTGTCAAATATGGGTGGGTTTACACCAAAAAATTAGAAAGAGAAAAATATCTTACCCTTAATCAACATCATAGATACGATGCAAAATTTCAGCCTACAATTAACATCTTACCAGATTTAACGTGGTGGACTAATAACGTTCTTTCCACATCAAATTCTCTCGTTGTTCCCAATTTTGATTTGGAAATTTTCACTGACGCGTCTAAAATAGGTTGGGGTACCTACTGTAACAAAGAGCGCGCCCATGGTGGCTGGACAGACAGCGAGCGTAATTTTCACATTAACTATTTAGAACTACTTGCTGTCTTTCTAGGCCTGAAATGTTTTGCTCGCGAGCTGTCTCATACTAATATATTGCTACGTGTTGACAACACAACAGCGATCAGTTATATTAATCGACAAGGTGGAATCCAGTTTCCCCATCTGAATAACTTATCTAGAACCATTTGGCAATGGTGCGAGGAGCGAAATATTTTTCTTTACGCATCATATATCAACACAAAGGATAATACCGAAGCAGATCGGGAATCTCGAAGAGGTAATCCCGATATTGAGTGGGATCTATCGATGTCTGAATATCACAGAGTGGTTGAAGCATTCGGTGAACCAGTAATCGATCTTTTCGCTTCTCGCACTAATGCCAAATGCAGAACCTACGTCTCCTGGAGACAAGACCCGGATGCCCTGACAGTAGACGCATTTACTTTGTGTTGGAAGGCAATGTTCTTCTACGCATTCCCACCATTTACACTGCTTTTGAAATGTATACAGAAAATTATTCATGATCAAGCTGAGGGTATATTAATTTTTCCCTACTGGCCATCTCAACCGTGGTTTCCCTTGCTTAAAACCCTACTTCGATCTGATATTCTATTCTCAGGAACGTGTTCGCATCAAGAGGAACCCCAGTGAAGCTTTAGACTTGATGATGGCATCACTTTCTAAAAATACTCTTCTTCAATATAATGTGACGTATAAACTGTGGTGGCAATATTGCTCCACTAGGAATCTTAACCCTTACACAGGTACTCTTCAGTCTCTTATACTGTTTTTGACTCAACAATTTAATAAAGGTGCCGCTTATGGCTCCTTAAACAGTCACCGCTCCACGTTGTCTATACTGTTAGGCAGCGATTTAACTACCAATGATCAGGTAAAGCGCATTCTTAAAGGTATTTATAAATTAAAGCCGGCACTGCCCAAATTTTCTTGTACTTGGGACCCTCAAGTGATATTAAATGTTATCGAAAATTGGACACCGAATAGGGAACTTTCAATAGAATATATTACGAAGAAACTGGTAATATTGTTGGCACTATGCACAGCACACAGAGTGCAAACATTCTCTTTAATCAAATTAGACAACATACGAATAAGACCTTCCGGTGTTAACATAGGTATATCAGATGTCATAAAAACGTCCGCAGTCGGACGCGAACAACCAATCTTAAATCTCCCTTATTTTAAGGAGAATAGGGCTATCTGTCCCGCTACAGTATTAGAAGACTATATATTCATGACGAGGTGCATTAGACCGGCGACAACTAGTAACCTTATATTGACATACAAAAAACCGCACAAATCAGCAACCTCTCAAAACATCAGCAGATGGATTAAGCAGGTGCTAGGCGAGTGCGGAGTGGATGTGTCGACATTCAGCGCGCATAGCACGCGGCACGCCACGACATCAGCAGCGCGCGCCTCCGGCCTTTCTCTGGACATTATCCGCAAGACGGCCGGCTGGACTAGCAGATCTCAGTCCTTTGCTAAATTCTATAATCGCCCGATATTACAGGACGATGAATTTGCAAGATCAGTCCTATAACCTAACACCTCATCATAATACATAATAAATACACGTATTTACAAATAAAACATAAATTTACACATAAATAATAGTTGGCCATGTGTACATTCTCTTGGTATATGAAGTTAAATAAATCAATAAATTTGTGCCAAGAAGACTGGCCACGGTAAATTAATACATAAATTCATTCTAAGGATTTCATTGTTACTTATTTAGATAAAAATTGTATTAGAAACATAAACATGTCTGTGATTCCCTACTGAAGTAAAATTGTTATTACCTAATTTAGAAGAATAAAAATAAACATTTTTTTTTTGTCTTATAAAGCACTTGTTATTTTATCACACAAAATTTTCATCTCTAAACATCTACATGTTGCATTAAAATTTATATCTGAAGAATGAAGCGAACGAAATATAATATGTGATCAAACGAACTTGCAAAGCGAAGTTCGATCGATATTATATGAGTTCGCTTCATTCGAAGATATACCTATACTCCCTCCCACCCGTAGCCCAGACTAGAAAATTTTGTGTTTTCTCCTCTCTAAAAAATGACGAGCTGTGGCAGTGCATACCCACAGGTAGAAAAAATCAACTGACCTACTTTAATCTTAAGTGCGAAGTTACCTGCAGAATAAAGGGACTACATGTTGCATTAAAATTTATATCTTCGAATGAAGCGAACTCATATAATATCGATCGAACTTCGCTTTGCAAGTTCGTTTGATCACATATTATGGTTAGGTAATTTATTTATTTATTTATTTTATTTTATTTATTCGGAGAAAAAACAGTACATAGTGTATGTAAATTCTTATGGGGTATGTTTGTATTTCACTTACATAGGTAACACTATGCCCATGGAATGTAATGTTGTTTGTATTCTTGGAACTACTTATTCTAAGATGTAATGATGAATATTATTACTTAGAGGTGTAAAATAACTGGTATTACCTATCCACTGAACTCCCTACACCATTATCATTATCTCCTGCGCATAATACCTAATAATACCTACTTTCACGACTTTTATTTTCCTTAACAAGTCTCGTTTATTTCCGCATTACTTTTTTTCAAAAAACGCCTTCTTCAATGCGCTTATTAATTAAGAACGAGTTGCATAAGCGAATGAAAAAAATCGCGAGGTAATAGCTATTGACGTAACTGAGCGAGGTCATCGACTGACACCTAAGTTGTTACTCGTATGTACACTATCTATCAGCATATTAGGCAGTAGCTTGCTAGAAGGGTACCATTGTTTATTTTGTAGCGAACTCAAAATTCTACGCCAATAAATCTGCACAAAAATTCGAATATCTAACCAAATCTAACTAACTTTGATTTACAACCGACGAAAAACAGAGTGGTGTACGTTTGACGTGTGTACCTGTGTATCTGTATGTCTGTCTGTTGAAGTATGTTTGCTCGTAGCTCCCAAAGGGCTGAACAGATTTTAATTTTGTTTTTTTTTACGTGATAACGTCTTATAATTTAATGGAGCCGGCTGCATTCACGTAAAAGTGTGACGTATGCGGCGTTACAGTGCAAGCGAGAGTGCGCAACGAGGGACAAAGAGGCACAATCCATTCCATCAGTATTTTCTTATGACGTTGTCACGTTCAACTATCGTCAGTAAACCGACTTTACAGACAACCGATTTTTTTTGTTTAAAAGGTGACTTGATCTAGAGTGTTCTTAGCTACAGTTACTTCAAGAAAGTCTGTCCAGCCGTTTGTGCTTAAATGTATTTTTTGTGTCGGGGGTTTTTAAAATTTTTAATTTAGCTGCACTAATTATTACAAAAAGAAAGATTTGTATTTTTGTGTGTTTAGTACAATTAAACTCAAAAACTACTAGACCGATTTTAAAAGCAATTAAATATTCTTTCACCAATGGAAAGCTACATCACTAAGTAACATAAGCTATATTTTATTCCCGTATTCCCACGGATCGGGAACTACGCGGGTGAAACTGCGCCGAACAGTTAGTTGCTTAATAAAGAGGCTTCAAGTAATGAAAATTAGGTGGTACGACTGCAGGAATCATAATTACTAAAGTCTGAGTTTAAAAAATATATCTACATAAAATAATCTTATCTGTTGTTTTATTTCTAACTTTGTAAACCTTTTGCAGGTGACCGGGAAACAAGCAGTCAGCTTTTATATTGCGGTTAACCACAACTCTTCTTACTAAAGAATGGTATGATTCAATTCTTGTATAACATTACTCATACAAAGATGTTGAAATAGAGGATTATGATACGAATCGCTTTACTTTTTGGGGTAAAAATGTGTTACACTACCTTTGATACCGGTTTAGCGTTTAAACTTGCTAACAGCTTAGATGACACGGAGTATTTAGGTACCTGTAACAAAGAAAATAGAACAAAATTATACGTTGCTCAAGAAGATTAAAGAAATAGAAATTTTCTTTCAGCGTTGCAAGCATCTTGATGAATACTAGCGGGTGCTCAGTGGCGTTGTGTTGGACTAAGTTTGCGCCTACAAGTTGAAAACAACACATTTAACACACCTACATAATATATTTCAAGTTCTAGGTTATACTTTCGGAGTATACTACTCCAAAACTACATGTAACCTAGAAACTTGAAATTGATTTCTCTTTTATCCTGTTTTTATATTTTCCCTTGGAAATGAGACATTTTCCCCATGATGTTGATGTTGACCCAGATTCAAATTCAAATTCAAAATATTTTACCCAGCTACTCAGTTATCTCCATACCAACCACACATGATAATACACACCACATTTCATCATAATCCGTCCAGTAGTTTTTGCGTGATGCGTGTCCAAACAGACAGACTGACAAAAATCTAAAAAATTGGTGTTTTGATATCTACATTGATAACTTCTACACTACCACTGAAATTATCAAAAAAAAACACGGGTTGCACTCGGAGTGCCGGCAGAAGTGAAAACTTGATTATCGATTTCGGTGTTACAACACTACCTACTCTCCAACCGTATTACGGTTTTTCGATCAGCACACGTGACCGATTTTCACAGTTTTTATCCATCCCACAAAAGTGTTCAACGCCGCTAAAGAAGTTTTCACTTCAAAAAATATCAAAAAAGAATATATGTTTTGAACCTTTCTACTTCAAATTATCAGTGTGGTGCTATGGCCACTATAAAGCCACTATAACAACAAATAATTAAAAAAGTAAAAAATTCAAGGGTTGTTGACACAAAGGAGGATATTTTTTGAAGTGAAAACTTCTTTAGCGGCGTTGAGCACTTTTGTGGGATGGGTAAAAAATTTGAAACTCGCGTCAGGTTCACGTGTGCTGATCGAAAAACCGTAAGACGGTTGGAGAGTAGTGTTGTAACACCGAAATCTATAATCAAGTTTTCACTTCTGCCGGCACTCCCGGAGTGCAACCCGTTTTTTTTTCTTTAATAGGTATACTAGCCAGGCTACTAATCCAATTGAAGTTAGATCCGCAGCTTTACAAAGCTGAGCTTTACTGAGCTGGTTTCATTTCAATCGTGACAATACTCGCAACTAAACATAATTTCTCATAATACAACTGTTGACAGGTAAGAGTAGGCCACAATATGTGTGTATTGTTAGAATGGTGACACTCATCTCATCCACAGCGGAAACTGGTCGGTTTTCTAGTGGAAAGTGTACGTGGGTCACATATGCCGGGGAATCCGATAACTATTCAAATTCATACTTACTGATTTTACGTTTTGTATTTATACATATACTAGCTGTTCCGAGCGGTATCACACGCATAATTCCCGGTCCCGGTAATACTTGGTTACTCAGTGATAAT
The DNA here is from genome assembly GCA_963855545.1 of Ethmia dodecea. Classification (NCBI taxonomy): domain Eukaryota; kingdom Metazoa; phylum Arthropoda; class Insecta; order Lepidoptera; family Depressariidae; genus Ethmia; species Ethmia dodecea. Next base: position 4,246,291 of record OY979453.1, read on the forward strand.
GTAGCTTCCCATTGGTGAAAGAATATTTAAAATCGGTTCAGTAGTTTTTGAGTTTATTCGTTACAAACATACAAAAATACAAATATTTTCTAAGCTCTTTATAAAATTAGTGTAGACGTAGATACATACATGTATTAATACGAATAGTGAAATATTTTGTACTAACTATATAACCACTTGAGAAGCCCTGTTCAAATCTCATTTGTTCCAACAACCGTTTAAAAAAATAGATTTTCTCGAATTTAAAATTTTCCGAAAAACTTTATACAGTTGGTACAGCACGTGAAGCGATTATTATAACAACTTACAAAGTCCAATGTGTCAAGCTCCACGTGCTCTTGACTGTACTAGGTAATCTAGTATTTTGCAAAGGACAATTCAGTTTAAAAACGCATTCATAGAAAGAGATATTTAAATACATGACCTTATCAGGGCGCTTTAAAAACGCCGCCGCTTTAAAACTATCCAGGACATACCAGGACTGTAGAAAAACTAGGACATGTCCTGGAAACAGGACGGTCTGCAATTCTACTTTATAGATTACTACCCGCCCCGGCTTTGCACGGGTGCAATACTAATACTAAAACCTTTCTCTTGAATCACTCTAACTATTAAAAAAGAAACGCATCAAAATCCGTTGCGTAGTTTTAAAGATTTAAGCATACATAGGGATATAAGGACAGAGAAAGTGACTTTGTTTTATACTATGTAGTGATTTAAAAGTGAAAGAATTTTAAAAAAATTCGCTTAGTAGTTCCAGAGCAATCTTTGTAGAGGTAATCCTCCACCACATAAACACACAATTTTACGTCTTTATACTGTTAATAAAGATTCCGTTTTTTATTTTGCCACTGGTCACGACAAAATTTCAAAAGTCACAAATCGTAGCTACGTATAACAATCAGAACCGATAGACTTTCTCCGTGATTTCTTACAAAAAAGTATATTATAATACAAAAACGTGAGCTAAACCTACAATTATTTTCAAACCAATACTTTTCTCGGAGTAACTTCATTAGTTACATTACGAATACTTTTCTTTGTCCCTTATAATAACTTACATTAGTGAACCTCCATTTGTAGTGAGGGCTAACCTCCATTATTGTAATCGCTGAGTCACCGATACTCTATCGATATTTGATGATCAGCAGGTTTTACATTAAGTATAACTTTTGTATTTATTTTTTTATTTCACTACCTGGGCTCGCGGCTCTGTCTCCTACAAAGCTCTTTTTGTACCACAGAAAAACTGAGCAAGATTAAGTATACAATATGTAACAGAATAAGCGCAATTCCTGGAATTAGTTTGTTCAGTATCGACTACTTAATCGATTTCAGCTATTTTTAATAGGTGTTAAATTTTACCAAAAAAAGAATTAGCATGACATGAATTTAGGGCTTCCAATGGAAACCGTACTATTATTGCTCTTTATTTATGAAATTTGATTGGACTAAACTAAAGTACCAATGCATCATAATTTTTTTTATATAAATATACTAATTGGAGTGTTTGAGGAATTGCGCTTATTCTGACACGTTGTATATTTTGTGTATACTTATGCCTTATCCCCGATGATAACACAGTCTTCGTCAACTAGTCTATAGAATATTCCCAATAGGCTCTATGAACTATAGATGCTATAGCTAATATTAAATCTCTTTGGTGTTAACCCTGATATTTTCCGCGAACACATCTCTAGCGCAAGCTTTCTCCGTATGGGAACGTAACACAATGCCGTAGAAACGGGCCGGAGACATCTCTCAGGTAACTATTGTAATTAGCTTGATTAATTACTAATTAGACGGTATCCGACAGCGGAATGGGGGGTATTGTTTTTAAGACCTCTCGGAGTAGATCTTGTCATTGAGTCTGTGAATTGGACAAGAGTCTGGTTCAGATATTAGATCTCACGATGATGGAGTGCCGTGTAACAAGACAACAGAGTAAATAGAAAATAATGGATCGTACAGTTTTTCGGATGTTCAAAAGTATGTCATTGTTATTTATTTTGATCATAAAGTATGTGTTTTCTATTCTTCTTTAATTTATTTAATATATATATCTACTATATAAAAGTGTAATATATTTTTTTTCTACTATATAAAAATAAGTCGGGTTTTCCTTCCTGACGATATAACTCCAGAACGGCCGGACCAATTTCCACGGTTTTGCATTCGTTGGAAAGGTCTCGGGCTCCGTGAGGTTTATAGCAAAGAAAATTCTTATAAGCATTGCACCCGTGCGAAGCCGGGGCGGGTCGCTAGTTATGTATATATTTATACCTATGTATTTATTTCTGTAATAGTATATGTAAGAGTATGTTCAATAAAATATTATATTAAGTACCTACTTTAATGCAACGTCTACCCTTAGTTCTAATCTCCCAGTTTCATCCATCCTAAGGTTGTCTGGAAGAGATCGCTAAAAGCGATAAGACCGCCCACTGTACCTTAGTTAATGTAGGGCTCTTGAGCCTAAAATGTTTGAGGGATTTTCAAGTGCGAGGTGTCGCTAGATTCGTCTTGATCTCTGGAGAAAGATATATCGACGGAACACACTTTGGCGAATTTTGTTTTCTAATTTCCAATCTCTTATCGTGAGGATCTGCTACTTCCTAATCTATTAATTAATTTACAAATTCTTTAAGCCACGGTCCCGGTTCGATGAATTTCTTAATCTGTGCAAATAGAATGCATACACAGTAAAAGGGAGCGCTGTTCGGCGCGGACATTCAGGAATGCGGTCAGCCAATGTAAACATTCTGCCGCCATTGCTGAGGCAAAGGAACAGGGATTCTGTTCTGCCTATTTTATTTTAGTATTTTTAGGCACACTAAATTTTATACCTTCTCGTGACAGGCACTTTACACTAGTATTGTAAAGACGTTAAAGTTGTTTACACTATTCCAATGTGACCTAGACAATATTTTACTGACGCTGCTAAAACACAAATTAAAAAGGATTTATTTAAAAAGTTCTCATAGGTAAGTCTCAAAGTTCTTATAATGTTTCACCACATTATAAGCTCTAGTTAAAAACGTGGAAAGAAATTTCCGACGTCCAGTGCCGATACAAAGGTATTTTCACAAAAACGTATGTATACTAACATAATAACTCCATATCAATGTGGGAATGGAATCATTAACCACAAGCTGTGAAACGTAATGGTACCCATTATATCGATGGTAACAAATAAAAACGTATTACATTCATCAAACAAAATACGATTTTTATTCAGGTAAGTACCTACATACATACCGTTATTATGACACTTTTTACATTAATATTATAAAGAGGTGAAGTTGTTCTTAAGTTTGCAGGAAGTAATCTCCAGTAATACTAAGCCGATTCTGAAAAATCTTTCACTGATAGAAAGATAGAGTACTATTCACAATATTTAGGTACATATAAAAAACGTCCTCCAAAGCTAAGGGGAACCATGTAGGAAAGTGTCCAGAAGACTGACCGCATTCCCTCTCTGGGTAGCTAGACTGATCCTTTGACAGAGATAACTGCTAGCCCTCTGGTCACCCTCGCTCTGGTCACTGACAGCTCTTTGATACTTTTTTTTAATGCGGAAAAAATGCCTTAGGCATACCGTGTAGTAGCGGGGACGACAACCAGGTTATTTCAGGCTTGCACTGACTAAAAATATCCCATGATGTTCCATCTCTTGCCCTAAGTCCGAGCCACGGAAAACAATTTCTTCTATGGCTCGGCCGGCAAGATGCCGCCAATTAGTTTTATACGTACAATTCTGCACTAGGAGACCAGGCTCTCTTTGTAAATCGCCACAGAAGCAAAGAAAGTATTTAGGCTATAATTTTGGCTAATTCTAATGAAAAAATAAAACTCCATTGTGATGCACATTGGAACAGCTTTATAGACTGTTTCAGTGCGTATGAAGTTCATAAATCAATAAACGTATAGTGCGTCGTAATTAATGTCTTTTGTACCCAAACAATGCCTCGTTTGGTTGAATTTGTCGTCAGCAATCTGTTTTTGCTTAATTATGTCAATATAGGTGATGTTTTGTACCGAATCTATAACATCATAATTTTCTTGCCCTTTACCCATTATTTGAGGTCGGCGCAGTATGTCTTCTCCTTCATTTAGATCTATCATACGTCATATTATCTAAGTACATTCACTTCCGTCTTGCACTTAACATTTTTCAGACAATCCATTCATTTTTTCTTTGGTCTACCCCTCTCTCTATAACCTTCCACATTCATATTTCATTCCACTTCATGAGATACAGTCTGGTGACAGACGGACGGACGGACAGCAAAGTGTTAGTAATAGGGTCCCGTTTTAGTTTGGGCACGGAACACTAAAAAAACTTTTGACCAGGCAGTCATATACCTACCCTATGTCTGGACAATCTCATCATAATTTTAAACAGTAGAATACAAATAAGTACCTACGTTTGAAACTTACACTTTTCAAAATATTCTAGAATCAGTTAATTGTTTTCTGCTCTGTACATCAACACAATAGTTTCGTTATACACAAACATGTTTTGTTGATCGACTTGCGTGTACGCCTTTTGTTGATCCGATAAATAGTGCGTCATGTTGGCTATTGTCTGGTCGTTAAGCTATTGACAGTTTGAGATGTTGGCAAACAAATTAGTTGATAGTATGTTGTATGTTGTCTGACATGGTTACCGAACCGAGTTAGCTCAAAGCCCTTCTATAATGCGTCAACTTCTTGCACTGTACGAATGGTATGGTATCCTAAGAGTTAGTGTTTCTTACGTTTCCACGCCTAAACCAGGGAATCGATCTGGATGAATTTTGGTATAGAGATAGATTAGTATTTGAAAAAGGACATAGGTTTTCATCCCAGAAAACACGTAGTTCCTAGAGGACGCGTCGTAGACAACTGCTTCCTATAACTATTATAAATGCGAAAGTGATTTTGTTTGTTTGTTATGCTTTCACGCCTAAACCACTAAACTGATTTCTAAAAATTCTTTCACTACCGTAAAGCTACATTATTAGCGACTAACATAGGTTATATTTTATCCCAGTATTTTTACGTGAACGATGGTGAACCCACGGGGTGTTGCTAGTATGAAAAAGTTTGGAGTACTAACAGGAGAAATAGCCAAAACATTTTTTTTCGGGCTGTTTCCAATGTACTTCAAGGCAAATTTATAAATCGTTTGAGTATTTTCTCTCAGTTTTAGTGCAAGAAGTAAGAGTATAAATCTATAAAATGTTAAAACAATTCATAGCAGATCTCTACGAAATATTAAAGCTACGAAGATGTGCTCATAAACAATAACTGCATGCAATTAATTCCATTGCTAAATTATTATCAGTAAAAAGTTTATTACGTGCCTGTACTAACTTGTACATTTCGTTATCAGATAGATTTATGTTGCCAAACAACGCTAATATAACTAACGATAGTTACCCACTTTCGAAACCATCTATGTAACATCACGTAAAATATGTCACGTATGATGCCGGCTTGACACGTCCAATTTAAACGCCTACGTTAAGTATGATTACACCCCTAGAAGTTGATTCTACTTTAAGAAATTGTGGAAACTTATGTAACGTAATTCTGTTTTCATCATAGAGTCGTTAAGCCGCGCCATTGCCCACGGGCGGCTTGAAAAATTTAGGCAATCAAATGAATACTAGTCCAACACAATCTCGAAAACATCGCAGACTCTCACGTAGGAGTCCATAACTAATCCGTTTTTACTGTTTAAAGTGTTTCTGACACAGGACACCATTTTACAGGGAACCATGGTTTCTGTGTAAAGTAACGGCAACTGGACACAGTCGCTCGTTGCTACTTCTGGGAGACTGGTACTTTCCGGTGCTTGTTTTTGTGTGCAACTCTAAAAATGTAATGTATATTTTGGTAAACTACGATATATTCCTAATGCGATGACCCCAAGTATGTCCATGTAAACACCAAACCGTGATTTGTCCTTACATCGCGATATCGTTCTTCGTGACCTACATTTTATTATATTTTTTATTATTATGTAATACATAGCCTATATTTTACTCTAAGTAATGAAAGTATAAGCTACTACTTGATAGTTTATGTTACTGTAAAGTTTCATCAAAATTTATATTATATAAAGCTCGACTACCACTCATTGACTGATTGACATAATTGTTCTCCCAGAAGGAGTCGTTTTGGAGGCAAGTCATATATGAGAAAAGTGTGCAAGATGGCGGGGTGACCCAGGGAAAATTATGACTTTTCAAAAAAACAAAATGGCGGCCAGGCTTGCCTATCGTATCTCTTTTGTTTTCCGGCCGATCCGGTTGAAATTTTTGGAATCTGTAGAAATGTTTAGATGATTTACGAAAATAGTTAAAAAAGTTGAAAAAACAAAATGGCGGCCGCGTAGTAGTGTTTCAAAGTTGGAGTGGTTTTAGACCCCACTTGACCCGAATTGATCTCCCAGATGCCAATATGCTAAAGGGATGTGTTTGGTGTCATCGCACAGGGCATATCCTGTAGTTTACCAGAAAATCCCGAAAATTTGAAAAACCAAGATGGCCGACCGGTGATTTGCTCCCAAAGAAAAGTATTAATTTTACCACATTTTGATTGTCGATTTTCGGCAAGATGGCAACACCTGAGCGAGTTGGTCTGTATAGCGGGGTTGGAGGTCTTGCTACGTAGTGTGGCCGTGTTGAAGAATTTTCCCGGAATTTTTCGTATTTTTTTACTTTTAACGCAAAATGTCAAAAGTCTAAATTTTACCATTTTGCAAAAACAAGTGACAGTCAGTGAAACATTTTATTCCTCCCTATGACCTTTTGTAGGTTTTTTGAATTTCACCTGGCAACACTGAAAGTTATGGCCGATTGAATTTTTAGGGTAGACCTCAAAAGACCCGAATTGATCTCCCAGATGCCGATATGCTACAGGGATGTGTTTGGTGTCATCGCATAGGGTATATCCTGTAGTTTACTAGAAAATCCCGAAAATTTGAAAAAACAAGATGGCCGCCCCGTTATTTTTGTTTTACTGAAAAATTTAAATTTTCATAATAATAATCGGCTTTTTTAGCAGGTTGGCAACACTTTGGAAAGTTGACTTGTATGGAGCGATTATGGGTCTCAGTAAACAGTGTTGCCATGAAAAAAAATATTTAACAATTTTTTTTGTTTTTCGATTTAAAATGGCTAAAACAAGATGGGCGCCCAAAATTAGACTTTATTTTTCTGTCAAAATACGACCCCACAGAGACACGCGTGGCCGCTTGCGGCCTCGCGCACCGCGCGACATCTAGTCTATAATATATAAAGCTCGACTACCACTCACTCACTCACTGACTAACTGACTCATTGACATAATTGTTCTCCCAGAAGGAGTCGTTTTGGAGTCAAGTCATGTAGGGGAAAAGTGTTCAAGATGGCGGGGTGACCCCGGGAAAATTCCGACTTTTCAAAAAACAAAATGGCGGCCAGGCTTGCCTATCGTATCTCTTTTGTTTTCCGGCCGATTCGGTTCAAATTTTTGGCATCTGTAGTATTGTTTAGATAATTTACGAATATTATTTAAAAAGTTGAAAAAACGAAATGGCGGCCGCGTAGTAGTGTTTCAAAGTTGGAGTGGTTTTAGACCCCACTTGACCCGAATTGATCTCCCAGATGCCAATATGCTACAGGGATGTGTTTGGTGTCATCACATAGCTCATATCCTGTAGTTTACCAGAAAATCCCGAAAATCTGAAAAACCAAGATGGCCGACCGGTGATTTGCTCCCAAAGAAAAGTATTAATTTTACCACATTTTGATTGTCGATTTTCGGCGAGATGGCGACACCTGAGCGAGTTGGCTTGTATAGCTGGGTTAGAGGTCTCGATACGGCGTGTTGCCATGTTTAACAATTTTTCCAAAATTTTGGGTATTTTTTTACTTTTAATGCAAAAAGTCAAAACTCGAAATTTTACCATTTTGCAAAAACGAGTAACAGTCAACGGTACATTTTATCTCTCCGTATGACTTTTTGTAGGTTTTTTGATTTTTGCCTGGCAACACTGAAAGTTATGGTTGATTTAATTTTTAGGGTAGACCTCAAAAGACCCGAATTGATCTCCCAGATGCCGATATGCTACAGGAATGTGTTTGGTGTCATCGCATAGGGTATATCCTGTAGTTTACTAGAAAATCCCGAAAAATAGAAAAAACAAGATGGCCGCACCGTTATTTTTGTTTTACTGAAAAATTACTATTTTCTTAATAATAATCGGCATTTTTTAGCCAGTTGGCAACACTTTGGAGAGTTGGCTTGTATGGTGCGATTGTAGGTCTCAGTGAGCAGTATTGCCATGAAAAGAAATGTTTAAGAAAATTTTATTATTTTTCGACTTAAAATGGCTAAAACAAGATGGTCGCCCAAAATTAGACTTTATTTTCTATCACAATCGAACCACACAGAGACACGCGTGGCCGCTTGCGGCCTCGCGCACCGCGCGACATCTAGTCTATAATATATAAAACTCGACTACCACTCACTCACTCACTGACTGACTGACTCATTGACATAATTGTTCTCCCAGAAGGAGTCGTTTTGGAGTCAAGTCATGTAGGGGAAAAGTGTTCAAGATGGCGGGGTGACCCCGGGAAAATTCCGACTTTTCAAAAAACAAAATGGCGGCCAGGCTTGCCTATCGTATCTCTTTTGTTTTCCGGCCGATTCGGTTCAAATTTTTGGCATCTGTAGAATTGTTTAGATGATTTGCAAATATTATTTAAAAAGTTGAAAAAACAAAATGGCGGCCGCGTAGTAATGTTTCAAAGTTTAGGCTATTGTAGACCCCACTTGACCCGAATTGATCTCCCAGACGCCTATATGCTATAGGGATGTGTTTGGTGTTATGGCATAGGGCATATCCTGTAGTTTACAAGAAAATCCCGAAAATTTGAAAAACCAAGATGGCCGACCGGTGATTTGCTCCCGAAGAAAAAGATGAATTTTACCAGATTTTGAATGTCAATTTTCGACAAGATGGCGACACCTGAGCGAGTTGGCTTGTATAGCGGGATTAGAGGTCTTATTACTTAGTGTTGCCATGTTTAAGAATTTTCCAAAAATTTGGGGTATTTTTTTACTTTTAATGCAAAATGTCAAAACTAAAAATTTTACCATTTCGCAAAAACGAGTAAAAGTCAACGGTACATTTTATCTCTCCCTATGACCTAAAGTAGGTTTTTTAATTTTCACCTGGCAACACTGAAAGTTATGGTAGATTGAAATTTTAGGGTAGACGTCAAAAGACCCGAATTGATCTCCCAGATTCCAATACGCTATAGATACGTGTTTGGTGTCATCGCATTGGAAAAATCCTGTAGTTTACGGGAAAATCCCGAAAAACAGGAAAAACAAGATGGCCGCCCCTTTATTTTCGTTATACTAAAAAAATTCAATTTTGTTTATTTTTATAGGCATTTTTCAGCCAGTTGGCAACACTTTGGAAAGTTGGCTTGTATGGAACGATTGTGGGTCTTAGTAAACAGTGTTGCCATAAAAAGTAATATTTGAGAAATTAATATTAATTTTTGACTTATGGTAAAAAAATGTTTTATCCAAAATATTTAAACTTTACAAATGCAGAAGTATATCTACCGGGTACAATTGCTTAAGCTAAACCATCAAAATAAATTTTGTCAAATTTAAATGGCAACACTGATAATTATGACCACTTGAAATCACGAAAAGACCCCAAAAGACACGAATTGATCTCCTGGATGCCAATATGCTACAAGCACGTGATTGGTGTCATCGCATAGGGCATATCCTGTAGTTTATCAGAAAATCCCGAAAAATAGAAAAAACAAGATGGCCGCCCCGTTGTTTTGGTTTTACTGAAAAATTTCAATTTTCTTAATCTTAATCGGCATTTTTTAGCCAGTTGGCAACACTTTGGAAAGTTGGCTTGTATGGAGCGATTGTGGGTCTCAGTAAACAGTGTTGCCATGAAAAGTAATATTTAACAAAATTTTATTAGTTTTCGACTTATACTAAAAAAATACAATATTCACATAGAAAATTATCGAAAATGGCTAAATTAACATGGCCGCACCAAAATTTGACTTTATTTTTCTGTCAAAATACGACCTTACAGAGACACGCGTGGCCGCTTGCGGCCTCGCGCACCGCGCGACATCTAGTCACCTAATTATATACCTACAAATTAAACCAAAAATTTATTACATCCCTGAGCGCTGATCGCGAAAGTGTACTTAGTCTTCTCTGTGGTTCATATTTCTTAATGGTAAGTACCTATCTACTATTATGTTTTACCTATAAGTTTAAAATCTATCGTCACTGCTTACTCGGTATATAAGCACTTTATTTCTTTACTGTCGGCAAACAAAGCACAAGACATCAAACCCAATTAGACACACCTGACACTATAAGTGTTTCATCAGTTTATCGTTTCTCACTTTTTCACGGCGAATTTCACATCATATTTCCATGTTTTAGGTCATAAACGGTATCTTATAACACTGACGAGAACGGTGTTACATACAGAATTGAATAAAGATTACTGAACGTGTTGAAAAGTATATAGTCATGCTAAAGAGTGAACATGAATAAGCAGTGTGAGTTGAAATGACTCAAGCGCACGCGAAGAGTACAAAACTCGCATGTCTATCTATATTGCTCTATGTGATTCAATGCTTGCGTCTTCCTTTAGTTCTCACTAGCGGGTGCCCAGCGGCGTTGCCCGCGCTTAGTCGGGTAATAACATAGAACTCTGAAGCGAATAATGACGACGACGACGAATTGAGAACCTCTTCCTTTTTTAAAGTCGGTTAAAAAAAATCATCGAAATCGGTTGGCGTGACATTGAGTTATTCGTCCATTTGTCGCGCACATACCTAATGCAAATTTAAGACTTGTATGGTTTTTCTCATTGATGCCATTGTAAGAACAAAGTGTGTTAAAATGGGACAACACGGGAAGCACCAGTTTTCAAATAAAGAATCATCCAAATCAGTTCAGAAAGTAAAAAATTCTGCTGAGGTAACAACCACAAAAAAAACCCTTGTCGAATTGAGAATCTCCGTACCTTTTTTAAGTCGGTTAAAAAAATAAAATATACATGTATTTTTGTTAGGTATAACAGATGAAACTGACTGCCTGATTGGCTTACTGACTGATCGATCAATGCACACCCAAAACCACTGGGTCTAGAAGCTTGAAATTATGCTCAAATGTTCCGTATATGATGTAGGTAACTCAACACTATACAAAGGGATTTTTGAAAATCCCACGGGGTCAAGAAAAATTTAATTCGAGCAACGCCTCTACATCTAATAAATTGTAGCGAAACGACGATGGCCAAGTTTTAAACCATGCTATCAAAGTTTTCTAATGAGTTTGTATAAATACAACTGTCCAACATCAACCGTTGGACCGCGGTCCTCAGGCACGATCACCTCATCTGGCGAAAGATCTTCCCTTTTCACGATGAAGGAGCATTCCACTTCCGCTCCTCCATAAAGGTGACCCCGAGGAACACCCATTAAATACTTAATATTAAGTTAGGTTAAGTCTTAAGACTTTTGGTCTTGACACTGTTCTATATCACTTTACATGGATAGGTAGGTATGACTATGGTAAATGATCATGATCACATATTGCTGTGTAAAGTCTAACATGACCTACCTACTTTACTTGTTTTAGGTTTCTATGTAATGCGACTATTTTTAAGAGTAAAATCGTGTCTTATGATATTTTAAGATAAGGGTAGGTAATACTTATTGGTGTAGGTATTTATTATTATAGTTTGATTGTAAATTACGACAATTTATATTGACCATTGTTATACTTAAAGATATGTAAGCTATCTTACTTGTATCTCTTTTTACATTTACATTGTTTTTCGATTAACAAAATTCGACTACACAGCGCGTGATACTAATAACATATATTATTTAACTTCTATCTAGAGTCATATTATAAAGAGAATAATATAAAGAAAGATTTTAAATTTTATATATTTTATTTTTATTTTTGTTTGTAATGACGGGCCTGTTGGCTTAGTTGGTAGTGACCCTTCCTTCTGAGTCAGAGGTCGCGAGTTCGACATTTTTAAATGTAACGTGTACGTATATAACGTTTTTATAATTTATATATCTACTATATAAAAATAAGTCGGGTTTTCCTTCCTGACGATTTAACTCGAGAACGGCCGGACCGATTTCGATGAAACTTTTTGTGTGGGTTCGAGTGGGTCCAGGGATGGTTTATAGCAAAGAAAATTCAGCATTGCACCCGTGCGAAGCCGGGGCGGGTCGCTAGACTACTATATAAAAATAAGTCGGGTTTTCCTTCCTGACGATTTAACTCGAGAACGGCCGGACCGATTTTAATGAAACTTTTTGTGTAGGTTCGAGTGGGTCCAGGGATGGTTTATAGCAAAGAAAATCTTATAAGCATTGCACCCGTGCGAAGCCGGGGCGGGTCGCTAGTCTACTATATAAAAATAAGTCGTGATTTCCTTCCTGACGCTATAACTTCAGAACGCACGAACCGATTTCCACGGTTTTGCATTCGTTGGAAAGGTCTCGGGCTCCGTAAGGTTTATAGCAAAGAAAATTCTTATAAGCATTGCACCCGTGCAAAGCCGGGGCGGGTCGCTAGTATTATATAAAAATCAATGCCACTTTTCGTTGTTATTTTATAACTCAAGAACGGGCTCACCTATCCAAACCAAATTTTTAAGCTTTATTCGGACTATTTAGCAGATGGTTTATGTGAAGTTTGCTTAAAATCTGTCGAGTGGTTCTTCATTTAGAATATTTGGTCGGTCTGGAATATTATTATAATGATGAATTTAAAGTTAATGTTAAAAACAAGTACAACACACGTAGGGTTAGAGAAAACAAACTGGTTCAACCACAGACAACAAATTGTTATGGTAAGAGAACATCTAAGTATCTGGTACCTAAAGTGTTTAACAAAATAGATCTATTAAGAGAAAAAGTAAAAATTAGTAAAGGATCACTTAAGACAAAATTAAAAAACATTATTCAGGATTGCAAAATATAGAAGTAAAGATATTATTTAAGATGAAAATAGTAACCTATAGATAAGTAGTAGATAAGTAGTGCATAAGGTGGTTCACTTTTATGTGAAAGAGCGCTTCTCGCCATCAAACGTTAAAGTTTGGCGATGTTAGAATTAAGTAACACCACTGTATTATAAATTTATTTCAATAAATAAATAAAATAAAAAAAAAAATATCACATTTCACTTTATACGTTGCGAAGCACGTACCGGGCCGCTAGTATACCATATAATAAAGATTGTGCTACAAAAACGCGTGGCCGGGTTCACCTAGTCTGGAATATATTCACTATCACAACCAATCTAACTATTCATCGTAAAGTAGCAATCTCTTCTCTCTCTCTCTTTATGGAGATGCCGTCAGACGTCCTCTTCCGTTCCAACAGTTTTTGCTTTCTCCTTCCTGTGACACATTACACCATTTTCGCAATTATATTAATCCACCATGCGTGGTGGGTAAACCACTTGGAAATAACAGATTTCGGTTTGTTGTACGCATTATTAGAGAGTTGCCGAAACCGAGCAGGAACTCGATGTCACATATTTGGGTCTACAGCTCCGCCCCCTTGTAACATACCGTAATGATACACTTTGTTATAATTGCGTTAGTCTAAAGACTCGGCTCTAAAAGTTTTATTATTCTAGATTAATATTTTGAACAATTTAAAAGCATTACCTTTTATATCTTTAAAAGTATCAGTGTCTGTAACAATTTAAATTCAAATGTTAATTCATAAGTTGGTTGCTATAGAAATATAGATAGATGGAATATAAAATGGCTGGTAAAATATTAAAATTTTCTGAGCAGAAAAATGTACCTATGTACGAGTATGCTATTAGCAAAAATAGTTATTTTAACAATTTTACAAAAAAGAGCTGTCCAAATTATAAATAATTTTACAACAAAATATTGTATTCTCTAAAGAAAAACACATTTTTATGTAAGAATCTGGTAATCTTTGTAATTACCATAGTTTATGTCAATATTTTGAAAACTATTTTTTTTTCTTGTAGAATTGGTTGAAGTTTCAGCTTAATAGATTAATCGGTAAGTCAGTTTCACCATTTGTATTTCTACTCGAACTCTACCCCCTCCATCACAGTGACCGTTTATATCTCAACGATGCCATTTTCAGTCTATCATATCGCTTAATCGACAGGAGGCTGAACAGTAACGATATAATCGGTCTGATAGGTACCAGGCAGACATGAACGGTGTGGCGTGTTCTAATAGTTGTTTTAAAGCGGTCGAGCGCGCGCCAAATTATTAGCGTACCCACTTTCACTGATCAGACATTGACTTGATAAGTAATTATAACAGGAGGTGATTGGTACGAATGAATCACGTTATCTTCTCTACGTAGTACTTAAAAAACATTCCCGCCGTCTGTAAGCTTATCTTTGAAACCAAAGCAACCTTTTTTGAACCTTAACCTAATGTTGTATGAAAATAACGTACGTTATTGGAAAATAACTGACATCTCTTTATAGTAGACTAGCGACCCGCCCCGACTTCGCACGGGTTTTTTTTTTTTTTTTTTTTTTTTACTAAAAAATGGGCTTGCTCTTGACCCCAGACTAGCCCGAGAGCAAAGACGGGGCCTACGTTGGGACGAGCTTGCCCAGAAGATGCCTGTTCACTCGATCCTTAAAGGCTTGTGGGTTATATGAACTCGGAAATACAGACGCCGGCAGGTAGTTCCACTCCTTGGCGGTGCGCATAATAAAAGAACTTGAAAAGCGCTTTGTGCGTATAGGTGGGATATCCACCAAGTAGGGATGAAGCCCAGCCGTGCGTCTGGAAGTCCGATTGTAAAAAGGGGAAGGTGGGATGAGCTCGTGCAGCTCTTGGGCACACTCCCCGAAATGCAATCTATAGAATACCGACAGACTGGCAACTTTGCGCCGATGGGCTAAAGATTGCAGCTTAGTCACCATCATCTCGTCACCAATCATTCTCCTGGCTCTGCGCTCTACAGAGTCTAAAGCGGCGAGTTGGTATTTAGCTGAGCCATCCCAAAGGTGGCTGCAATACTCCATACATGATCGGACTTGAGCTTTGTAGAGTGTTAGAAGCTGTCCAGGTGTGAAGTATCGCTTAACCTTATTAAGGATGCCCAGTTTTTTGGCCGCAGTTTGTGCCTTGGACTCAATATAGGTGCCGAAGTTGAGGTCTGAACTCAACTCCATGCCAAGAAGTTCTAGGCTGCCGGTAGTAGGTACAGATGCACCCCGAAAAGTAGGAGTCAGGTCAAATGGACTCCGTTTAGCGGAAAACAGACAGGCCTGCGTCTTGGTGGCATTAAAAGTGACCAGATTAGCGTCACCCCATTGGGAGACGCGACTTAAGGCCAAGTTCGTTCGCTCTACCATGGCCTCTCTCTGTGAACGTATATCTTCCCTACTGGCTCTTGCACTGGCCAAATATAAGGGTGTAATGCTTATACTAAAACCTTCCTCTTGAATCACTCTATCTATTAAAAAAAACCGCATTAAAATCCGTTGCGTAGTTTTAAAGATTTAAGCATACAAAGGGACATTAGGACATAGGGATATAGGGACAGAGAAAGCGACTTTGTTTTATACTATGTAGTGATAGCTGTTTTGAATTTAAAGTCAACTTTGAATTTATCAGGGTGGTGGGATTTCAGATTATGTACCTCGGTAGTTAACTTTTTATGTCTATGAAGAGTTAGTTACCTGTGAAAAATATTATTTGCTTAAAACAGGGTTTTTTTACATTACGTTTATGTTTCGCCGAAATACTGTAATTGGTCACTGTCACTATTTTGAGAGGTAGGTACTTAATACTTAAACAAAATAGAAATTGGTAAATCAATAGGTACATACATAATTACGAACAGGCATAGCATAGCAGACAAGCAGTTTTTGTACAAAACATTATTTTTCATCAAATTTGCATTAATTAATGCATTCCTACGAATCCTTCACGAACTCATGGGAACTTGACCAATCATTTGCTATTTTTCCAATTGTATTGTCAATACCAAATGGCAAGATCACTGGTGTGTTACTAATTACAATTGTAATCAATTGTAATAAGCAATTAATATGCCGCTGTAAGACGATGCGTCCCCAATGCGTCATTTTACATGCAACAGTACAATTTACAATGCGATTGATAGTGCAACGATCGTTATCAATAGGTTTGTTTTGTTTTACTTGTGTAAATGATTAATAATGGATAGGATTAATTGCATACGGTCTACGGAGGAATAAAAACTCATACCTACCTAATAAATAATAACTTTGGGGGTATTTTCCGACAGTGATTTTTTTAACCGCTCGGGCTTTAACCGATCGGGCGCTATATCACTGCGCTAAAAAAATCATCTCAAGCCGGCCGAAAATCAGTGAGGCTCGGGTTCGAATCCTGGCATGTACAGTCAACAAAGTTGTTAGTGTTACATGGCCAAAAATTAAGATTCACTTTTCTCTTAAAGCCTTAAATGTATTTATAGTATTTTTTTGGTAAATTATAGGGATCAAAGATACCTTTCGAAATAAACATTAATCAATAATATTTATTTATGACTTCCCCAGAAAAATGAATTCTTAGTTACTGGCCATGTAACCCTAACAACTTTGTTGACTGTACCAATGAGTTTTTCAAAAACTTACGTACATATTTATCACTAGCTCGACGGTGAAGGTAAACATCGTGAGGAAACCCGCAGGTCTCAGAATTAATTCTAAGACATGTGTAAATAGACCCGGTCCGGCGATGGGCTCACCACCTATCACGTTTAGGGGTCCAATATATCTCGTGAAATGTGGTGGTATCCAGTAATGAAATACCTCTGCCTACCCCCTCGGGGATAAAAAAAGGCGTCAGATTATATTTTATTTTTTATTATGTTTTTTTTTTAAATCTCTACCAGAGAATGCAAAAGCATTAATAGGCGAACGGCTTACAAAAACATTACACAGCGGAGCCTTAGTAACAGGGTTCCGTTGACACCCTTTGGGTACGGAACCTTTGGGTACAGAACCCTACTAGGTACTAAGTAAATAAATAAATAAACTAGTTATGTATTGTGTGGTGCCCATTGTAAAGAATAATAAACAACCTAAAATACGGAAGCTAATATAAGCATTGATCGCATTATTATCGATGTTTTGTAACATTCTGGCAACACTCTAAAATCGATTCTGAATATAATTCAAGGGCGTGCCATTGGTTCCCAGGGAGCTATTGTCATCAGCCAAACCTACCGATTGTGCGGATTTCCGCCCAGCCCTTCATGAATACAAACTCATTTGTAAATCAGTTGCCACTTTATTTGACTTATCATTCTAGTAAGTACCTACTTTCGATTAGGCAATGGACCTATGCGACTTCAACAAAAGTCTAAGGCTGGGTATGATTTTATGTTGGGTATTGTTCACTCATACCTAGCTCCTTGCGCGAGGCTTTATAACGCGACCAAGTAAAATGGACACCACGCTCTAAATAAGGATAGTCAGTTAGTCAGTGATACGTAATAGGGTTGTGTCCTACCTAGTCAAATCAGTTACTTTTTACGATCTGTCAAAACGAAATTTTACTATGGAAAATGTACTGAAATAGCAAACCGTGACGTCATAGTTTGTAGTACTCAATTGCAGCACTTTTTTTGATTGATTTATTATTTTTAAATTTGCTATAATTGTAAATTGAAAATCGAAATAAATATTTTGAGGTGTTTTGGGATAATCTTTTTAATGTATGACTACTCGCTATTTAATTTCGATGCTGTCAACTACCCAATTCATAATAGTTAGTATTACAACCACAGATTTAGGAAACTATGATTACAACTAAGCGGATGAAACCTTCGTTTTACTTGGCTAGTGGGGAAGGTGTGATAGAAATGCCGTAGAACTATTGAGAGTAATTGTTCGGAGTTAGTCTCAACCAACGAGCGGATCCGACACATCAAGACAAACACTTATTTCAGACTAGCGGGTGCCCAACGGCGTTTCCCGGATTCAGTTTATTCCCGTTCCCTTGGGAATTGAAAAAATCACTTGATAGCTGCTGCCTACGACATATAATAACACACCTGCATACCATGTTTCAAATTTCTAGGTGTTATCGTTTCGGATTGGGACGTATTTCTCTTTGTAACCAGTTTTTTATTTTCCCGTAAAAATGAGACATTTTCCAGCGGTAAGAAGTACCTACCCTAGATGTTGACCTAGCTACTCAGCTATCACCACACCAAATTTTATCAAAATCCGTCTACTAGTTTTTGCGTAAATAACCGGACAGACAGACAGAAACATTGTGTTTTGTTTGACATCTACATCGACAATTACTCTCTACACTACCTACCGCAATTTTAAAAAAAATATTTCAGGTACAGGCATGGCCTCGTTACAGTTTTTTATATGGTTAGGTACATATTGCGATGTAGCCTGTCAGGCAAAGAGATTTAAATATAATAGGGCATAGAGGGGACAAAGCGAGGAAAATTTGAAGTCAAAAGTTATTCCAAGTGGAATAAGTCTAGTACAATTTCGACCGAATGACAGCTCGCGTTCATACTAACTGACAATATGACAAGGACATGACGCTTAGGCTTCAAAGTTTTGTATGAAAATATTCCCTCTATGCCCTATTCTATTTAAATCTCTTTGCTGTCAGGTAACATTTATGTGAGATTGTTTAGCTTATGTAGGTATTCATCTCAGGATACGTCTATTTCTACGTTAGTTGTACTAAATAGCCTGTTTAAATTAATATGATCAAAGATAAAGTAAAAATAATATCCGTTATTTTATAGTGTAAGGTTATAATTGGGAGTAGGTACAAAAAAACTTGTCTGACACGCTCGTGTTTTAATAGGTGTCATTTATAAAACTTATGTTAATAAGTTGCTTGAAACCAGAAATCTGCCTACGTTTCTACTTCATATCGCTTCTCTACCTATCTATTGTATTTTCGTATATCTTCTTTTTCAATATCGTATATTTTCGTTTTATATATTTTAGTTAAATAACAAATTATTGTATCTCTTATTTTTAGAATTTTGCAAGTACCTTTTATCAATAAATCTGTGATATTTATAAAACTTAGAACTTACGTATATTGGACTTAGGTTTTCCTATACAACTTGCACTAACTTTGACAAATTACAAGCGTCCGACCGAGACACATTACATAGGTATTTAGTTTTATTGTTACATCAATATCCTCCCATTTCGGATATCAAGAAAGCAAGTAGGACCTATAACGCCAAAGACAAAAGCACTGAAAAGATTTACACCATTCAAACTTTTGGCCAAAGATGAAAACAAACCGTTTAGGCTACATAAAACGCTGCACCTAGGAAAAATTACTAAACCCTACTAAGATAGGTACCTATTATAAACGCGAAGTGAGTTCTTTCTTGTAAAAACTACTGAACGGATTTCGATGAAACTTTACAATAACATAGGCTACTTATTATTCCAGATCGGACAAAATCACTTGTACTTAAAAAATACGCCCGATATTTTACACTCCTTCACACCACATGACATTTGACATTGTAAGAAATGACAAAACGTTTGCGCATTCTGTCCAACGCACGTTTGGCCATATTGAATTGAATACAAAACGACGTGTCTAATAAAAATTAACTTACGGCAGTTCGCCTTGGCACCGGCTCGCACGGTTATAAAATCTAACGCATGTTAAAAGGATATTGTTTCGCACAAACTTCGATTTGGAATATCTCGTCTCTATCTATGATTTGGATTTGACAAAGTAATTATGTTTATTCATTTTGGAAAACACCTAAAACCCACTGCGTTTAAAGACGCTGGAATTTTTACTATTCCAGAAAAATATGTTTTTTCTGGGATAAATAATTTATATTTAATCCAAATTTAAATTGAAAGAGTAAGATTAGATTAGACTAGAACCACGCGTCCAAAGCAGCGGCTAAAAGTTAGTGGCAGTTCAAACTCTTAGTAGTAATGCAAGGCCTCATTTTTTAGTCAATTAACTTTAGACCCCAAATCTAAAAGAAAACACAAAAAAAAAACTAAAAAAAACTAATATTAGCAAAGATGTTAAAGTAAGGATGAGTTATATTCATACTGCCCGCGTTTAAAAATTGATTCGCTACGAGTTTCTACAACATGTGCATAATTACTTCTTAGCGTATTTATAGGATACAACAATGACGGTGAAAGATGATACGGAACGAATATAAAAGAAAGATTCAGCTATCTGTCAAGAGTTCCGCTTGAAATACGACTTGAAATACAATGCGACTAAATAAAATGTGGTTAATTAACTACATTTGTTGGCCTCATTTTCCTCGTTCTAGTAACATATCTGCGTCTTTTTATATATAATATCTTTGAATATTAGATACACTTATTCAGAGTAAAATGGCTCTTGTTACTATGTTAACAAGAGTTCAATCGCGTTGGATGTTGATTTCCATCATTAATAATCATTATGTCATCATCGGTGGTCACACCGTGCTGGTATCATCCTCTTATTATTGTTTATGAAGCAATCGAACTTGAGAAAATCACACTTTTAATACAACATCAACAACCCGACACTAAAGAAACAACCTATTGCTAACCCATGGGTTAGGAGTAGGGGATACGTAGTCTACTTAAGTATTAAGATCACTTGAGGAAGTTCCTATGAATTATTCTTCCTTAGACTCAAAAGCCGTGATAGCCCGGACGGTTAAAGAGCCGGTCGAAAATCAGTGAGGCTCGGGTTCGAATCCTGGCATGTACCAATGAGTTTTTCAAAAACTTACGTACATATTTATCACTAGCTCGACGGTGAAGGAAAACATCGTGAGGAAACCCGCAGGTCTCAGAATTAATCCTGAGACATGTGTAAATAGACCCGGTCCGGCGATGGGCTCGTCACCTATCACGTTTAAGGGTCCAAGGTATCTCGTGAAATGTGGGTATATCCAGTAATGGAATACCTCTGCCTACCCCCTCGGGGATGAAAGGCGAGATATATTTTTTTATTTTTTTTTATTTTAGACTCAAAACCTTTAAATAAAGTCAAAGCTAAAAAGTGTGATATGACACCCAATTTATTTAAAGGCTCTATTTTTCAAATGTTTAGAGTACATACCTATAAAGTATAATAGTCCGGTTGATATTATAATAAGATTCTAAAACAATGCAGAGAGATACAGTAGGTAGTATCTAGATTAGGTACTACAAGTCTTTCAAACTATTTGTTTTTAATTCTTCTAAGCTTCTACCGATAAATAACCTCAAAACTGGATCAATGACAATTCAATCAGTTACTTACATAATATTTTTGGCGGTAAATTTATCAACGCGGTAGCCATTTTGCGAATGCCAGTGTAAGGTCAAACTGCTGCAGTCCGTAAACGGTGGGCGACGGTGAATAAATTAATATTTAAACATACCTACACTCTAATAATATCTAGAGTGTTTCCTCTTTTGTTCGTAGGTGCTGAGATCCAGAAATATTATGTGACATAATATGTACATGAAGTAAATAAATACAAAATAGGACTAAAATACATTTCGTATTTACCCTACTTCAAAAAACGAGGAGGTTCCATTTTGTTTAATTGTTGTGGGTACACTTCTAGGCACTGTCCTACATGGTTCCTCTTTGGAGGTAATTTTTTATATGTAAATAAATATTGTGCATAAATGCTTCTTTTGTACTTTGTATGTAATTTATTTTCTCGCAGAAGGATCAAGTACCTACGTATAGAAAAAAAGGCACAAAACTTATGTAAACTTATTTTAGTGTTTACAATACAATCGATAAAAACGAAAATATTACTGTCTGATTTCGGACCATACCGTAGATGTAGAGTCATGTTTACAAACATGTTTGAGTTGAGAGCCACTATCTTTTGCTGCCAACAAATTCGAGGTAGGTCATACAATAAATAATTATAACTTTAGCCTTCAAGCTCTACTTATAAAAACATATAAATAGGTCCTACAAACCTACGTTGTACATTCTCAAAATAATTGAAATATCGAGTTCGTAAATATTTTGCGTTTCCTTTATAAAAGATTTCTTTTGTAAGTAAGTGGAAATTTTCATCGTCATCTCAAACGTGAGAATGTAATTGGATAATCAAATACAGCATATTTCCAACAATGATATAACATGTAACATCATCATTTGCAAGTATGTCTAACATGTTACGTAAAGATCTGCTGTTGTTATGTCCAGAACGTTGATTTACGGTTTGTGCTCATAAAAACATTGGTATTGTCGGTCTTTAAGAATTTGTCTTTATTGCTAAACATTCCTTTTCCACAGTCGATAATCCTACATAATACAAGCAACTTAAGTAAGTATATTTTAAATCAAGTGCAAATATTTTAAGGGTAGGTACGAGATATGTAAGAGAAATAAAATTAACATATAAGTAAAGAGAGAGAAAAAAAGTTAGATTCTTATGACCAAAAAAAACTATTATTTTTAAGCATACTTTGCATAAACCCTTATTACCGCACTAAAACGTCACTTTTGTCGGCTTAATTATTTATTCTGTTATTTTAGCGCAATTTTTTATTAGGTAGTGTACGTGTATTTTTATGTAGGTACAGCGTGTTATTAAGCTATTGCATAGCTTCTATCGCGGGCCTTGAGCGCGGGGACCGAATCCAGAAATTCCGTAACGAAAAAACCTCACGCTCCCCACTCCGACGGGCACGGAGGTGTGGCTTGAAGGCCGTGCATTGTCTAACGATGGACGGACGGACGGACTGACGGACGGACGGACGGACGGACGGACGGACGGATGGGGACGGACGGACGGACGGATGGGGACGGACGGACGGACGGATGGGGACGGATGGATGGGGACGGATGGGGACGGACGGATGGATGGGGGTGGACGGACGGACGGATGGGGACGGATGGGGACGGATGGATGGATGGATGGATGGATGGATGGATGGACGGATGCACGGATGGATGGATGGATGGATGGACGGATGGACGGACGGATAGGGACGAATGGATGGGGACGGATGGGGACGGATGGATGGGGACGGATGGGGACGGACGGACGGACGGACGGACGGACGGACGGACGGACGGACGGACGGACGGACGGACGGACGGTCGGATGGACGGATGGACGGACGGATGGGGACGGATGGGGACGGACGGACGTACGGACGGACGGACGGATGGGGACGGACGGACGGATGGGGACGGACGGACGGATGGGGACGGACGGACGGACCGATGGGGACGGATGGATGGATGGATGGATGGATGGACGGATGGATGGATGGATGGATGGATGGATGGATGGATGGATGGATGGATGGATGGATGGTAGGATGGATGGATGGATGGATGGATGGATGGATGGATGGATGGATGGATGGATGGATGGATGGATGGATGGATGGATGGATGGATGGATGGATGGATGGATGGATGGATGGATGGATGGATGGACGGACGGACGGACGGACGGACGGACGGACGGACGGACGGACGGATGGATGGATGGATGGATGGATGGATGGATGGACGGATGGGGACGGATGGGGACGGACGGACGGACGGACGGACGGACGGATGGATGGATGGATGGAGAGATGCACGGATGGATGGATGGACGGACGGACGGACGGATGGGGACGGATGGATGGGGACGGATGGGGACGGATGGGGACGGACGGACGGACGGACGGATGGATGGATGGATGGCTATTGCATAGCTTCTATCGAGGGCCTTGAGCGCGGGGACCGAATCCAGAAATTCCGTAACGTAAAAAAACCTCACGCTCCCCACTCCGACGGGCACTTGTTGATACAAAATGCTATGCAATAGCTTTACCGCGGCAGTCCCCGAGTGCCACACGTCTTTTTGTTTATATTTTTTTGTAATAATCGATGTTATCTTGTAAAGTAGCGTATGAAAAATAAAACTCAATGCCGAAAATAGTTTCTTGTAAATTCTTTGACATATATACCTACCCTTAAAATATTTGCACTTGATTTAAAATGACCATGTATTAAAGCGATATACCAGTCACTCACATTGCCTCCGTCTGTTGCAGTCGGGTAAAACATCTTTACGAGTGTTAATTACACTAACTAGCATGGCAAAGACGTAAGTTGTGACTAGGGTTGTCAGCATATAGGCATATCGATACGGGACAAACTGGAATCGGGACAACTTGATATCGGAATTTACAAGGCCCCGTTTCATTTTCGTGATATTTTAAAATATTAATGAACCCATTGTACTTAATTGTGTATTGTTTTCGGTGTAAGTATAATAAAGAGTTAGGTATGGTATTGTATTGTACCTACTATGCCTATTATTGCCCATGAAACTAAACGACAAAATCGGCTGCACGATACAATCTAGTACACTTAAAATCAAATTGCTAATTGATAATGAATTTCTTAAAATTTGACACTGAAACAACAACTGAAACACAAAGACATTGGTGTTTCAGTCATCCATTTTTATTTTGATATTTTAAGGGACAAAAGTTATGACCGTTGCGGGACGCCTCACATCACTGCCGCAACTAAAACATTAAGTAACGGTAGATCACACTTCTGTTTTAATGGTACAAATCTAGATTTTTGTTCCAAATTTCACGGCCGCGATTGGCGCAAGCACTTGCGCACGACATATGCCCGACCTTGTTACTCAGTGAGAAGATCATAAATTGCTTCATTTATTAAGATACTTACTTACATCTCCATCAGAGAGGCTGTCTCTAAAATTATTCGTTTTCCGATACACGGGACAGGGGGGGCAAGATTTTACAATCTCTTCACGTCGTTATAATTTCTTAATTCGTCGAGCACCGCGCGGTTCCAATGGGCACCGTAACAATTAAAAATCAATTTTGTTTTATTTTATTTTCTTTAGAGGTTAAGTAGGTAAGTTATTTCTTCGGATCAGTAGGCGTATTTACAGAGACTCGATACCGTTTCCGCTCGATTCAGATCGAGTGAAAAATTTTCCGAAGTCGAATCTATCGACTTCGAAAACTTTATTCTAGGCGTTTCTGACAGCCACGGAAAATTTTCCGAATCCTTATGTCACATATGACATTAGTTTTCCATACCAACATCAGCCCATCTCGAAAGTGTTCGACAGATTTTCCGATATCGAATATCGAAGCTCCCTGAATACGCCTGCAGTATCTACTTAAATTTAATTCTATATTAACAGATATAAATAAATATACACACACAAGGGTGTATTTTTATTCACTTCGCCGACTTCAAAAAAGGAGGAGGTTCTTTCGTCGTTTTTCGTCGCGTATGTCTTTTTTTTTTTGTATGTCAATCCATAACTCCCTCAATCGGAACCTATTTCGAATTTTTTTTCGTTTGATCAAGTATACTTCAAGGTTGGTCCCGTATAAGTTTTATGAAAATCTTATAAAGAACTTAAGGTGGAGAACGGAACTCCTCAACGGATACGGATCAGCAAAGCACTCGCTATCAGCGTAGGTTCAGTAACAGCATGGATGTTGAATATTCAAACAATAGTGTTTTAGTTCTATTCGTTGAAGTCGGTTTGCATTCTTTTTTTTTTTTGACTATTTTTCGTAACAGGTGGTGAGCCTGTCGCCGGTCCAGGGTCTTTGTCAACATGCATCTAAATCAATAAAAAGTCAAAAATCATTTATTTTCTTCGTCGTCGAGACACTTGGTCCGTGGGGTCCTGGCGCGCACGGGCTCTTCAAGGAGCTCAGCAGACGACTCAGGGAAGCATCAGGCGACCCCCGAGCAGGCGACTTTCTCGCGCAAAGGATAAGTATTGCCATCCAGCGCGGGAATGCCGCCTGCGTGATGGGCACCTTGCCACGGGGGCCTCATTTTTTACATCTCTTGTAGTTTAGTTTAT
This sequence comes from Ethmia dodecea, assembly GCA_963855545.1. NCBI lineage: Eukaryota > Metazoa > Arthropoda > Insecta > Lepidoptera > Depressariidae > Ethmia > Ethmia dodecea. Next base: position 4,272,231 of record OY979453.1, read on the forward strand.
TTCGTAGTTTTAGTTTTAATTTTATTTTTCTGTTGTATACCTCTATGGCTTCACTAATTAAATTTACTACTGCTTGAGTTTAAAAAAATGTATAAGATAGATATTTTCTTTAGGTACTAAATTAAGTTAAGTAAGTAAGTAAGTTAATTAGGTACTAAAAAGCGAAATTAATAACGCGTACTTATGTAATATTTTTGATTATGTATCAGCTACTAGCTACATTGCCTTGTATTATTAATATAGATAACTACTACACTCACTCACCAAACCCGTGCATACTCCTCCACCACACTTTCAGCTATCAAAGAAATTCACTAATCTCAAAAAAATATTTATTAGAACGCCATAGTAAACATACAATACAAATCATACCTCAATACTATCTATTACATTCAATAACAAAGGTTTACACTGATCTCAATATGACTAGCTTACCCAAATATACTATCATAAATGGCTAAGTCTTTGAACACTCTAAATGATATAGACAACTTAGAGCTAGCACGTAATGTTGAATGCGATAGTTCTGAGCTCACAAAACATATTATGATAGAAAAAAGTGATTTAACAATAGTGTGTCAAAATATAAGAAGCATATACTGCAACTTTGACGACTTCACACTTACGTTATCAAACTTTAAATTCGATACTGACATAGTAGTATTGACTGAATGTCGACTCAATTCTAACAAACCAATACCTCAACTGAATAACTATCATTATTATAAAACCACATACCAGCTTAACCAAAACGACGGGGTAGTTGTATATGTGAAGGATACACTCAAACCTATTATCACGGAAATTAAACTAGCACAGGCATCTTGTCTTCAGCTGGACATACTAAATAATATAGTTCTATGCATTTACCGCTCACCTTCCAATACAAATGCAGAAAGCTTTATTAACTCACTGAACTCACACTTAGAAACTCTCAAATCGCAAAAAAGTATAATTATCACGGGAGATATAAATATAAATATCATACCTAAAGAAGCAGAACAGTCATACGAACATAAAAATAGAACTTACTACCTAAATATGTTATCGGTACATGGTATACTACCGGGACATGCATTACCAACTAGAGGAAAAAACTGCCTTGATCACTTCATGTTAAAAATAAATAAAAAAAAGCTTTCAGCATTTATAGCAATTTTGCAAACAACTACTACAGATCACTTTACGATATTTCTATCTTTATCAAAACAAAAAAAAAGACAACTAACAACTAAAACTAAAACTACCATAGATTTTGAAAGAGCTCTAATATATTTACATCTTATTTTCTTTCGCGATATATTTTCGTCCAAAATTCCACAGTGCCTGAAGACGAGGGTTTATAACCAATGTGTGTTGCCAGTGATGACCTATGGCACAGAAACGTGGTCCCTAACTGCTGGCCTCCTAGATAAGCTCAGAGTCACCCAACGAGCTATGGAGAGAGCTATGCTCGGAGTTTCTTTGCGCGATAGAATCCGGAACGAGGAAATCCGCCGAAGAACTAAGGTCACCGACATAGCTCTCAGAATCTGCAAGCTTAAGTGGCAATGGGCAGGCCACATCGCTCGAAGAACCGATAACCGATGGGGAAGAAAGGTTCTCGAGTGGCGACCACGAACCGGAAGACGCAGCGTTGGTAGGCCTCCCACCAGGTGGACCGACGACATCGTCAAGGTCGCGGGTAACCGGTGGATGCAAGCGGCAAGTTGCCGTTCGTTATGGCGTTCTATGGGGGAGGCCTTTGTTCAACAGTGGACGTCTTCCGGCTGATGATGGTTGATGGTAATATATTTACAGGAAAAAAATCTTTCAGATTTGCTATTCTGCAACGACCCTAACCAAGTAACCGATCAACTAATAAATATTTTATTTGAATCTATAAAAGAAAACTCTAGTATTTTAAAAATCCCTAAAAGTAGACGAATCATAAAACCATGGATCACTCCGGGCATCCTGCGCTGCATTAGAAACCGTAACAAATTACAAAAAAAGTTCCGAGATGATCAACTAAATGATATTCTAAAAATAACGTACACAAGATATAGAAATTATTGTAACAACCTAATTAAAAAACTCAAGCGAAATTATGACAGGGACCTACTTCTTAAATCTGTTAAAAATAATAAATTACTTTGGAAAAACATAAAAAATATAACATACTCGAATAAATCAAGTGAACTAAACAATGAATTAATAAATATTGCTTCATCTCCGAAAAAGCAGCAAATTTGGTTAATAAATACTTCGCAAATATAGGTAAACAACTAGCAGAAAAAATTGAATGTAATGCCAATAGTGACCAGAGTACCTATCAAGATAAAAATATAACACCAGAGACCCAATCCTTTGTTCTACTTGATGCTGATCCGGATGAGGTGCGTAGAGTTTTAATGAATTTAAAATCTGATAGCGCCCCAGGTTGGGATAATGTTCCAACAGCATACCTAAAACTTGCAAGTGATGAAATTATTCCAATAATAACTCATCTAGCAAACCTAAGCTTTAGAACGGGCATATTTCCGGCTTCACTAAAAGAATCTATTATTACACCTGTGCACAAGGGTGGAGATAGAGACAGTGTCAGTAACTATAGGCCTATCTCTGTTTTACCAGCTTTATCAAAAATCTTGGAGAAACTACTTAATACAAGGTTACTTAACTACTTAAATACATTTAATATATTGTCTGGATCTCAATATGGCTTTAGGCAAAATAAATCTACTGAGGACGCAGTAACAGCCTTAACCTCTCTAGTAGTTGAACATCTAGACAAAAGAAAAAATGCCTTGCTGTTTTCCTGGACCTCAAAAAAGCCTTTGACACTGTTTCTCTTCCAATCCTTGTGCATAAATTAGAAAAAATGGGAATCAGAGGTATACCCCTATCTCTATTTAAAGACTATCTTTCTGCTCGGAAACAGAAAGTCAAACTTAATAACTACACTAGCAGATATGTGGATGTACAATACGGTGTGCCACAAGGTAGCGTGTTGGGCCCAACATTGTTTCTGGCCTACATTAATGATCTATGCAATATGAAGGTCCAAGATGCAAGTATCTTCTCATATGCCGATGACACTGCGCTTGTCTTCTCTGGGATATCCTGGAATGATGTCAAGACTAGTGCTGAACAAGGGATGGCCCAAGTAGCTAAATGGTTAAGCAATAATCTCCTTACGTTGAACACCACAAAGACAAACTTTATTTGTTTCAGTATAAATAAAAATACACAACCTAATAACGATTTTGAAATAAAAATACATACATGCGATATTATTAACAGAAATTGTAACTGTCCAAAAATCGAAAAAGTTGTAAAAACTAAATACCTAGGCGTTATAGTAGATCAGAGATTATCCTGGCATCCTCATCTTGAACAAGTTATTGGTAGAATCAGGAAATTAACTTGGATTTTTAAGACATTGAGACATATTGTACCAAGGAAAACTACAGGAAACTCTAACTCAACTAAAAATCTTTTAAATGAAATATATATTGCCTTGGTACAGTCTGTCCTAGTGTACTGCATCCCAGTATGGGGAGGAGCATCGAAAATGAGGTTCTTGGAGGTAGAACGAGCACAAAGAGCTCTAATAAAAATAATGTATTTTAAAGAAATTAGATATCCTACTGAAAACCTCTACCACATTAGCGATCTACTCTCCGTAAGGAAACTATACACACTAAATATTGTTTTAAAAAAACACAAAACCCTACATTATGATAAAGAAAAATCTACACAAACTAAAAGAAGAAAACAAGCCATTTTATATGACTCCGTACCTAACACCGCATTCGCTAACTCTCAGTATGATAAACGCTCGACATTCCTGTATAATAAAATAAATAAAGAGGTAGATATTTACACAAAAAATTACTATGATACAAAAAAAATTATAACTAAATGGATAAAACCCCTGAACTATGACACAATGGAGGCATTTATGCAATGTATAAAATGATACACAATTCCACACAGCATGCACATACATACCTACACAAACACCCCCCAACCACACACAAATCCCACCAGGGGTTACAATCCAACAGGGATTACTGATGAATGATTCAATGTTGCTTAGCTGATTGCACCAGATGGAAGGTAATGTTTTTAGAGGGTGTAAGTATGTGAGTCTATTTCATTATCGGCGCCTGTAACTACTATATTTTTAACCGACTTAACAAGAAGGAAGGTGGATTTGAAGAAAATATTATCAGTCCCTTTACACGCAATCGCGTTTTATTTATAGAGTAACTAGGTAAAACCCACATAAGCCTTTCTACGTCACTCTATGTACAGTCAAGAGCACGTAGAGCTTGACACATTGGACTTTGTAAGGTTCTTACCACAATCGCTTTAGAGGTCAGACTAGCACTACAAATGTATAGCTTCATGACGTGCTCTTGACTGTCTGTAGGTACTAGTTCCAACTGAAGTTCACTTGTAACACCCGTGTTATAACTATGTAAGTATCTATCTAACCCGGACCATCGATCCCAGCTATAGGGTAATTACAACGCCCTTTTTGTTGCGCAGTCGGATAAAAACTGCGGTATGCACAACATAATGTGATGTCCAACCACAACCATTAACTAGATTGCGGACGACGCAAAATTCTTTGGCGGCCGCAAACGATATTGATAGTACAATGCTTTTGCTCGTTAGCGCCTTTGACGAATATAAAACATTAGTTGAGCATAAAAGCAACAATCTGTTCTAAAACTATATTTTATTACTTCTGTAGGTGTAAATAAAACCAGGAAAACGTATGTCACAACGGGAGATTTCATCGATCATCAAATGTGATCTTTTAGAAATATATAAGGTAAGTACCTTTTACTTAAGTAAGATCCCTATTTACTATCCGCTGCTCATTTAAGCGCGAACAAAGACGAAGTTAATAAACAAGTAACAATTTTATACGCATTTTCAACTAACTCAGAAGGTACTAGCTTGAGCAATATCCATCTAAAACGAGAGACTTCGCATCGAGTCGAGATATTTGTGATCGATGTCGCAATGGTCCTCCATAGAGGTGACATGGCGTCAACCGCGATGTGTTTATTTGATTAGAAGCGTTGGAAATTAGTACTAATTAGAGTAATTCTTTTCTTTGCAAGTATACTATAGACACGAAGCAGATTTTATTGACGTATTGCGTATTATTAAACGCAATTAGTAAAACGATACAACCGCAGAATCTGGGAAATACGTAGAGGAATAAAATAAAGGCAAAGCAAAAACAACAACAAAATTATTAATTGCCGCAGTCATGTATAGTTATTCAATGAACATGTTTTCGTTTTAGCATTCTATGTAAGTATGTTTGTATTTACGTCTGTTCCACTCCACCGTAGGGCCTAAACTACCTACTCATCCGATTTTAATTTAGTACGTATAATGGCCCGATTACCTGACATTAGGCTACATTTTAAAACAAGTCAAACTACGGCAAAGCCAAAAGGAATGGTTATCTACGTTTTTGCCTAATCGTGTAAAGATTTTGGAAGGTTTGCTTCTTCGACATAAATAAATAATAATAATGCTTAAATAAAATATCGTGATGATTAAACATTATTAAATCCCTAACTTTCTTACTAGATTTATGTTTAAAATATAACGAATATTAGGTACCTACAGTTCTTTAAGCGCGTCACACACGGTGAAGATGCTATTAGTACATTATGGTACAAGTGAGTAAAGTTGGTGATTACCGCTGAGGCGCCATTGAGACCCGAGCCGTAGGCGAGGGTCATAAGAGAGCCGAGGACGGTAATCATCAATACACACGTGTATCATACGACGTTTTTCAACACACTTGTGAATAAATAATACTAAAAAATCATTTTAAAATAATCATTCGCAATGGCGGGGAAAATTAATTGGTTTTCCAATTTTTTATTTATATAATTTGGAAAAGGCAAAAGGATCTAGGCCCATACAGCCTCGTTTTCCTATGCGCTCGCATCTTACAATGGCGATCGGCCATGGACTAAAAAAATTAGGTTTCTTTTTCTTTGGTTTGTCGTGGATAGCGTTTTAGCCACGTACAAAATGGGGTATTTAAAGTTTTTACAGAGAAAACCAAAGTTATATTTGAGTGAAAGTTTTGTTTATTAAACACGTACAAGTTGAAATGATCTATTTAAATACGAAGTTGCATGAAATGAGCAAGCCATATTTGTGTATTAATTTATTAGTACGATTGAATACGATCTTTTTTGTATCGAAACTTTTTTAAGAACAAAGCAACTCTAGCAACAAAATTGAAAAAAAAAATCTATAACTCACTAGTGAATAATAGCAAACAAAAAGTCTCAGTTTGATTATAGGTGTCATTATGTGCCTAATTGCAGTGAAATTAGAGCCACTTTATGAGCAAGTGTGTTGAAAAATATTTTATCTTAAGATACGAAATATATATTTCCATATTTGCGTATAAACGTACTAAAGATAAAATATAAATTAACTTCATCGTGTGTGATGGTTCATAGGATTTCTATGGTGAGCGATATTCTAAAATATGCTCTAAGATAATATATATTTTATATTATCTTCACCGTGTGTGACGCGCTTAAAATGTACTTATCTTTGTGCTTATATACAGTAAAAGCTACAGGGGGCCAATTCTACTAAATGACAGCGGTGATAGTTGTATGACAATTACATGATTGTGGTCACTCAATGGTGATATTATGTCAAATTATGTCAAATTTTGACATAATATCACCATTAAGTGACCACAATCATGTAATTGTCATACAACTATCACCGCTGTCATTTAGTAGAATTGCCCCCCTGTACCCTAACTTTGTTGACTTTTCTTTTTCCCTAAAAAGACAGACTGGTCTGCGATTTGGAAAAGGTCAAAGATCAACTGATATGAAATGGAAAGGAAGACACGATGGAATGATTGAATTGATGACCAAGTGAGATTGTAACCAAAACGCTGGTTTGAAAAAGATTATAAAAAAGATGTAACGTCGAAATGCCCCATAAAAAGAAATAGTAAAAGAATAAAAAAGATTATTGGCAATTAATATAAATGATTAGCAATTATAACTCCAAATTAAAGTCAATTTTACGTTTCATAACACGCAGCGAACAAAAAGAAACGGTCAAAAAGAACATAAACAAATTAAACTTCCATAAAACCTCAGATAAGTGTGTCAAAAGAAACGTTTACCTGGAGAAAAAAAAATTTTTTGGTTGTTCTTATTCGGCCTCATTTCACTTTCGTCGCGATTGTAGCGATGTTGTAGCGGTAACAGTTGTACATACGTACAAAAAAGCTTTATACTGTATTATTAAGAAAGGTACTTAGTATTTCTAATGACAAAGATTAGTAACCAACAATACGAATATATTATTAAGTAGGTACGTAAAATGTGTTCTAAGCCAAAATTATATACCTATAATAATATATTTGTAGGTATAGTAATATTAATAATTATACATTGAATTTATACACATTGGAGACTATTTGAAGAATTCCTCTAGTACCTATTCATGCGAACAAATCATCTCGTCTCCTATATCGTTTTCATTTTCATTTTTCAATATACATAGTTTTAATTACTATACTAGCGACCCGCCCCGGCTTCGCACGGGTGCACAGCTAACACTAAAACCTTCCTCTTGAATCACTCTATTTATTAGTCTACAACAGTAGTTTTAAAGATTTAAGCATACAAAGGGACATAGCGATATAGGGACAGAGAAATTGACTTTTTTTTATACTATGTAGTGATTTAGGTAGGGGAAGGTAGGGTTAGACAGGGTAGCGAGGTAAGGTGGGGACCATACCAAAACCGATGATATAATGCCGCTAGAAAGGTCATTTTAACGCCATCTGACGGTATTTAGTAGAAGTTGTCAGTGTCACAAAAAGTTTGGTCAAAGGTGTGCACGTTGTGAGTTGGTAATTTTTTTTAACTTTTACTGGTTTTATCTTATTTTTGACGTAAATTAAGTGCGTGACTGTGCACAATGTATGGTCACATGTTGTATGATATATTTTTTTTATTGATGTTTGGTTATTTTACTATTCAAAATTTATTAATTCGTTTCGGCTTGCTTTGATTTATATCCTCAAAATTTTTTTACTACTTGAGAGCCCAGTTTGGGAAAGATGGGGTACCTATTTGCGGGCAAGATGGGGCTGGTACTCTCCTTATAAAAAAGAGAGGAAAGAGAAAATAGTAAGAAACCGAAACCAAAGGTAACAAAAAAAAGGGAACTACAAATAACTAATAAAAGATCTAAAAGAAGCAAGAAAGCTGACGAAGGAGCTCAATCTTCTGATGACGAAGTTACAGAATGTCTGTAGGTACTGCTACGGCTTGTATTCAGACTCTACTGAAGGATGTGTCACTTTCCAGACTTGAGGTAAGTGTGATTATTGTGGCAGTGCAGGAGTGGAAACGAAGCTGTCAATTTCTGCCCGGTTTGTGAAGATATCGATTATGCCCCATCTTACCCAAGGGGGTACCCCGTCTTGCCCTATAGGTGGGGCAAGATGGGAAAATTTTGTATTTTTTTTTAAATTGATAATTCTATGAGAAGAATTTCATTTTTATTGTTTTGACTGCATAAAATTAAAAGAAGATAGACTGATTTTTTTTAATAACAGTCCCTAGATTGTGCAATAAAAACGGAGGGTTTTATTTATGAAATCTCTTAAGGTCCCCGTCTTACCCCACCTTCCCCTATAACGCCTGTGTTAGCGAGCGCCTCATACACGTGGGTTTTGTAAAAGTTCATGGTGTGGTTTGAAAACGTATGCCGTGACCAACATTTTAGGTTATGTGTCACAAATTAATTAATAAGCACTGGGTGTTATGAAGAAAACACTATGAATAAATTTAATATTTTCGGTAACGCAGTCCATTTCATGATGCAATGCATTTTTTCTTGTTTACATGATTTACCTACTCCCATTCTTTGAATTATTTGCAGAGACCGCAATTGAAGAATTAAAAAAAAGTTGTGTTTGATTGATTCTGAGGCAGGTGGTGGTGTAGGTGTAACAGCACCCCGGTCCGGCTATGGGCTCACCACCTATCACGTTTATGGGTCCAAAAATATACCTACCTACTGGTGAAAAGTGGATATTTCCAGCAATGGAAATAGGTTTTTCTTCCAGAGTGGGTAAGGTCTGTGAGAAAGCGTGAATTTTTTATATATTTTTTGTATATATTTTGTATTTTGAATTCCGTCAGTCGAGGTAACAATTGTTTTCAATGTAAGTTCTGTGTTTTTTAATATTTGTCTATATAACACGACTGCAAAGCACCTTCCAAAGCAAAATTATTTTCTGCACGCTATAATTTGATTCTTAAAATGGGCGAAACGCTTATAATTATTATGCAACAAGCTAAAAGTCAGGATCAAGTCAAGATCTGACAGGTTCGTAGCAAGTAACAGTCTATTGTCTCTGCCTACCCCAATGGTAAATAAGCGTGAGATTATGTTTGTATGTTGTACCTAAGCTAAAAGTTTTTTTCCTTTTCCCATGGGAGTTTCTAAAAATCCATTCTAAGCGCTCACTTAGCCTACGTAATGTAATACTTACAAATGAAATTAAATGCAAAATTTTATGTTTCTAGATAGACCCAGCGGTTTCGACTAGGTGCGTTGATCGATCAGTCAGTCAGTTTTATGAGATTTAGCCTTTATCTACATACGACATACCTAATGCTTTTATACTTTTACCAAACTCATCAGATCATCCTTTCTTACATTATGTAGACACCTATTTTGATATTCCTGCAATTGGAGTATGGTGCCCGTGAGGTAAGACACTGCTTTATCCCCTTGGTGCATAATCTAGCTACTATTATCGAACTCTTAGAAAATACTTAGTTCCCGTTATTCGCGTAAAGCGACCTTACACGTCAAATCCATTGTAAGGATTGCAAAAAAGCAAACAGTTTTGTGGTGGATATAGAGTAAGTTTTTATAACTTTATCTGTGATGCAACAAACGCCTTGAACTTTGTGCATGTTTGCACAAAATTCTCCAAACAATCGGCCATTTGAAAAGTTCAACCGAGTAATGTCACAATTTTGCACCGCCAAAATGCATTGAGTTCTTTTTTTTTCAAAATTAGGGATCAAAATTAGATGTACAGTTAAGAGCACATGAAGCTTTACACCTTGTAGTGCGAGTCTGACTGACCTCTAAGGCCTCTAAGGTTATAATGTCCAATGTGTCAAGCTTCACGTGATCTTGACTGTACATACCTAGTTAAAAAAAAGCATTAGGTAATATTACGGATATTAAAGCACCCACGTATACGCACAGCACAATCTCCACATAAACTTCTAGATGTAACAATAATTGAAATGAGAAACCATAATTATTTAAATTTGCAAAAAAATCGCGAAGTGCTATCTGAATTTTAAATTATAAACTAGGCAGTATACGGAGTATAATAGCTTGTAAACTCGTACCCTAATGCTCGGTATCAAATCGCGCAAAGAACAGGATTTTATTAGTTCCATGTGTGAAGTTAAAGCTCTCTACGCACAACCCGACTACGGAAAAATGTAGCCTATGTTACCTGAACCTTAGTAACGAATCGATTGACACCTCATTAATCAAAATCAGATGAGTAGTTTAGGCGCTACGTTTGAATTGGAACATACGTAAATACAAGCATACCTACATACATTACAAAAAACTAAATCATAGTTAATCTTTTCGGTTTTGCCGTAGTCGGGAAAAAAGATACGAAACCAGCGTTTAAACATAAACGGAATAAACAAATTAAAAGAAGACTCTCAACTCGGATGCGCTAAATGTCAAGGCGAACCGCAAGATGGCGTTATTAAAATAAGGCAATGGCGCGCAAAATACAGCTTTTAATTCTGACCATTGGCACTTTTATTCTGGACCCTTTTTTGCATTACTATTTTTATTTCCTTTTGCAATCAATACCATATCATTACGGTATTTTTTGCTCGGATAATCATTACCGATGGATCTTTATATGATATCGCAGTTTTAAATTACGTTTCTATGTTTTATTTTTCAACGATCCCGAAGGGTAGGTGTTCTGTTACTTGAGAATGTTCAAGACGATTTTAGAATACACTTCGTAAGTATTTTTTAATAATAAGGACCTCTTTATCACTATATCCTGTACCTACCTTAACCGTATTTGGCTATCTATGTATATAGGTAAGTACAATTTATATAAAAGGTACCAACTGTTAGCCCATAAATATCGATTCGGGCAACTCTATTGGAGTTACGTCTCTACGCGTGACGTCACGAAGGACTGTCAAGAATCCCGCGCATTATGTCTGACGAGCTAGGCTGTGGCGCGTATAGATAATTGATATAAATGTTTGCCAGAGTATCTGAAAGTCTGTAACGTAATTAAATAAACCATAATATGAAAGGCTATCGCGTTATAATTTAAATATCCAATACTACTTACTATGTGGATAGGCACATAAGAAGCTATAAAAATATACTTACTTACATAAACTAACACTATTCATTCAAGGCACCTGGGCACCTATATGATCAACGTTTACAATTTCTTAAAGTATAGGTGAAATCAAACTAAGTAAGTAGGTAGGTACCTGATTTTTTTATCAAAAAGCTCGTACCTATTCAAAGTAGGAACTAAGTCCACTTATTCAAATTCAAAATCGTTTATTTTCTATTGGTATTAAATATACACTTACAAACGTCAATATTTTATAATAACAAAGCACTCTAAACTCGTCCATGAAGATTGGCTAAATGCAAACAGCAGCCCATCTCCACCGACGAGTTGCTGGTTCCGAATGCAGTACCCCGAGATGAGCCAGCAAGAAACTCAAGGGCAGCTCGTATTAAAAGTCATTGCAACTCCACCACTATCTAATTGATGAGAAGCCGGGCAAGAAACTCTTCTACACATTATATTCTTTTATAACACATTGGCTCGTAAAAGGTGTCTTATTTCACCAAATTCAATATCGTATTGTATCTCATTACGCCCAAGTGCGGTAAGTGTAAAGTAAAACGCACGGTTCATCAAGATGCTCCGTCTTAAAACGAACGGTACTTTTTAAAATCTCAGCAAAGAGTTTTTATGTCAAAAAAGTTGTCAACATTTTATGATTAAAATTAACTTTGGGAGATAAAATATAATAAAGAAATATTTATGTACATAATTATTTAATTTAATTAATTTTGACAGTAAATTACAACCAATTAATCTGTAACAGAAACAAAAAAATATTAATTTACTTTATTAGTAATACTGGCTGTTTTTGTGCCTTTGCCTAAAAAAAAATTGATGATGCGCGCCGCGCGCCTTTTCTTAACGCTGTATTGTTTTTATTCGTTTACCATAGTCGGAGTTTTATTTTATTTCCTCGCAAATGTGTTATAAAACGTCGTATGACATACGTGCGCTTTGATAATTACAGCCTCTGCTTACTTGTAGCAATATCACCTCGGCTGTAATTTTCAACCTACCGCACTTATATCATAATGTACTATTAATTACCTACTTGTTACCTACCAATTTGGGTTACACCATTTGGTTATTTTTCGGTGTCATATTGCGCTGCCCTGTCTACTATGAATTTACGAGTAGCTATTGCCTTCGCGCATATTTTTTTCCACTATAATGTACAACCTACTGGTATTGCTGCCTAATTTAATGTCATCTTCGCGTTCTCTCGGCTACGATTGGAGGCGAACTTGACTAATTCCTAATTCAAATTTTATATGTAACGTCAAATAACCGGCAATTCGAGGTTTGTGGACACTAATTCCAGTTTATTATCATAATTCGGAGGCCACAAAGCAGAATGCTGTAGCCCACGTGACAAATGACAGTTTCAATATTGAATTAAGGCCTGATTTTTCAATAGTCAGTTAAAAGTTATCTGAAGAATAAACATCACCTGTTACTTTTTCTTTCTATTGTGTTAGACAGTGACAGCATCAATATATTCTCCAGATAAAATTTATCTGACGATTGAAAAATCAGGCCTAAATCGAATTTTCTTAGATAAGGCAGGGTACTATACTATCACTATAGACACTATAGTCTCCGTCAGGCAGGTATGTATGTATAGACAGGTTTTAAATTTAGCGTAGCTTTAATCGTATTTGTATCTATGCTGCCTCCATCCAACACCCAACTGCTTTTTATCCTTGTTTAGGATTTGATCAAAAGGACTTTTCGCTAAATTTGGAAGCACTCAGGCCCAGGGTGGGCCTCTAGTCCTGGGGGGCCTCCAAATTTAGCGCAGCTTTAATCGTATTTGTCTCTATGCTGCCTCCAACCAACACCCAATTGCCCTTTATCCTTGTTTTGGATTTGATTACTAGAACTTTTCGCAAAATTTTGAGCCCCCCCCCCCCCCCCCCCCGGACCAGGGGCCCGGGCCCTACCTTAGTCCGCCAGTGGTCTAGAGTACCTACCTACTGTACGAGCTGTCCTAACCTATTGCCTGTAGGTAGGTAGGTACAACACTATCTTTTTTTTCTATGTTCAAATAATATACACAGATACATAAATAGGTAGATACCTACCTAATTTATTTAATATCTTTTTTTATGAGTTATTTTAAGACTTGGACTCAAGCATTGCATTTGCCTGCTAATATAGCATGACACCCTTAGAATTAGGGTAGAGTACAATAGAAAATCCATCTTTTTATGTGTTGATTATCGTCTGCTACAAGCAGTTTAGCACATGGTAGGTGGAAGACGGCGTGTGTCTGAAGCCGGTTCTCGGGGTCAACACTTTCACAAAGCATCCGCGTCTGGTTTTTTTTTTCTAATATTTTGCTTATACGTAATAGATACGAGTTTATTTAGCTTAGATATCACCTTTCTCGTTACGATTTCTCATATCGAATATAACTGTTAGCACCTACTTTCAATCAAAACTCAGTTGGGGAATTTAATATCTACTTATTCTAAAAAATAATATGTAATTTCCACCTAATTGGGATGCTATTGAAATTTTATACGACGTACCTCCTTCTATTATAATAAATTGTTATAAGAACAGTAGATATCTAACAGTAACAGTGCTGTGCCATAAGCAAAAACTAAAAAAATAATAATCATCAAAAAGCATTTTTTTACTAGTATCTAAAATTTAAAAGATATCTACAATAATTATATCCTGTATACTTAAATAAAACATGTAGTAGTACGATGTTCTCCTCTATTTTAATATCAAAGTTTTAGTTATTAGCGTCTGCCCCTGACATTATCAGATTAGAAGGCAAATACTATAAATTAAATAGCTTAGAAGTTAATTTCGATACAATCAATGTTCTTCTAAGTTAGCAAATGCAATAAGAAAAAACCGGAAATAATCACTTATGTTGAACTCACAAAAAAATCCTAATCGGGTTAATTAAATTAGTTCATACTTACCTAGCTATCTACCTATTACGTGATTAAAAAGTAGGTACCTATAAAATATTTATATATTAAAACCTATTTGGAAGGTATGTAGTGCATCGCTGAACTGAAGTCGGAAAATTACACTGCAATTAATAGCAATTATGTTATCTGTTAACCGAAGACAATTATCTACTTCAGGAATAAAAACCTGCTTAGTCGGTAATTGTTACACAAGTCACCGTTACAAAACTGCAAATCATTTTACGCCAAAAAAAAAACAAAATGGGACACTTGGTTGGAACTTGGAACTTACTTACCTACTTAACCTTTTCTAATGGTAACTACGCGTCCGTCCATCTTTCGCACGGTACCTACACCCGTGGTACTCCCTCCCTATCCATACTTCGCTACTAACATTATCAGTTTGTTAGGGATCTAAACAAAGAGATTAAAATATAATATGGCATAGAGGGGACAAAGAGAGGAAAATTTGAAGGCAAAAGTTATTTCAAGCCAAGTGAAATAAGTCTAGTACAATTTCGACCGAATGACAGCTCGCGTTCATACTAACTGACAATATGACGCTTGAGCTTCAAACATGCTTCAAAGTTTTGTATGAAAATATTCCCGATGCCCTCTATCTATCGATCTAAATGCCCCCTCTATGTCCTATTATATTTTAATCTCTTTGGGCCTAAATCATATTATGATTTTTTTTAGCAACTTTTAAACCCCATCCCCTCTCCCTGGTGAAATGTGTTCAGGTTTTAGACTAACCGTCTCCCCCATATATAAAATAACGTGTATTTTTTGGTAAAAAGTACAAATTAAGTATCTACCAATATGGAAATTTTAAAAATTTTCAGAATATTATCTTTAAGTGTACAGGTGTAAACTGAATAAATTCCTGCAACCTTATATTATATGTCTGTCTCTACATTCCTCAATGTTGCTGATTGTTTTTGAATAGCATAAAAATAATAGATGTAAAAGTGGAAATAAGATATAAAAAAAATGCATGAAAATCATAAAATAACAAATACAACATAAAATTACAAAAATACAGATCTATCCTCTTTATAAGTAATATTTAGTGTAGATGTGGATTATGATCGAAAATCACACTTGATACCGGAAATGAAATATTAAAAGTGCAATAGGTAACTACCTAATATTCACACGATTTGCGATTCCTAGATTTCAGAAGTGGCAGGCTAGGCGAAGGAGGTGCGACATTAAGAAAGTTTATTTCATACTTATTATTTTTCACATGCTACTCATGAAATGACCCGACTCTACACTTCTCACATCCTAAATATTAACAACAAATCCCAAATCACTAGGTACTTTTTAGGGCTCCGTACCCAAATGGTAAAACGGTACCTACAAACGTGATTTTTCTTCTTTTTTTATAGATAATGGTACGGAACCTTCGTGCGCGAGTCCGACTCGCACTTGGTCGGTTTTTTCCTTACTAATATTATAGCTGTTGGATATCTTCACTATCACTACATAGTATAAAACAAAGTCGCTTTCTCTGTCCCTATATCCCTATGTCCCTATATCCCTATGTCCCTTTGTATGCTTATATCTTTAAAACTACGCAACGGACTTTGATGCGGTTTTTTTTAATAGATAGAGTAATTCAAGAGGAAGGTTTTAGTGTTAGCATTGCACCCGTGCGAAGCCGGGGTGGGTCGCTAGTAATAAATAAATAGTGACAGTAACTCGGTCTGTCTATTTATCGGTTACCTTTTCACAGCTAAACAGATGAATCGATCTTGATGGAATTTGGCAGGACGATCGCTATATCCTCTTGAAGAAGCACATAGGCTAGTTTTCGTACCGAAAAATCACATAGTTCCCAGGGGATGCGATACTATAAACACGCGGATGTAGAAGCGGGCAAGTAGCATTAAATTAATATCGTTCACAAAAAAATACCTAATCGTTAATTTTAAGTAGATAGGTATTATATAAATAGGTGAGTATAATCTACAACTTGTCAACTTACAATTTAAAAAAAGAAAACCTTTAATTCTCAAGATTTCCGCTAAGAACCGGAAATGCTATTTTTAAACTATCTATTTATTATATTCAACCACTATTTGATATAAGCTAATAGGTAGATACAATATTTAAATAAGATCTTAATTAAAAGTTTCTCCGGCGAAATAACCCGAAAGCATAAACATAAACATACCTGTCGCGGAAATGTGAAGGGGGGACAGACCCGTTCTTCCGGGCCCTTTCCAGTTTTCACATCCACACCCTCTCCTCCAAATTGTTAATTCCACTCAATCGGATAACAACAACAAACACAAAAGTTAATTTTCAAAACAGTCACACATTTTTCAAGTCCCTCAATCGCGTTGGATCAAAAAATCGAATTCGATCGGTTTATAAGTTCTTCATCCAAGTTTTCCCGGGAATAGAATTCGAATTTTAAGATTAGAAAAATCGAAATCACTGAGTTGCGTTTGGAAACCGGCGGCGAGGTAGCGTGCTCACACCAAAGAGGTCGGTTATCAACTGTAGGCGCGGCGCGGCGAGAGGCTGGGCGAATGTAAGTTCGATTCGAATGCCCACTATAGCCGGTTTGTGATGAGCCGGTGCGGATACTAAGGTGTGCCCCTGTGTCGGAACTTAGCAGGTGGAAGTGAGGAGTTTCAAGGACGCATCAATATGTTCAGTGGGAATCTGGGGGCACGGCAGTGCCCCCGCCAAGTCGAGCAAAAAGCGGCACGGCCGTACCATCCTTTTCTCGAAGCAATTCACTCCATTTCCGACCCCCTATAACTTCGTTGTAGATAAACCTAGAAGCCTGAATTTTCAGCAACCAAGCAGGCATTGTATAAACACAGTATATTTCAAAATTCATCCAATTTGAACCAGTAGTTTTAAAATTATAAATATTCAAAGTTTCCTAATTTTGTCACTCACTGACTGACTGACTGACTGACTCACTGACCGATCATCAAAACTCTAAGGCACTTCTAGCAGTCGTAGAAGCTTCAAATTTAGAATACAATTAGGGTTTAGTGTATAAATCAAGGAAAAACTAAAATAATTTGCAATTTCGGTCTAGGTTTCTAGATACACTAACTGCATAAATAACTTTGTAATCCTATAATAATTGTATAGGATTACAAAATTAGATGTTCAAGTGGAATCTTGCAACTCAATTTTGAAGCAGACATCTTCAACCGATTGAGCTGTTTGGAATACTTATGTAAGTTTGGTCACAATGCAATATTATGGTACCACCGAGCTGATCTGATGATGGTGTAAGGAGGTGGATATCGCAACTCCTCAATGACTACTCGTAAACCACTCGAGTTTGGGCTCGTATGATTCGTCTTGACAAATACTTTGGTTGGTGCTAGATTATAACCAGGGTCTGATGATGGAGCTGGAAAATTGCTATGGGAACTCGGTAATTAAATGACACAACCCCATCGAGTTTGGGCTCGTATGACACATCTTCACGAGTTCTTTGGTGCTAGATGGTAACCAGCGTCTGATGATGGAGCTGGAAGACGACCAAGGAACTCAGTTATTAAACGACAAAACCTTATCGAGTTTAGGCTCGTTTGATTCGTCATGGCGAGATCTTTGGTGCTAGATGGTAACCAAGGTCTGATGATGGAGCTGGAAAATGGCCATTGGAACTCGGTAATTGAACGACATAACCCCATTGAGTTTGGGCTCGTTTGATTCATCTTGACTAGTACTTCGGTGCTAGATGGTAACCAGGGTTTGATGATGGAGCTGGAAGATGGCCACAGGAACTCGGTAATTAAACGACAGAATCCCATCGAGTTTGGGCTCGAATGATTCGTCTTGACGAGTATTTTGGTACTAAATGGTAACCAGGGTCTGATGATTGAGCTGGAATTTCGTAACTATACCTATACATGACCTCAGAATTAATTCTGGGACCTGGGGGTTTCCTCAAGATGTTTTCCTTTACCTTCGAGCAAGAATCAGTTGTTGGTACCTATACACTAAACAATCTAATTTAATATAATATGTATCACTTGTGAGATACATTGGGTTTTCATGCGATGGCCAAGTCAATCCATTTATTTGAGCATAAAAGATTTTTAATAATGATATGGTCACTGTAAGATGTTGTTAGGTTAGCTAATTACATAATTACTGAAGACAGAAGGTCCCTTAGTAAGGACTGAATAAATTAACCGACTTGGTATTACATGGATCTCACAACTTTTTACGGTAGAAGAACTAAGTTGCGAGACTTGGGTTTTTTGACAAGTTTTGTTTTTGATGGCATCATTATTTACTAGTGACCAGCCCCGGCTTCGCAAGTGTGCAATTTATACACGAAACTTCCTTGAAAAATATCTAACTGATGGTAAAAACAGACAGAGCGACTTTAGTTTTTACCTACTATGTAGAGATGAACTTCTAGCAGTTGCGATTCGGTTTAAAAAATCTAAGCATACAGGCGGTGGAAAGCCAGTTTATTTTATACTAGCGACCCGCTCCGGCTTCGCACGGGTGCAATGCTAACACTAAAACCTTCCTCTTGAATCACTCTATCTATTAAAAAAACCGCATCAAAATCATAGGGACAGAGAAAAAAAAGACATAGGGATATAGGGACAGAGAAAGCGACTTTGTTTTATACTATGTAGTGACTACGTATGTAAACTTATTTTAATTTTGTGTGTTTGTGTCTCAGCAGCTCGTAGGCTGCTGTTGCGCGGTTATGCGGTTATGTTGAGGGTTTGCGCCCGTCCTGCCAGCCCCTAGCTAACACGTTGGTTACCACATAATACTTAATTTCACGAATATTTAAGGATTTATCATAAAGGTACTGTATCCATTTTGGACATAAGATATTAAAACAAATCTTAATAGTTTTTTCAGTACTAGTATTGAATTTATTATGTGTAGTTGTTTGTTTACAGCATAAACAATAATCAGCTACGCACCTCAGAATACATTGTTACTTTACATACATTTATTTATTTATTTAACTTCATGTACCAAGAAAATGTAGGTACACATGACAAACCATTACAAATCAGTCAACCATCAGGCTACGCAGAAATATTTTTTTAACGAAACATTCACCTTACGGTAAATCCTATACTTATATGTTAATATTATAAACTATGTAATACTACTATTTAACCTAATAAACCTAATACATAAAATAATTTAAACATGATGATTTTCTTCTGAACAATTTACGTCTCACCAGATAAAAACGTACGAATCTTTCTTTTTACTAAAATAAACAATATAATATTTTTTTTAAATAATTTCAGCAAGTTTGATCAACAAAAGTGAAGAAATGCTACTTCACAGTTAGGAAGTCAAGTACCTTGGTTTCTAACTTGACAGGAAACAGTCATGGAAGACATATATATACATATACAAAAAAATACAATTAAAGATTTAAGTCCATAAAGTAGCTCCTTGGTAGGAAATCCCGACTTTTTGTAGAAAACAAAGTCTTGATCTACATGGCAGTACTAAAACCTGTATTGACCTACAGTATACAAGTCTAGGGCTCATCAAAATCATCCAATATTGAAATACTACAAAGATTCCAAAATGGAGTGCCCTCTCAAGCCAATAAAATAAAACACAATTGATTTTTAATTGTTACGGTGCCTATTGGAACCGCGCGAAGCTCGACAAATTACTACATTTGCAAATGCTTTATGGATCACAAAAATTGAGGAATTTCATGAGTACCTAAATATTGCGACAATTTAAAGAAGTGAAAAACTTAACAGTAGCTTAAAAAGGCAGAATGCTAAACCACCAAAACAGACTTGCCCAGAATCTGAGTGAACTACTACCGGTCAGATGTCTAAAGCGAATGCATACTTGGGACAAGCTTTAGCTGCAGTGCTGAATGCAACAAATAAATAGGCAGCCTGACACTGGAAGGGTAAGCCTAAAATGCCAATATATAACACCCATAATAACTTATGGACTACTAAATTATATTATAAAAAAAAGACAAAGAATAAATTTATTCTTAACCAGAGATAATTGTTTTTATCATTTTTCCTTGGCCTGATTTTGTTGGTGAAACTCAACTTAAATCTAGTAATTACAAACGGTGGGTAACACCATGTTTCCTAGAGACCTATAGCTGCGGTTTTACATCCTTATTCAAGATCAGTGCCGGGTTTTGCATATCCAACTGGCATTGTGCAATATCACTGAGGGCTCCTTGGATTTTCTCCAGCAATATTTCCCCTTGTCGCACCACCTGCCATAATAAAAAGTTTAAGAAATTTAGATGTCAAACTATCACAAGCAAAGAATAATATTATGCTATTTATGTTGTGTAAAATAAAATTGCCTCTATAAAATCATGCCCCATGTCTTTTAAGATTTATATTCATATAAAATCAGGAAGTTTTTTAATATAAAAAAGGAAACAAATGAGGAGTCATTGGGTTTTGTCCGCTCAGATCCCTTTGCCTTTTCCAATAAATCGAAGGAATATAAATGTACCTCTTCAAGTTTTTCGGCCGCTTCCTTATTCTCTGCTTCCAGTCGCCTCAAACTCTGCACTTGCAATTCTGTAGAGCTCTCTTCACTAGGTAGGGACTCTATGAGTGTGTCTATATCTTTAGCGCAACGCGAAATAAGCGTCGCAAAGAGCATAGCGTAGTCTTCCTGATTCTGTTGCTGTTGAGGCGTCTGTGAGCCACTACGGTCAAATCCAGGGAACTTGCTTGGCGTAGAGAACTGCTGCAATATGCCGATGCTGTTGCAAAAGTGCTCGGCTTGCTGGAATCATCAGAAATATGATAAATAAAAACAAAGTTAGATAGTGACAACGAATTCCATTTTCCAAGCCTTTATCTACTATATAAAAATAAGTCGGGTTTTCCTTCCTGACGATTTAACTCCAGAACTGACGAACCGATTTCCATGGTTTTGCATTCGTTGGAAAGGTCTCGGGCTCCGCAAGGTTTATAGCAAAGAAAATTCAGCATTGCACCCGTGCGAAGCAGGGGCGGGTCGCTAGTTTCCAATAAAAACTTCATTCAAAGTATTTGATTAGTCGATTATAGGTGAAATTGTTCGTGTTACCTGATTTATAGTATCTTGGAGTTGAGTAAGACGGTCTGCCATTATAGCTTTACGTTTCAGCTGAGGTTTTTATTTGTTATAGAAAAACTTGGCGAAAACGAAACAAAGTACAGAATCGATTTTGGTAATTTGGTTTGATTGGATTTCTTTCATTGGATTTGTTTGACATTGACATTTTTTTTACTACTTATCGCCCAACTTGTCTTGGACAGGCTAGAGTCATAGACTGTACTGCCTCATCTTCAGTTAAGTTATTTCATGGCCAGTCCATGCATAAAAATACAGTGTCTTCAAAAATTTCTTACCGAAACGTCAGTTGGTAATCGACAGTAACTCAACTCCATCCCCCGCATTTTATCGAATTTTCCGTTGGTTTAATACTTAAAGAATTTTCACTGTATACTACACCACATACTACACGGACATTTGCCACATGATAAACTATTATTATTAAGAGACAAAACAGAAAACACACAGCAAAGTTTAAATTTTAAAAAAAGATGTGAACAACGAACGTGATTCTTCGGATTTCCGCCCAAAAGCCTTGACACATAACAACCCTCTTTTTTTGCTTTTTTTTTTATGGACAGGCAATCAAAGATCATACTGACTCGTCTTCAGTCTGTCTAGGCCTTATGACCAAGTCTAATAAATATTATAATCTTCGTAAAGTTACAAAAATAATACTAATATAGGAAAGACTTAACTATAGTAACCGACTTCAAAAAGGAGGAGGTTATTAATTCGTCTGTATGTTTTTTTTATGTTTGTTACCTCAGAACTTTCGACTAGACTATTTAGATAATTCTTATTTTATTTGAAAGCTGCTGCTTCCAGATTGGTCCCATTTTAATTTCGTCTAGTTCTGACAATGGCATCCGTGACAAAACCATTTAAGTTGAAGTAGTTTTTTTTAGAAATAGCTGAGGCGTTTTCGGTGACAGCTGTCACTTGAGTATTCAAAGGCGTCAATAGATGGTGCTGAACTAAACTTTATATTAGCTGTCATAAACTAGTACAGTAGCAGCCATGCCACACATTAAAAAACGAGAAGTTGACTTGACATGTTGTTAGTAAATCATTTTTATGGACACTGAGAATTTTCTATTGCTACAAAGGTTAAACACAATCTATCTATAGACTCGATTCTGCAGACCAGGGGGCCAATTCCACTAAATGTCAGCCATTGTCATCGAACTATCATTCCATTATGCTGCAACTGGCAACTATGACATCTATTTTTTATTCCACTAAAATCATAGTGGCATTACAATGGAATGACTATGGACTACGTTAGGTGTTGCCTACCATATATAACTATTACTACCATGCGTGTCATTAGTTTTATTTCGGGTTTTCGGCACTAAAATCTTTAGATGATTGATTTTATTTATGGTACATGTGACATTTCGATAAGTTTTGAAGAAACTTGTGTATTTTTGTGCATAGACTCTGACGCAGAGCTAAAATCTGAATTTCGTGTCGTGTTTAGGGCTGATGGCTAAATCGCCAATGCCTTAAAATAAGGGAAAAAAAGCAATCACTGGACAGCGCCATTCCATGGTAGGAATAGTAGAATACCAAAAGTGGTCAACAATGATAGTTGAATGATTGTGAAAACTGACAGATAAATACGAAAAGTGTCAAATATCACCATTGAGTGACCACAATCATGTAATTGTCATCCAACTATCACCGCTGTCATTTAGTAGAATTGGCCCCCAGCTAAAATTCCTAATTTTAAGTTAGCCTATCCTTAATGACATTGTAAATAAATATGGCGCTTATTTCTGTTCCTTTTCTTTCCAAAGCGGTGGAAAAGAATAAAGCTAATTTAAAATTTGAAATTTTAGCTGGGGGCCAATTCCATTAAATGTCAGCCATTGTCATCGAACTATCATTCCATTATGCTGCAACTGGCAACTATGACATCTAATTTGTATTCCACTAAAATCATAGTGGCATTACAATGGAATGACTATGGACTACGTTAGGTGTTGCCTACCATATATTATAACTATTACTACCATGCGTGTCATTAGTTTTATTTCGGGTTTTCGGCACTAAAATCTTTAGATGATTGATTTTATTTATGGTACATGTGACATTTCGATAAGTTTTGAAGAAACTTGTGTATTTTTGTGCATAGACTCTGAAGCAGAGCTAAAATCTGAATTTCGTGTCGTGTTTAGGGATGATGGCTAAATTGCCAATGCCTTAAAATAAGGGAAAAAAAGCAATCACTGGACAGCGCCATTCCATTGTAGGAATAGTAGAATACCAAAAGTGGTCAACAATGATAGTTGAATGATTGTGAAAACTGACAGCTAACAGAATACGAAAAGTGTCAAAATTTGACATAATATCACCATTGAGTGACCACAATCATGTAATTGTCATACAATTATCACCGCTGTCATTTAGTAGAATAGGCCCCCTGGTTTGCAGAATCGAGTCCTATATTATATACTACTACGATACCGACTACGATATAATTATGTTGATATTTTCAACATGCGAACATGTTCCATCGTTATATTATTATGTAGAAAAAATGGAGGCGTTCATACATATCCAACTCATGGTACTCTAATCCACTGTAGTCTTACGGTCTCCGTAAGACTACAGTGGATTAGAGCTACCAGTACTTATAGATGTTTAACGCAAAGTCGGGTGGAATCTGAAACCACTTTAAACCTAGTGTAAGGCAAGAGAAAACACACCAACCACAACACAAATTAGATATCACTAATATAAACAACACGTCTCTCAGCATTAATAGCTGTATATTTTCATGACCCTTGTATTCTTTTGAACAAAAAAAAGCCATCATTCGATGACAGGTTATTGGTATGTGGAAATCGCCATCTATCTTTAGTGAATGAACTAGTTTTTCTTTTTTAAAAAACGCCTCATCAGCAACTCACGGCAAGCAAACATAACATTACAAAACCAATCAGCAATTTATGTCATTCTGGATGGCTGTAATTATTTTTGAGCTGCAATGAGCTGCTACTGTTTAATAAAATTTTGGTAAGCACTCAGAGGGGAAGCCAAAAAAATTTTTTTAAGCTGCATATAAAAGTAGCAAAAATAATCTCAGCAAACTTGTCATGCGCAAAATGGGCGCCTTCCTTACAAAGATTAGGAAGGACTTTGGATTAAGCAACTTTTATGATTATAATTATTATTACGATTACAAGTAGTGGTGGTGGTGGTTGTGGTACTGGTGGTGGTAGTAGTGGCAGTGGTGGTTGTGGTGGTGGTAGTGGCAGTGGCGGTGGCAGTGGTAGCGGTGGTGGTGGTAGTGGTAATAGTATAATTTTTATACGACATGTTTTTTCTGCTGTTCAATCATGAAATCTTGCTGACCCATGTTATTGTAAGCTGCCTATTTCTGATTTAATTTTTGACCATTATCAAAATTATTTGCCGAACAAGGATTGCTGCCTGATTTTTTTTATTTGCGAAAAAAATCTTTGTATGCCGACCAAATGATTTAAATGCTGGTTTTTTGTGGCTAACCAAATTTTATAATTGCTGCCCATTTAATTACTTCTCGTTATCTAATACTTACCTAATAGGTACTACTTACCTATAAAAATTGTGAGTACCTACTTACCTTACCATGTCGAAAATAAACTCTTCAGCTACCTCCTGAAACGATTCTACAAATTATTTCACTGATAGAAACCTTTAGGCCATCAAAAACAAAACTTCTAAATAAATGGATTGACTTGGCCATCGCATGAAAACCCAATGTACTTATCTCACAAGTGATACATATTATATTAAATTAGATTGTTTAGTGCGATGCCAAGTCAATCTATTTATTTAGAACATAAAAGATTTTTAATAATGATATGGTCACTGTAAGATGTTGTTAGGTTAGCTAATTATTGTGGATGGATTGTTTTATTTATTTAAAGTTTTAAATTTTGAGTAAAAGAGCGCGGAACTTACAAATATTTATTTAGTGGCACCTGACCAGGTCCCACCTGAAAACCAGCGCCCTGCTTGCGGCACGGCATCATGCTGAGTTGGGACCCTTTTGCTTCAGCAGCACATGTACAGACGAAATTTGAAAAAAGTAGGTACCTAATGATTGTATTATGAACCTGTTTATATGTGCTGTAAAAGTAAATAAATCTTTTATCTATCTATCTATCTATCTAATTACATAATTACTTAAGACAGAAGGTCCCTTAGTAAGGACTGAATAAATTAACCGACTTGGTATTACATGGATCTCACAACTTTTTACGGTAGAAGAACTGAGTTGCGAGGCTTGGGTTTTTTGACAAGTTTTGTTTTTGATGGCATCTCATTTCTTTTTGTAGTCTTACTTTTTTCCTTTCCGGTACTTTCTACTTCTTGTATACCAACAACTGGTTCTTGCTCGAAGGTAAAGGAAAACATCTTGAGGAAACCCCCAGGTCCCAGAATTAATTCTGAGGTCATGCGTATACAAAATTTCAGCTCAATTGTTTATCTTCCAGCTCTATCATCAGACCCTGGTTACCATCTAGTAACAAAGTACTCGTCATGACGAATCAAACGAACCTAAGCTCGATAGGGTTTTGTCGTTTAATTACCGAGTTCCTTGGTCGTCTTCCAGCTCCATCATCAGACTCTGGTTACCATCTAGCACCAAAGAACTCGTGAAGATGTGTCATACGAGCCCAAACTCGATGGGGTTGTGTCATTTAATTACCGAGTTTCCATTCCCATTTTCCAGCTCCATCATCAGACCCTGGTTATAATCTAGCACCAAAGTATTTGTCAAGACAAATCTTACGAGCCCAAACTCGAGGGATTTACGAGTAGTCATTGAGGAGTTGCGATATCCACCTCCTTTCACCATCATCAGATCAGCTCGGTGGTACCATAATATTGCATTGTGACCAAACTTACATAAGTATACCGAATTTCAGCTCAATCGGTTGAAGATATCTGCTTCAAAATTTAATTGAAAGAACATCTAATTTTGTAATCATATACAATTATTATGGGATTACAAAGTTATTTATGCAGTTGGTGTATCTAGAAACCTAGACCGAAATTGCAAAATGTTTGAGTATTTCCTTGATTTATACAATAAACCCTAATTGTATTCTAAATTTGAAGCTTCTACGACTGCTAGAAGTGGCTTAGAGTTTTGATGATCGGTCAGTGAGTCAGTCAGTCAGTGAGTGACAAAATTAGTAAACTTTGAATATTTATAATTCTAAAACTACTGGTTCAAATTGGATGAAATTTGAAATATACTGTGTTTATACAATACCTGCTTGGTTACTGAAATTCAGGCTTCTAGTTTTATCCACAACGAAGTTATAGGGGGTCGAAAATAGCGTGAATTGCTTCGAGAAAAGGATGGTACGGCCGTGCCGCTTTTTGCTCGACTTGGCGGGGGCACTGCCGTGCCCCCAGATTATCCTAGGCTATTATGGGCTAAACTGAAGCGAAGAGAGGGCGCGCAGCTAATAACCAATCATTTTTTGGAACGAAGTTCCATAACGCGCGTTGCGAAAGGGGGCTAGACGGAAAAAATTAAGACCAAAAGTTGTACGAGGGGTGTTCAAAAAGTAGTGAGAATAGCTATGTTAGAAAATGAATTTATACAATATTATTTTATTTTTCGACGTAATCACCCTTTAGGTCAATACATTTAGCAAATATTTTTTCTAGAGCCAAAATTCCCTTTTTAAAAAAATCTTTATCTTGAGTAGGTACTTAAAAAATCGTTTACGGCGGCATACACTTAGAAAGAAAGAAAGAAAGAAAGAAAAACATTTATTTGCTTGGACAACACACATACACGTACAATACATACAAAGAGAAAGAAATATAAACCTATACACAAGAGATTGGCGTGTAGCGTATCGTGCAAGCAAAAGGGCCATGACTCAGCACTGCGACACAGCTGGGAGACTGCGACTGGCTGTTGATTCTGTCACAGCCCAAAGGAAGCAGTCGCGCAATTATTGTACAGAATCAATAAATAGCCACAAAACAAAATTTTAATTCGGTCAATTGTGAGTAAATGTCATGGTATAGTGATTGAAATTATATAGAAAATATAAATAAAGATAGTAATGAATTAGAAAATATTTAGAAATATGTAATAATAAATAAGTAATAAAATTGTCAATAATACTTAGATGTCAATTTCGGAAAGTAGAAAGCGGGTAGGTATCATGCCAGATAAAGTTGATGTGCGACTGCGAGCAGATGTAACTTGTATTTTTTTTTTAAACGTATAAATCGTCTCCGTTTCACGTAATGGTGGGGGTATATTATTCCAACATTTACTGGCCTGATACCGGAAACTACCACGAAAAGCTGTGGATTTATGTGCGGGAATAGAGAGCGGAAAGGAACAGGTTCTTATTCTGATTTCGTCACGTTGACTACGCCAGGTGAGTTTTTCAAACAAATACTGTGGCACTTTTGTCTTTGTTATGCCAAACATCAGGGTAGCCAAATGGAATTTAAGTCGTGCGTCCATTTTCAGAAAACCAGCGCTGTTAAGATATGGAGTAACATGTGTGCGTGGAGGTATCTTGAAGCAAAATCGTGCACAGGCGTTTTGAACACGTTGCAGTAAACGAAAAGACTGTTGTAGAAGACAAGGACCATTTAGTTGTATACAGTAGTTCATTTTAGATAGGACCAGTGCATCACATAGTCTAGAACGAAGTTCCAGGGAGATATGATCACGTATTCTGTACAAAACTTTCAATCTGAAGAAACAATTACGAGCTACTTCAATAACGTGATTAGTGAAGCGTAAATGGCTATCAAAGAGAACGCCAAGGTTGCGAGCTTCTTCCGTGCGCTCGATGTTGACACCCGTTATGGCGATATTGGGATTGCACTCCACGATTTGAGAGACTCGTCGCTTCGAACCCAATACCATATATTTGGTTTTGCCCGGATTAAGAACTAACGAATTCTTGGAAGACCAATTGGCAAGATTGTGTAGGTCATCATTTATGTTCTCAGTAACACGATTTATGTCGTTAACACTCAGAGGCATGTAAAGCTGCACGTCATCAGCATATAAGTGAAACTGACAGTGCCTGATCGAGTTTGTGATGTCAGCTGTATATAAAATGAATAAGAGAGGTCCTAAAATTGAGCCCTGCGGGACTCCTCGATTTACAGGACACAAGGCGGAAGAGGTGCTACTACCATCAGGTTTAGTTATAACAGTTTTTTGGAAACGTCCAGATAGCTAGCTAGATAGATAGCTGTTGAACCATTTCACGGACATTTGATCGAATCCATAATAAGTAAGCTTAGAGAGCAGGAGATTCGAATTGATTGAATCGAAAGCGCGAGAATAATCAAGTAACACTAGTATGGAAGCCTTACCAGCATCTTGGGAGGTGAGAATGTTGTCCACAACGTCAAGCAAAGCAGTTGTAGTGCTGCGGTACTTCCTAAAACCTGACTGCCGGTCAGGAAGAAGGTTACACTTATCACAATATCTAGCAATTTGGTTCTTCGTCGTCACTTCTTCGTCATCTTCAAATTTTGTGCCTCTCAAGTGCTCTTTCAAATGCGGAAATAGGTAGAAATCACTAGGGACCAAGTCCGGTGAATATGGTGGATGATCGAGGATCTCAAAGCCAGCATCTTGGATTGCTGCAATGGCAACTGCAGACTCTTGTGCGCTGGCGCGTTGTCTTGATGGAATAAAACTTTTTTTTGCTAGTTTTCCTCGTCGCTTTTTAAGAATTTCTTGACGTAATTTTTTTATTTGTTCGGCGTAGACATTATCATCATCATCATCCAGAACAATTTTTTCAACTTTTTCGATCATTTCCTGAGTGACTGATGTCGAAGGGCGGCACGAGCGCGGGTCATCTTTAACCGATGTTCTACCACGTTTAAACTCTGCACTTCACCGAGCCACTGTGGAATATGGAAGAGCCGACTCCCCCAATGTTTCACGTAAATCTTTAAAAATTTGTTCCGTAGTAAAATTTTTCAAGCAAAAGTATTTTGTCACCGCACGAATTTCAATTTTATCCATTTTTAGCACGAGTTATCGACACGTCACAAACAAATAATTAATACAACTGACACAGACAAGATAGAAAGCTAATTATTTGAGGGTATTATGATAAAGACCTAATCTTTCCGTCACACTAATTTTTTTCTTCAAGTACCTCCCATTACTACGTCATTCTCCTACTTTTTGAACGACGTAGTAACTACACTTTTTGACACTGTCTCTCTCTCTCTCTCTCTCTCATAGAAAGAATACCCGGATGGAACTTCGTTTTTGTTTTAAATTTTGCAAGAGGTACTTTATTGGGTACCTACCTACCTACTAGGTATTTATTATTCTGTGATACAGGCTCGCATATGTACCAGAAAAACATTACTCCATCTGGCTGAATCGGGTAACAAAATCGTACATAAGTAGGTAGCTGTAAGCAGGTAGAGTATCAAAAACACCAAATGAATAACATTATTCATTTATTTAAGTAAAGCATTAAACATACAGTTAATTAATACTACTGACTAAGTGACTAGAAGTAAAATATCACAATCCATTACATATTAATATTTTGAATATTTACAGAAAAGAAAGCTTGAAGCTTACAACATAAATAAATAACAGCTTTATGACTAGAAATACAAAACGTCATCACAACTAGCAACTTTTAACATCACTGTAAGGATGGATTCAAATGTGACTGGCAGGTACCCCACATAACCGGTCGCCAAAGGCTTGGGTCTGACACATGACGATGTATGGGCCAGAATATGCCTCTCTCTATCCCACCGCGGACGGGGAGATGGTGTAAGGCTACTGGCCACAAAACTGTCAGAATTTTGTTGAGTGTGATCGTTACAAACACACTGAAATTACAGGGCTACGAACGCTTCACCCAAATTATAATTTTCCTCTTACTGACGTTTTTACTCACTTGATGTGGAGTGAATCCATCCTAACATTGAATTAAGTATTCAATGAAATACCTACCTAAATGAGTAGAAAATAAGTCTACATTTTCTATTTGTCATTTGACTTGACTCGATTACTATTTTGATGCCTAATATTAAACTGCAACTACATCAATTTTGTAGAGAATCAACATTCTCTGCTAACATGTCAAGCAGTTAAGATCTGATTCTCTAACTGGATCCAACTACCTAGGTACTTAGCCTTTTAGGAACCGACGAAACTAGCTAACCTGATCATCAGGAAGTGTTAATTTAACTATGAAAATATCACCACTGTGATTGCACCTCTACGATAATATCTAGTGATGAAAATTTAATAAAATATCAGAACAACTCCAATAAACAACAAACAGTGATATGTAGAATGCTAAATATGAATAATAATACAGTCATACAATTTTATATTGATATAATAAAGA
This sequence comes from Ethmia dodecea, assembly GCA_963855545.1. Taxonomy (NCBI): domain Eukaryota; kingdom Metazoa; phylum Arthropoda; class Insecta; order Lepidoptera; family Depressariidae; genus Ethmia; species Ethmia dodecea. The sequence goes on from OY979453.1 coordinate 4,303,103, forward strand.
GATAGTTCTTGCAATAATAATAATAGCTAACCCCAAGTAATGGTACCTAAGCTTCCCCTACTTAGGGTTGCCAACTTTTTATACGAGAAATACAGTATATTGAGGTCGGATAAACGAAGTGAACAGTATTTTAGAAAATTTAATAGTATTTTATTTGGGAGACGTTTTAAAAACCTATTTTAGAGCTTATAGCACCATTCAACAATTTATGATCATAACTCATTCATATTTAAAAATTTTGTGCATAAAAAACACCTCTAAAATCAACAAAACTGCACGAAAATGCCGGAAGCAAATGAAAGTTTTACAAAAAACATGACGTCCGTCTATGGGTTTCCGCGTGCGTTCTGACAACATTGTGTTCTATGTTGACTTTTTAGGTTTTATCATAGCTTCGAATACCAGCGGTCCTGAAAACAGTATTTTGGATACTTTTTTTTGATAGAACAGTAAAAAGTATAAACGAGCGAAAAACAGTATAATACTGTTTTACAGTATGGTTGGCAACCCTACCCCTACTGTGCACACACGAAAATCATTATTGCTTTAGAGTGAGAGAGATACATGTCAAATAAACCTTAGCACCAATACAATAGGACTATAACTGCGTCCCATTGCAAATTCCAATGGAGTCAAGTAGGTAGCTAATACTTACACAGGGACTAATTATTTTGTAGCTAAGCTTAAATATAAATTCAAAGATGGACGAAAAAGCAGGTACACAACTCAAGTTGGAAATGGACTTAATTAACAGTCTTATAGGGTGAAAGGATTTACTTAAGTACATTAATATAATTATTGTGTTCCATACCTAATTTATATAATTAAGCAATAATCTAAGGTGGTTTCAATAGTAAAAAAATATTGAAATGTTCGAATTGTTTACCCACATACATACATTGCCATTGTTAAATTTTATATAATGGTACCTACATATGAATCTGTTACATTCACTTTTATTCCAGGCTGGGATTCACATACCTAAAGGTAAAATTCGAGGGTCGTTTTCATGCTGAGAATGATCTTACATTATATATTTCATGTGTTATTTATGTATGTCAGAAGGAACTAATTATATTTAAATTACCAAAATAAATACTTAACTTATGTGTGATTGCACTTACGTGTTTTGGATTTAATGAATATATTTATCTAAAATATGAATACAATTAAATTATCGTGCCAAAACTCCTAACTTACTCCGTAGCTGTGAATCTTCTGGTAAAGCCAAAGCCCATTTCCTTAAACCAACTAGCATTACTGAGCTGAGAACCAAAATAGCACCACAAACAGAAAATTTACTTGGTATCTCATTGAAAAACATAACCTGCCAAAGAAATGCAAATACTATATCTGCTGAGCGCGCTATAGCCACGGGCCCAGCCTGCTCCATTTGAAGGGACATAGTCAACAGAATCTGTCCTAAATAACTGAATATGGCTAAGCATACAACAAGAAATCTCTCTGTACCACAATTCGGCATACACAATACGCCGAAGATAAATGAATAGAACAGAGTTTGCAATATTGCAATTGCACCAAAATTGGTCATGATTACGGAGAAATGTAAGCCTTTCAGTACTCGTAATAAAACATAAGCGTTGGCTCCAAATATAGTGGAAACAAACGCAGCAACTGCGCCTCGTAATTTACTGTAATTCTCATTGTGTTCGGCTGATGAGTCCTCGCCAAACAGTAATGGTGGATGAGTTATCAACACCACTCCGATAAGAGTCAGTATAATTGAAATTGTATTCCAAATACCACACGGTTCTTTTAAAAACACTCGAGCGAAAAAGGCAACAAAGACCGGCACAGAGAAGACTATAACAGATGCATCAGCCAACGGCATGTTCCGGAATGCATAGAAACTTAACATCAAGCCTACTGTACCCACAAATGACCGCAAAGCCAACAGTATGCGCTTCCCTTGAGGAAATAATGGCTGCTTTGTGTAAATAACTATAGGTATAGTAGGCAACAAGACACCAATAAACCGGAACATAGCCAGCTGCATTGGATCGATGTTTACGAGGCTCTTAACTATCACGGAACATAGTGAAAAGAATAACGATGAGAGAGTAGCAAGTATGAGGCCGAGATATGGACATCGCTTTATGAGCGGCCGCTTGTTCTCGAGTAGATTGGGTATAGTTTCATCGCCACTGCCCGTCGACAGGTCAACGAGGTGCTGAAGCTCCAGGTGCTCCGGCATAGCTCTTGGACAACCTGAAACCGCGCCCCCAATAATTTCATGTCATCAAAATTTAAGCTCCAGCTATAAATTTGTTTTTTCCTACAAACCTTATACTGGCGACAGTGTTGTCAAAAACTGGTTACAGTACTTTATTTTACAATCTTCTAGAAGTAATCCATCGTATTATTCACTCTGACGATCATTTTATTTTAGAATTTTCACTTAAGCTCGTTTGTTCGGAAAACTCGGAAAAATGACACATGATAGATGATAGTATAACGTTCCATTTCATTGAGTTGACTGTTGAATACAAAAGTCACAGGTCACATCCAGTAATATATGATGCGATTACTGGATGAGAATCTATTTCTACAGGGAATCAAATACTTACATTTCCACATTACAGAAAGTCACAAAAAAATAGATTTATGCATGACTCACCTCTTTTTTATTTTTTACCTACGGCTCATTGCTGTATTAAAACTGGCCACCAAAAAAGGTTGTCAAGGAACCAGAAGTTTTTAAGTTATAATTTTTGTGTTACATATTGTGTTCTATCTTTATTCTCTTATCTATTATTTACACTTCCTATATTTATCTATTCTCTTTAATATTCCTAATCTCTCTTACCTGAGTTACTCCAATACATTGTGATCGTGTGTCAGTCGGCTGCATCAAGTGTCGGACTAGCCCAGGAACTGGTGAGACCACTACTTTTAATAGGTTATGGGCCCAGCGTAGAAGGAAATATTATAAAAATGGAAAATATTTCGAGTAAAATAACAATTGGCAACTTAGAAGGCAAGGCAAACTGGCCTACATGGAAATACAAGGTTTCTATAATGCTACGAAGCGTAGAAAACGCTATGGAGGTAGCTGACGGTAGGTTCAAAAAGCCTGTACTTCGTGCCGGAGCAGGTGACGCTGATGTCACGTCCTATAACTTGGAACTAGCCAAATTTAGGAAGGCTGACTGTAGCGCTCTACTCATTTTAACTGCCAATATGACAGAAGAGACTCTGATGAAAGTAATGCGATTTGAAAGTGCTAATGAAGTGTGGCAAGAGCTCCACAGGTTATTAGATGGACAATCCGAGGATAGGGCATACAATCTGTGCATGGAATTCTTTGGTCTTAAACGAAATGATGATGATGATGTTTCAACGATTATGTCAAAATTAAAGAACATTTGGAATAGTCTGAACATTGAAATTACCAAGTACGATGCATCTGTTAAACTCCCGGATTTGTTCTTAATCTGTAAAATTCTGGACACTTTAGGCGAACACTATTTTTCTTTCAAATCAAGCTGGTTGTTTTTAAATCAAAATGATAGAACGATAGACAACTTGACGAGTCAGCTCTGTGCTTTCGATAGAGCACTTAAAGAAAACTCAAAGGCAGAAACTAGTCAAGAGGCCCTAGTTATGGTGCAAAAGCCAAAGAAAAAAGTGGATGAAAACCTAGTCTGTAACTACTGTTCTAAGAAAGGACACAGGGTACGTAACTGCAAGAAGTGGATTAAGGATGGAAGACCGCCAAAGCCCAGCAGTTCAGGAGATAGTTCATCCAAACAGGTTCAACAAGTCACATTTTCGATGGAAACAAATGAGTGTGCCACTGGTCAGCGTGATAGTGACAACTGGTACATAGACAGTGGAGCGACTACTCACATTACAATGAGAGGGGATATATTTCAAGAATTTGTTAAATTCGAATCAGAATACACAGTAAAAACGGCAGATGGTACTATTATTCCCAGTGTTGGAAAAGGAATTGTACATGTAGAGTCGTGTATCTATACATATAATAAAACTCTAACGGGGCCGTGTCTGTACATTAAATATTTTTTGAAAATTTTAACGGTAGTGTATATAGTTATCGATATAGACACCGAAACACCATTTTTTGGATTTTTTGTCTGTCTGTCTGTCTGTCTGTCTGTCTGTCTGTCTGTCTGTCTGTCTGTCTGTCTGTCTGTCTGTCTGTCTGTCTGTCTGGTTGTGCACGCATCACTCAAAAACTACTGGACGGATTTTGATGAAATTTGGTATGGAGATAACTGAGTACTCGGGTCAACATCTAGGGTACTTTTTATTCCAGTAAAATATCTCATTCCCACGGGAAAATAAAAAAACTGGATAAAAAGAGAAATACGTACTACTCCGAAACGATAACACCTAGAAACTTGAAAAATGGTGTGAAGGTGTCTGATATGTCATAGGAAATTGGTATGAAGGGATTTTCGAAATTCCCACGGGAACGGGAATAAACTAAATTCAAGCGGGAAAACGCCGCTGGGCACCCGCTATTTGAAATATGGTATGTAGGTGTCTAAAGTATGTCGTAGGCAACCACTATGAAGGGATTTTCGGAATTTCCCACGGGAACGGGAATAAACGGAATCCGCGCGTGCAACGCCGCTGGGCATCCGCTAGTTAACAATAAAAAGGAAATAATAATCCTCAGAGATGTTTGGTGGGTACCTACACTAACGAAGAACCTATTTTCTACATTGGCTGCACAAGATAAAGTTCAGAACAGCGTGTTTACATCTACGACAGAGGATTGTAAATTCGATATAGGAGGAACCACACATATTGTCGGCAAGCGTACACGTCATGGTGGTTTATATAAACTGAACTTGAAAACGATTGTCCCTCCAAAGAAGACAATAGAAGTTAATGCAATAACAGGCTCAAATATGCTCCAAGTATATCATGAAAGGTTCGCCCACCAAGATAAAAAACATGTGAGGAATCTAGTTAAAAGAGAACTCGGTTTAGATCTGCGCCCTGATGATAAAGTTTGTGAAGGATGCATATTTGGCAAAGCACATAGGAAGAAGTTCGGAACAAGGAAAAGAGCGTCCCAACCAGGCGAACTTATACATACAGATGTTTGTGGACCCTTCGCTAAAAGTTTTTCTAAATATCGCTACTACGTGCTTTTCAAAGATGACTTTTCCAGTTATCGTATGGTTTACTTCATTCGAAACAAGTCTGAGGTTAAAGACAAACTTCAAATCATGTTAAACGAAGTAAAAGTAGCGGGCCATATTGTAAAAACACTTCTTAGTGACAATGGCGGAGAATTTGACAACACGTGCGTAAGAGAAATTCTAAATAAGCATGGGATACAACAGCGACTAACTATGCCATACACCCCTGAGCAGAATGGGTGTAGTGAGCGAGAGAATCGCACGTTAGTCGAAGCTGCTCGATCCATGATGCACGCAAGAGCGAAGTTAGTTTGGGCTGAGCTTATAAATACAGCAACTTACGTGCTAAATCGTACAGGACCTTCAAGAATTGAAGATAAAGTACCCTATGAGCTCTGGCATGGGAAAAAGCCAAAAATTAGCCATCTCAGAATTATAGGAAGCGAGTGTTATGTACATATCCCTGTACAGAAACGAAAAAAGTTAAGTCAAAAGGCGTTCAAAGGAGTTTTAATTGGCTATGAACTAAATGATGGTTAACGTATATGGGATGGGCGAAAGACGGTTCGGTCGAGAGATGTCATATTTGGTTCAGAAACTGAATTCACAATCTCTACTGAGTTACCAAAAGATCCTTTACAAGCAGAGGGAGATAACCAATATGGTCAAGATAGTAGCTCTCATACAGTACCTTGCGTTGCTGAACGTGCTCTAGAGGGAGAAGTAACGTTGGAAGATCACGTTCAAGTGGAAGATCACGTTCAAGAGGGAGACATTCCGGAGGAAACAGTCACGTTTGAGAATCAAAAGAGCGAGTTCTTCGATGCTGAGGACATTATAGTACAAGACGACGTCGTTCCCGAGGAAGTTTTTGAAGCTGTTGAACCAAGGTATAATTTAAGAAATAGAGAAACTCTCCAACGCCCAAAAAGATTTCACGACTACGAAGTCTACCTCGTTGATGGTATGGAGTCATTTCCAAATGACTATTACGAAGCCATAGAAAGGGAAGACAAAATAGACTGGTTGAGAGCCATGAACAGTGAAATGAAGTCCCTGCAAGACCATAACGTGTGGACTTTATGTGACCTGCCGCCTAACAGGAAAGCTCTACCCTCTAAGTGGGTGTTAACAATTAAGAGATATCCCGATGGCTCTGTGAATAAGTGTATGGCCCGTCTAGTAGTAAAGGGATTTCGACAGAAGAAAGGACTTGACTACTGTGAAACATTCAGTCCAGTGGCAAGAATGGCCACAATAAGGGCACTTCTCAGTGTTACTGCTAAAGAAAATCTCTACCTTATTCAGTTCGATGTTGCTACAGCCTTCCTAAATGGGAAGCTAGAAGAGGAAATTTATATGCAACAGCCACAAGGTTTTGAGGATGGGAGTAACAGAGTGTGCAAGTTAAATAGAAGCCTATATGGGCTAAAACAAGCTCCACGTTGTTGGAACTTCTGCTTTGAAGACGCACTTCTCAGCATGAGTTTCAAACAGAGCGACGCTGATTGCTACCTTTTTGTAAAGCAAATTGAAGATAAAAAGATACTAATCTCTTTATACGTCGATGATGGATTAGTAGCTGCGACAAATAAAGATTTGGCAGACTCATTTATTAAAGATTTGTAAGCTCACTTCAAGATCACAGTTACACCTGCGACGTACTAGGTACTTAGGTCTTGAAATAGAACGAGCAGATGATGGCTCCATTAAAGTAAAACAAGAGTCATATGCTAGAAGAATCTTACAATCTTTTGGAATGCTGGATTGTAATCCAGTGTCTACTCCAATTGAAAAAGAGTGTCCTACTGAAGCAGGGAAAGCTACTGATTCTAAAGAAAAGTTTCCTTACAGAGAGGCTGTAGGATGCTTAGCTTATCTCATGGTTGGAACGAGACCAGACATTGCTTTTGCTGTGGGAGTTGTTTCAAGAAATCTTGAGAACCCAGCACTCAAAGATTGGCAAAATGTAAAGCATATTATGCGATATATAAAAGGAACTATGTCCTGTGGCATTAAGTACAGCAATGATAAGGAGGCAAAAGGAGTGATTCTAGGATACAGTGATGCAGATCACGCAGGAGACAACTCGACAGGAAGATCCACCACTGGAGTCGCATGCCTTTTTGCGGGTGCTATTGTATCATGGCTAAGCCAACGTCAGGCTTCTGTAGCCATATCTACAACGGAAGCAGAGATTGTAGCAGCCAGTGAAGCCGCTCGGGAATTGAGCTGGTTAATGAGGATCTTCAGCGATCTGACAAGATAACGAAGCTGTGGTCCGTTTAGCTCACAATCCGGAATTTCACAAACGGACCAAACATATTCGTGTCAGACACTTCTACGTTCGGGAGATGGTTCAAGGAGGTGAATTAAAAGTGGAACGTACGAGGTCTGTGGATCAGCTAGCGGATATAATGACAAAAGCTGTGCCGAGACCAAGGCTAGCTAGTCCAGATCTGCGAGTCATTAGGATTACAGAAGAACCCTGTTGGTGAGGGAAAGTATTAAAACTGGCCACCAACAGTTCTCTATGATATTTTTGATAGACATTCAAAAATATGTGACTGGAAAAATAGAAGATTGTTTTATCCAGTTGTCAAAAAGGTTGTCAAGGAACCAGAAGTTTTTAAGTTATAATTTTTGTGTTACATATTGTGTTCTATCTTTATTCTCTTATCTATTATTTACACTCCCTATATTTATCTATTCTCTTTAATATTCCTAATCTCTCTTACCTGAGTTACTCCAATACATTGTGATCGTGTGTCAGTCGGCTGCATCAAGTGTCGGACTAGCCCAGGAACTGGTGAGACCACTACTTTTAATATGCTGTAGCGTAGGGCTATTCGGAATTTTTATCCTATTTTGGCTATAAGATAGATTGCCAATGTCTTGGCTGGTTAAATAAAAAAAAACGGTGTCTTGTTTGGTTATTGGCACTATTGGGCTTTTTGGCGGGAATCCGAAGAGGGACGTCATGTTTTTTTGTAATATTTTCATTTTGGCGTATATTTTGGAGTTTTGCTTATAATAGCTTTGAGTATAATAGTGATAGTATAGTGGTAAATATCCATGATAGTTTGCAGTGAATTGGAAATTCTATAAAATGCGTGCGATGGACTTTTTCGAATTACCTCAAGAAGCCCCTCTAAAATCTTCAGTAAAGTGCACTATCGCTTTACTGTTGATAACCAAGTGACATTTCGATAAGTTTTGAAGAAACTTATATAATTATTTTTGTGCATAGCTCTGAATCTAGAATTTCGGGTCGTGTTTAGTGCTGATGGCTACAATGCCAATGCCTTAAAATAAGAAAAAAAAATTGGTCTTGTTTTGGCGCTGAACACAATTGGGTAGTTGACAGCATCGAAATTAAATTGCGAGTAGTCATAAATTAAAAAGATTATCCCAAAACACCTCAAAATATGTATTTCGATTTTCAATTTACAATTATAGCAAATTTAAAAATAATAAAACAATCAAAAAAAGTGCTGCAATTGAGTACTACAAACTATGACGTCACGGTTTGCTATTTTCCATAGTAAAATTTCGTTTTGACAGATCGTTAAAAGTAACTGATTTGACTAGGTAGGACCACAGAACACTTTTACTCCTAGCGGAGAAGAATGCCAACCTCATACAAAAATATGGCGACAAAACTCGACCTACAGCGCGATCTCTGTTATGACCCTAAAAACCACTGACGTATCACCGTATGGCGGGATATTTGAATTTTATAGTGGAATGTTTAAATGTATATTCAGAGCCTATTCATATACTTCTCCCGGGGTACTATTCATATTATATACTATTGAAGTTTTACCTAAATAACTTCTCAGAATATGATATGAATAATACCCCGGAGAAGTATATGGACAGGCTCTGAATATACATTTAAACACAAGATTAAAAAACTTAATTTAGCTAAAAAAAAAACTTTCTTAGGTATTGTTTTACTAAAATATAACATTTATTTACCAAGAAAATATACATTCATTTACAAAGAAAATATACATTCATTTACCAAGAAAATATACATTCATTTACAAAGAAAAATACATTCATTTACAAAAAAAATATACATTCATTTACAAAGAAAATATACGAATTCATTTACAGTAATTACAGATAAAAAATGTCATCTAAAGTCAAAGGCGTTTATTGTCAGTAGGTGGTATGGAATTTACACTTAGAAAAGTCAATAGTTTATAATAACAAGGCACTCTAAACTCTTCCATGAAGACTGGCTAAATGTAAACAGCAGCCCATCTCCACCGACGAGTTGCTGGTTCCAAATGCAGTACCCCGAGAAGAGCCAGCAACTCAAGGGCAGCTCTTTTTAATCTCATGTCTTACTAATAAATATGGTTTACAATAATAATGATAATTAATAGCCTTACATAGCGTCGAGTCGGTTAATCCCATGCATGTTGGTCAAGGATTTGGTAACTTTAGATAATCGAAATCTAAAGAGGAACCATGTAGGACAGTGCCCAGAAGACTGGCTGCATTCCCTCTCTGGATATCTAGGTTGATCCTTTGACAGAGATAGCTGCCAGCCCTCTGGTCATCTGAAGGCCCCCACGGTCCCATGGGGTTATGTCATTTAATTACTGAGTTCTCATGGCCATTTTCCAGCTCCATCATCAGACTCTGGTTACAATCTAGCACCAAAGTATTTGTCAAGACGAATCATACGAGCCCAAACTCGAGTGGTTTACGAGTAGTCATTGAGAAGTTGCGATATTCACCTCCTTAAACCATCATCAGATCAGCTTGATGGTACCATAATATTGCATTGTGACCAAACTTACATAAGTATAAATTTCAAATTTCAGCTCAATCGGTTGAAAATATCTGCTTCAAAATTCAGTTGCAAGATTCCACTTGAACATCTAATTTTGTAATCCTATACAATAATTATGGGATTACTAAGTTATTTACGCAGTTAGTGTATCTAGAAACCTAGACCGAAATTGCAAATTATTTGAGTTTTTCCTTGATTTATACACGAAACCCTAATTGTATTCTAAATTTGAAGCTTCTACGACTGCTAGAAGTGCCTTAGAGTTTTGATGATTGGTCAGTGAGTCAGTCAGTCAGTCAGTCAGTCAGTCAGTCAGTGAGTGACAAAATTAGGAAACTTTGAATATTTATAATTTTAGAACTACTGGTTTATACAATGCATGCTTGGTTACTGAAAATCCAGGCTTCTAGGTTTATCCACAACGAAGTTATAGGGGATCAAAAAGTGCGTGAATTGCTTCGAGAAAAGGATGGTACGGCCGTGCCGCTTTTTGCTCGACTTGGCGGGGGCACTGCCGTGTCCCCAGATCCGGGAAAAAAACTTGGCCCAAGATTCATAGCTGAAAACAAATTAAAATCATTCTTACAAACATTTTACGACAAAATTGACATAAGAATAATGTATGTATCATCCTAGCAGCGCCACACTACTCTGGGTACGAAATAGTCTTGAATTTCGTACCCTCGCCGTTTAGCAGATGTAGAGTTTGGTGGCGATGCCAAAATGATATATAGCATATTTCTGCATTTAGGCTACACGACGATTTCGTACTATTTTGTACTTTTAGGAAGGGAGTAGAACTCACACTAAATTCTTCGTGGACTTAAATATATAGATCTTTTAAAGTAGGTACATCATATTTCTAAAATATGTTTGCAACATATTAAGATGCCCGGATACGAAATAGTTTCAAAGAAAATTATCCACTAGATATCGCTTCTAGCATATTTTAATACAATAATAATTTATCTATCGATAAAATGTCATTGGCTTCAATAAATCAAGGTAGGTACATACTAAAGTAGTTAAGCAATGTTGGGCACGGTCAGTCAGTGAATGGGTGACCGCCTAGTGGCATTTATATCACGAGCGCTTCCGTGTTTCGGAAGGCACGTTAAAGTGTTGGTCCCGGTTTTCGTTGTTTACGAACAATGGAAGTCGTTAAGCCATGTTGGATACCTTTGGGTGGCTTGAAAAATTCCGGCAGTTAGGTGGCCACTAGCCTAACAAAATCTCCCAATCCGCGGTGGGCTCGCATGGGAGATTATAGCCCATATACTTCCTCAGTGTGAGGAAAGACCCTTAGCTCAGCAGTGGGCTGTTACGGGTTGTCGATGATGTCGATGACATACTAAAACTTATTTTTAAATTACTTCATCAACTTACAGCAAATGCCAGTACAATAAAATTCAATACAGGATTGGTGATCCAGGTCTTTTTCTTAATATGCCCATATCACTTCTCCAACGGAGTTTAAAAAAGCTGCTTTGTCAATAGTTTTAAATTATTCCACAGTATTCTTGTTCATTATTGTTCCAGTCACAGTTATATAGGATTGCTCAATATCAGGGGTCCTAGAAAAATAATTATGATTAAAATAATAATTACAGATCTATATGCAGTGGTTTTGAGAAAAATGAGGGCTACATTCAGGCAAATGGTTATTTTCATCCAAAAGTATAGGCTGAGAGACTGTACTATGGTTACTAAACATGTCATCTGATTTAGTAAAGTAAAATGAAATGAAAATGTTTTTATTTCTGTAGGTAATTAAAATTACACTTAGAAATGCCAATAGCCTAAAAACAAGGCATAATAAACTCGTCCATGAAGATTGAAACATTACGTACTAACGTCCTCACGAGTACTAAATGTTGGTGAAGTTATATACTATGAAAAAAAAAATGACCTTTATTTACGGATACAGGTTTTGGTGCTGCTGTAAAGACGTCATTTTGGCAAAACCACCAACCCCCTCCCCATATCTGCTAAACCGCGAGGGTACGAAATTCAAGACTACTTCGTACCCAGAGTAGTGTGGCGCTGCTAGGATGATACATACAAAAATAATGTGTAAATATTGTTACTTACCTCAATATATTTGTTGCTCCGGGGTTAGGAAATCTGTAAGCTTTGATGTCCGAATCTTCCTTCGGCTTTAGCCCACATTTCAAACATTTTCTTCTGATGTTATCAGCCATAACGACAAACAAAACACAAACACCTTTTCTATCTCCTCGAGTCTCTATCTCACAAATACTTCGCTAGCACTATAGCAAGCACGTCAACACTAATGCGAAGGAACAAAGACTCAACCACGGCTCAACTCAATGCAATAATGAAGAAAAGAAAACTGTAAATTGTAATTTTAAAAACCACAGACATGACAGACGAGACATCATGATGACAGTATTCCATGCCATGGGGCTGCCAATGTTTAATGATGTTCTCTTACACTTTTCTCTCTCTTATACTTTTTTATGTATTTTTGAATTAATTTTTTTAACATATTTTAGAAAACAATACATATAATTAAATTATATATTATTATATATAAAACAATTTTTTAAATACTCCCTTTATAGAATATTGAGTTAACTTGTCACACAGAAGATTCCCCATTAGGTATGACCAGGCGGCGTCAAGTGGGTATGGGACTTGGGTGTCATACCTAATGGGGAATCTTCTGTGTGACAAGTTAACTCAATATTCTATAAAGGGAGTATTTAAAAAATTGTTTTATATATAATAATGTATAATTTAATTATATGTATTGTTTTCTAAAATATGTTAAAAAAATTAATTCAATTGTCTCGTCTGTCATGTCTGTGGTTTTAAAATTACAATTTACAGTTTTCTTTTCTTCATTAATGCCTCATATATAATAATGTACTCTGTGATTATTGCATTGAGTTGAGCCGTGGTTGAGTCTTTGTTCCTCCGCATTAGTGTTGACGTGCTTGCTATAGTGCTAGCGAAGTATTTGTGAGATAGAGACTCGAGGAGATAGAAAAGGTGTTTGTGTTTTGTTTGTCGTTATGGCTGATAACATCAGAAGAAAATGTTTGAAATGTGGGCTAAAGCCGAAGGAAGATTCGGACATCAAAGCTTACAGATTTCCTAACCCCGAAGCAACAAATATATTGAGGTAAGTAACAATATTTACACATTATTTTTGTATGTATCATCCTAGCAGCGCCACACTACTCTGGGTACGAAGTAGTCTTGAATTTCGTACCCTCGCGGTTTAGCAGATATGGGGAGGGGGTTGGTGGTTTTGCCAAAATGACGTCTTTACAGCAGCACCAAAACCTGTATCCGTAGGTCATTTTTTTTTTCATAGTATATAACTTCACCAACATTTAGTACTCGTGAGGACGTTAGTACGTAATGTTTCAACCTTCATGGACGAGTTTATTATGCCTTGTTATTAGGCTATTGGCATTTCTAAGTGTAATTTTAATTACCTACAGAAATAAAAACATTTTCATTTCATTTTACTTTACTAAATCAGATGACATGTCTAGTAACCATAGTACAGTCTCAGCCTATACTTTTGGATGAAAATAACCATTTGCCTGAATGTAGCCCTCATTTTTCTCAAAACCACTGCATATAGATCTGTAATTATTATTTTAATCATAATTATTTTTCTAGGACCCCTGATATTGAGCAATTCTATATAACTGTGACTGGAACAATAATGAACAAGAATACTGTGGAAGAATTTAAAACTAGTGACAAAGCAGCTTTTTTAAACTCCGTTGGAGAAGTGATGTGGGCTAATATTAAGAAAAAGACCTGGATCACCAATCCTGTATTGAATTTTATTGTACTGGCATTTGCTGTAAGTTGATGAAGTAATTTAAAAATAAGTTTTTAGTATGTCATCGACATCATCGACAACCCGTAACCCACTGCTGAGCTAAGGGTATTTCCTCACACTAAGGAAGTATATGGGCTATAATCTCCCACGCGAGCCCACCACGGATTGGGAGATTTTGTAAGGCTAATGACCACCTAACTGCCGGAATTTTTTAAGCCACCCCAAGGTATCCAACATGGCTTACCGACTTCCATTGTTCGTAAACAACGAAAACCGGGACCAACACTTTAACGTGCCTTCCGAAACACGGAAGCGCTCGTGATTTAAATGCCACTAGGCGGTCACCCATTCACTGACTGACCGTGCCCAACATTGCTTAACTACTTTAGTATGTACCTTCTTTGATTTATTAAAGCCAATGACATTTTATCGATAGATAAATTATGATTGTATTATAATATGCTAGAAGCGATATCTAGTGGATAATTATCTTTGAAACTATTTCGTACCCGGGCATCTTAATATGTTGCAAACATATTTTAGAAATATGATGTACCTACTAAGATGTATATATTTAAGTCCACGAAGAATTTAGTGTGAGTTCTACTCCCTTCCTAAAAGTACAAAATAGTACGAAATCGTGTAGCCTAAATGCAGAAATATGCTATATATCATTTTGGCATCGCCACCAAACTCTACATCTGCTAAACGGCGAGGGTACGAAATTCAAGACTATTTCGTACCCAGAGTAGTGTGGCGCTGCTAGGATGATACATACATTATTCTTATGTCAATTTTGTCGTAAAATGTTTGTAAGAAAGATTTTAATTTGTTTTCAGCTATGAATCTTGGGCCAAGTTTTTTTCCCGGATCTGGGGGCACGGCAGTGCCCCCGCCAAGTCGAGCAAAAAGCGGCACGGCCGTACCATCCTTTTCTCGAAGCAATTCACGCACTTTTCGATCCCCTATAACTTCGTTGTGGATAAACCTAGAAGCCTGAATTTTCAGTAACCAAGCATGCATTGTATAAACACAGTATATTTCAAAATTCATCCAATTTGAACCAGCAGTTTTAAAATTATAAATATTCAAAGTTTCCTAATTTTGTCACTGACTGACTGACTGACTGACTCACTGACCGATCATCAAAACTCTAAGGCACTTCTAGCAGTCGTAGAAGCTTCAAATTTAGAATACAATTAGGGTTTAGTGTATAAATCAAGGAAAAACTAAAATAATTTGCAATTTCGGTCTAGGTTTCTAGATACACTAACTGCATAAATAACTTTGTAATCCCATAATAATTGTATAGGATTACAAAATTAGATGTTCAAGTGGAATCTTGCAACTCAATTTTGAAGCAGATATTTTCAACCGATTGAGCTGAAATTTGGTATACTTATGTAAGTTTGGTCACAATGCAATATTATGGTACCATCAAGCTGATCTGATGATGGTTTAAGGAGGTGGATATCGCAACTCCTCAATGACTACTCGTAAACCACTCGAGTTTGGGCTCGTATGATTCGTCTTGACAAATACTTTGGTGCTAGATTGTAACCAGGGTCTGATGATGGAGCTGGAAAATGGCCATGAGAACTTGGTAATTAAATGACATAACCCCATGGGACCGTGGGGGCCTTCAGATGACCAGAGGGCTGGCAGCTATCTCTGTCAAAGGATCAACCTAGATATCCAGAGAGGGAATGCAGCCAGTCTTCTGGGCACTGTCCTACATGGTTCCTCTTTAGATTTCGATTATCTAAAGTTACCAAATCCTTGACCAACATGCATGGGATTAACCGACTCGACGCTATGTAAGGCTATTAATTATAATTATTATTGTAAACCATATTTATTAGTAAGACATGAGATTAAAAAGAGCTGCCCTTGAGTTGCTTGCTGGCTCTTCTCGGGGTAGTGCATTTGGAACCAGCAACTCGTCGGTGGAGATGAGCTGCTGTTTACATTTAGCCAGTCTTCATGGAAGAGTTTAGAGTTCCTTGTTATTATAAACTATTGACTTTTCTAAGTGTAAATTCAATACCACCTACTGACAATAAACGCCTTTGACTTTAGAGGACATTTTTTTATCTGTAATTACTGTAATTGAATACGTATATTTTCTTTGTAAATGAATGTATATTTTTTTTGTAAATGAATGTATTTTTCTTTGTAAATGAATGTATATTTTCTTGGTAAATGAATGTATATTTTCTTTGTAAATGAATGTTTATTTTCTTTTTAAATAAATGTTATATTTTAGTAAAACAATACCTAAGAAAGTTTTTTTTTTAGCTAAATTAAGTTTTTTAATCTTGTGTTTAAATGTATATTCAGAGCCTGTCCATATACTTCTCCGGGGTATTATTCATATCATATTCTGAGAAGTTATTTAGTAAAACTTCAATAGAATATAATATGAATAGTACCCCGGGAGAAGTATATGAATAGGCTCTGAATATACATTTAAACATTCCACTATAAAATTCAAATATCCCGCCATACGGTGATACGTCAGTGGTTTTTAGGGTCATCACAGAGATCGCGCTGTAGGTCGAGTTTTGTCGCCATATTTTTGTATGAGGTTGGCATTCTTCTCCGCTAGGAGTAAAAGTGTTCTGTGGGTATGACACCCAAGTCCACATACCCACTTGACGCCGCCTGGGTAGGACACAACCCTATTTCCAAAACGATCTTATAGTGAAAAAATATTTTATGCTGCAGGCTGCAGTGCACAGTAATGAACGAAAGTGGTTTATCAAAAATACCGGTTGTCGCTGAACACATTCTAATTCAACTAGAAAATCGTATACTCGGGGCCAGTGAAAAACAGAGTAAGTTTTTAGGTTATATTTACAAAAGTTGTTCAATATTTTTCTAGCACATAATCTTCTTAGTTACAGACGAAGAACTATTATCTCTCCACTCTGTATTTGGCGCAGTACTCCAAAGAGCGTTAAATATACTTGAGAGGTGCCCTACGTTAGTTGTCTATACAACTCCAAACAAAACAAGAACTTTGATAGAAATCCAAGGTGGAAGCGACCGATGCTACAAAATATTTCCTAAAGTAAACTTTTGTACGTGTCGAGCCTTTAAGCATCAGGTTATCGGGCGAAAGAGCCAGGTATGTTTATAAAGAAATAATCTACCTACTATATAAAAATAAGTCGGGTTTTCCTTCCTGACGCTATAAATCCAGAACGCACGAACCGATTTCCACGGTTTTGCATTCGTTAGAAAGGTCTCGGGCTCCGTGAGGTTTATAGCAAAGAAAATTCAGGAAAAATTTTTTATTATCATAGGTTTATAACAGACTCCCGTGTGGCAGCAACTTCTGCTGGATATAAGTAGCTTATAAGTCACTAAGATTATATCTATAAAGATTCAATAAACAGGCGTCTTGGCTAAATCATGTTTCTAATCTAGGCCATTTTAAGTATTTATGTCTTTGCTAGTTACTCTTACTCGAGCTAACACAAGCGCTTGCAGAGAGCCAGCAATTTGTTCCGATTCCCACACACCTCTGGAAGAGATGGTGTGAACCATAGGATATGCACCTTTCTTCTGCCATACCTCTGTATTCCATAAGTATATGCTGTGGCGTTTCATCCTTCTCTATGCATCCTCTGCATAAGAGGCTGTCTGTTGCACCTAATTTAAAATGATGTTAATGTACGGGGCAGTGGCCCGTTCATGTTGTTTAGCTACACTATAAAATACTCATTATGATTGCATAAAATAAAAAGTTTTCATTTTTAATCTAGAATTAAGAACTTTTCTTCTTAACAGGAACAAAACTTACAACATAAGGTCTGTTATTTACAGGTATGTTGTAAACATGTGTTGGCTGCAAGAATAGCCCAGATTTTAGGGAAGACGGTCGAACAAGAAGTGACGCAGGAACTATACTTGATCTTCGTCCAATCAATGTTTGTAGGAAAGAAACATGGATGAAGGTACCTCACAGTACTACTTTACAGCTTGCATGGAATCTGGAAAAACTCTGTGCAGCCTGTTGAAAGCCATTCAGTTTCAGGAGGTAACTTAGATCATTAACACAATTTTTACAAGTTAAATAATAACTTATAAGGTATGTTTGTTAGGGTGGAATCTTGAAACTCAATTTTGAAGCAACTAGTTTAGCTGATTTGGCATACTTATGTAGGTTCAGTGACAATGCAATATTATGGTACCACCAAGCTAAGCTGATGCTGGATGGCTACTCATAAACCCCTCCAGTTTGGGCTCATTTGATTTATGACGCATGCCGTACATACAAAAGCTTGTTTTTTAGTTTTCATGAACTATAATTACTTATTTAATATCAAAATACTGGTGACATATCGTACCCTTAAAGGCAAAACCAACTAACCGACACTTTTCTCAAAAATGAGTTAAATATACCAATCGATTCGTCTTTTTGAGCTCTATCTACTAGTAAAACTGGTTATCCGCTATCCTGCTTAGTTTCAAAGTTAGCTAGGTGAAAAACCAGCTAAATGCAAACATATTCAGAATTTCTACAAGAAAAAGCAACTAACGTTACTTTAAACTATTGTTTCCCCGAACGTTTACCAGTAAAGAGACTTTATCTATAGATGCAATACAGACTAAATAACTTTATTTGTTTTTAACTGATGACATAAACATTTTTTTTTTTTTTTTTCCTCTTATTCAATCTGCAATCGGCTGTCCAGCCATAATCAGATGGGATGGATATTATGTCTGTCTTGAATGGGTGATACTCCATTGAGCATCATGCCCTTAATTTTAGTTTAGATCATCATCATGTTCTCTGATCAAGGTCTAGTATGTGCCATCTCTTCAGTCTTTTATCCACTGGTAATAAGGGTTGGAGTAGGTTCCTTGCTAGCTCATTGCTATGGTGCTTTAGGCGATTTTTATATTTGGTGCAGTAGCTTTGTACTTCCAGTCTCACTGTTGGCATTTCCAGGTATGCATGGATCTCGTCATTTCTTACGAACCAAGGCACGTTGCAGATGCTTCTTAGTACAATATTCTGGTACCTCTGCAGTATCTCTAAGTTAGAGTTGCTGGCTGAACCCCATAGTTCTATTCCATACGTCCATATGGGTTTCAGAATGCACTTGTACACAAGTAGTTTATTCTGTAGGGATAGTGGTGACTGCCTTCCTATTAGCCAGTATAAGCTTTTGTAACGTAGGTTTGCTTCATTTCTTTTGGCTTTTATATGATAACGCCACGTGAGTCTTCTGTCTAGGTGTAGGCCCAGGTATTTGACGGAGTCTTTGCTAGGTAGAAGTTCGCCATTCATTGACACGGGTGTACACTGTCCCTTTCGTAGAGTGAATGTGATATGTACAGATTTGGTTGTACTGGACTTAATTCGCCATATGTTTAGCCATTCGTCTATTTTGTTAAGATGTACCTGTAGCTTAAGTGACGCTCTCTGTGGGTCGGTGTCGCTAGCTAGGCAGGCTGTATCATCAGCATATGTAGCCGTGACAACTCCCTCTGTCTGCGGCAGGTCCGCGGTGTAGATGGAGTACAGCACAGGACCCAGAACAGAGCCCTGTGGTACTGATGCATGCACTTCATAGACTTTCGATAGTTCTTCTCCATATCTAACTTGGAACATTCTGCCAATTAGGTAGGACTTTAGGATCATGTAGTAATCGTTTGGTAGCATGGTTTTCAGCTTGTATAAAAGGCCACTGTGCCACACGCGATCGAATGCTTGTTGGATGTCAAGGAAGACGGCAGAGCAATATTCTTTTCGTTCTATACTTTGTCTGATCTTGTTCACAACTCGATGAACTTGTTCTGTTGTGCTGTGTTGCTCCCTGAATCCAAATTGGTGATCGGGTATTATACGTTCTTCCTCCAGAATTGGCTTGAGTCGTTTTAGTAGTATTCTTTCAAACAGCTTTGACATTGTTGGTAGAAGACTAATGGGTCTGTATGAACTTACTTCAGTCAGAGGTTTGCCAGGTTTAGCTATCATGGAGATGTGTGATACTTTCCAGAGTTTAGGGTAGTGATGTATCCTTATTATGGCATTTAACAGCATTGTGATATATGATGACATAAACATGTATGTTTTGAATTTGTATACTGGTAAAACAATTTATCCTCACTTTAGTTGCTTTTTACTGTAGGTCCCGCAGTTTTGCAGTTTTGATAATTGCTGCAGCTAAAACCAACTATCCGCGTTTAATAGTTTTTTTCGCTCACACGTTAGTGCGTGCATCGCGCACTTTTGTCTTTTTGAGTTGTTTTTATATTGCACAATCTAATCAGCTGTTGTAGTACTTTACTCAAAGTACTTTTAATTGATTTGATAATTAACGTTTATAATGTGATCCTCTGATATTTTAATTGATATAAAACCTTCTTCAGGTCACAGGGTAGGTTGAGATAATAGAACGTTGCCTGCTATGAACCTGTACATGTTTTGCGCTTCACCCAAAAGATGTACTCCACCAAGTGACTCATTCAAGCCAGTATCTAGCTGTCTTCAGTATATCGAAGTTCCGAAGATCATGTAGGCCTAGGTCAGCCACTACCGACACTCCATTCAGAACCCCCTTTTAATACTTTCATTATTACGCTCTAGAGGACTGTTTTGTCTATCTTTTTTTTTGTAAAAATGTGTGAATTTTACTAAAAACATTATATTTTACAGATTTTATAATGTTAGGAAGATAGGGGTATGTAGAGGTACGCAAACTCTAGCTCTACATACAAAAATAAAGAAAATGAAGCCCTAATAGATTCGGCACCTGTAGATAACCGCACACCAGTCTTAATTTTATTCAGGCAAAACCAACTATAAAAATTATTTTATTTTTATTTTGGCTGCTTCCTTTGCTATATTTGTATTGCTGTTTTTGTAAATAATCTATTTTTTCTTAATTAAAACGTTAATATTCGACTCAGAAGCGTACAGGGCTTCCTTTCAGAAATATGTTCTATTTTACATAATTCAGGTAAAACCAACTAAGTGACCCCCCCGCGATAGATTTCCCAATTTTTTTTTGGGATATTTATATTTTTTATCATTTTTTATTACACTATACAATAGCTGATTAGATTGCGTAATATAAAAAACAACACACAAAGTCAAAATGCACTATTTAGGTATATAATCTTCTCATCAAATATTAAAAACTCATTTACTCGAAACTATGTTCACTGCAGTTAGTTGGTTTTGCCTTTAAGGGTACGATATTATGTTGTGTTTTAAATTTATAGAAAACTAGCAGTTTTGCACGGTGTCACCCGCATAGTTCCCATTCCCGCGAAAATACGGGAATAAAATATAGCCTATCTTAGGGATCTTCTAGCCTTCCATAGGTAAACGAATTTTTTAAATCCGTTCAGTAGTTTTTGAGTTTCTTCGTAACAAACATACAAAAATACAAATCTTTCCTCTTTATAATATTAGTATAGATTAGCTGACCAGTCATTGTCATGGTATACCTTATTTTCCAGTCGGCAGTATTCTGTGCCCTGCCAGAGGGTCTCAAACTGACAGTGGAAGAAGGCAAATGCGTGCAGGCCTCCGCCTACGTCCCATCAGACAACTTCACAGAGTACCATGTCAGAAGCGATGTGGATGTCATGTTTAAGGTAATTTAATGGATTCATTTCGTACATATCTTTAAAGGGTATTAAAAATATGCTTAGGGCACACCCCGAGTGGGCCGGTAAAGTTATTTTACTCCTAAAAATACCTACTTTACACTAGCACATATTTTGGACCCCTAAATGTGTCTATCACTGGACCAGGGTGCTGTTACATAAGCCACAGAATCAATTCTGGAGCCTTCAGATTTTCTCACGATGTTTTCATTCAGCATTGAGCTAGTGATAAATATATAATTAAGCTTTTAAAACTTGGTACATGGCCTCTCCAGGATACACCTTGTGGTGCACTTAGGTAATCAGTAAATCTTTGACAGCATTTCTGAGAAAACCCCAAATCTACGCGCATGAAATCGCTCAGAACAGCTAATGGCAAATAAAGTTCTTATTCTTAATAATAAAAGGCTCTGAAACTATTGGAGCAATTTTAAAAATTATTTGAACAATGGAAAACTTATTTTTTTGGGAGTAGTATGGGTTATAATTTTCCCACAGAAACGAGACTCACGCGGGTGATATTTTTTAACTTTACATTTCAGATAAGCATAGCAGTGTTAGCAGAATGCCTGAACATATTTGGGTCTGGCGAAGAATCCAGCTTGAAGATGTATTATAGAGGTGAAGGGTCACCTCTGCTATTAGTGTAAGTTGCATAGATGAAACTCACGTTTTTACTATTATCTAACCTGAAAACAATTGAGTATGCTAAAATTGCTTAAATATAAGACCTATTTCAATATATTTTTTTAGATTACTATTGGCGTCGAAATATTTTTTTATATTTTATTAGTCACAAAATTCTAAGGACTCAAGGACTTATTTCAAATTTACCGCGTATTATGTTATGTAATTTTTGTAATTGTAATTTTTGTATATTTTAGCACAATCCTTAACTATCCTTAACTTTTTTATACAAGAATATGAGCCTTCTAATTGAAAAATCTCAAAATGGTTTTTGAATTAAAGCCTCTATAAAAAAAAAAATGGCATAACAATTGTGTTTGTAAAACGTCACGATGGCTCTTTTCACTCGTTTCATATTACCTGAAAATCTCTTTCACTGAAATACCATTGCTTTAAAAGCTCTTCCACTAAGTCATCATTGCCTTGGAAGCTCTTCCACTAAGTTATCATTGCCTTGGAAGCTTCTCCACTAAGTTATCATTGCCTGAGAAGCTCTTCCACTAAGTTATCATTACCTTGTAAGCTCCTTCACTAAGTTATCATTGCTTGAGAAGCTCTTCCACTAAGTTATCATTGCCTAGAAAATTCTTCCACTGAGATATCATTGCCTGATATCATATGATATCTCTTTCCCCAGCCTGCAGCCCCTATCAGTAAGCGATGTGATGACGGACTGTGAAATAGCCACGCAGACTGCAGACTCATTATTGGAGCTCCGGGACGAGGACACTACAGAGGTAGCCAAGTTGGTTCTCAAGGCTCCAGCATTCCTGGGCTTGCTGGCGGACTTGGAGCGATCCTGTGACGTCATCGAGCTAAACCTCTCTCCGGAGCATCCTAATGTCAGCTTTGTTACTTATGGAATGCAGGTTGGTATGACCTGTTTAAGCCATGTCAGATACCCTCGGGTGGCTTGAAAAATGTGGCCACTAGCTTAACACCATCTCCCAATCCGCCGCGGGCTCGCGTGGGAGATTATAGCCCATACTTCCTCATGTGTGAGGAAAGACCCTTAGCTCAGCAGTGGTTTTTTACGGGGTGATTATGCGATGATCTGGATGCCGAACTGTGTGTAAAAGGCACTGAAAACTTTTAAAAACTTGACCGTCTATTGGTGCAGTCTGGTAAAAATGTAGCCCGCTAAATAACCGTGTGTAAATGGTGTCCCACAATCCTACTAATACTATAAATGCGAAAGTTTGTTTGAATGGATGTATGGATTTATGTTTGTTTCTCTTTCACGCAAAAACTACTGAACGGATTTTGATGAAACTTTACAGCTATATAGCTTATACATCAGAATAACACATAGGCTATATTTTATCCCCGTATTCCCACGGGAACGGGAACTACGCGGGTGAAACCGCGGGGCGCTGCTAGTTTATTATAATATAATTGTGCCCCAAGTGTATTTCGTCCATATTATGTAAATAAACGTAACGTTTTATTCCAGAAAATAAAAGCCTCTGACGTTTACAGGACCGCTCTTGCATAGAAATGCCGAAAACATCAGACATGGTACAGAGCTTCAGCTGCGAACAACCTGTCACGTTGAAGTACCAGCTGCATCACATTCGACTCATCATGAAGGCCCTTGGCATTTCTACCAAAGTAAGTAAGTAACAACTTTACACCAATAAAAATATGCAATAAGTGACACACTGATAAAAAAAGTAGATTGTGTCATAAGGGAGCAAAACTATATTTTTACGGCGAGGGCGTTTTTTTAAATCACGAACATAGTGAATGTGAGTGATTCTAATGTAGAATCATGAACAAAGTGAGGGGTTTAAAGTACGTAGCCCAAGGTAAAAATAATTTTGCGACCGAATGATACCTCTGCTTTTCATACCTCTCTATGACAAAAATTTTTGATGACATTGTTTGCTTCTTTCTTTAATATTTTCCGGTGTTTAACTATCACTGCTACTTGAATTCATTTTAAAATATAAAATACACAAACAATTCGACGTTGGAATTCGAAAATTTGGCGTAAAAAAAAACGTGAATTGTGTAAAATAAGTACGAAAGCGCGCGCATTGCCACAGCTATTTTTCTGACAGTGTGGCACAACCAGCGAACGCCATTCAGCCTTGTCAGCCTAATGCGGCGAAAAATGGAACTAATGTTTTGTTATAGTACAGCTACAGTGGCGCCAACCTTAGATGCAAACTTATTTTGTTAATTTCTTTGGCTAAGAATTTTGAGGGATATTTTTAATTCCAAATTCAAAACACTTTTATTCGCACTTATTAAAATCGTATCGGAAAAGACTTACTTTGCTCCCAGTTATTGAGAAGCAAAACGTCACTTTTCGAATAGATGGTATGAAAAAGTACTTTACAGACAACCAATTTTTCTTTATATCAATTGATCAAAAAGTTTCCGATTGGGCTATTTATTTTTGATGTTATTGTCATTTTCAGGTGGTTCTCAGATGTAGTTCCAACGGACTGCTCCTGCTCCAGTTGAAATTGGAAAAAGAGGATCAACGACAGATGTTCTCGGAATTCTACATAGTGCCGTTACTGGATGATTAACTTATTTATGGACCGTCACCGGAGGAGATAGTTTCTGTAAACTAGTCAGCTGAATTGAGACTGTTCCCTAGGTAGATGCGGGGTCGGGAGGGGTAACGGATAGCGACACAGGGTTATACGGGGTGTCCACATAAATAGAACTGAACAACTTCTGCCGATAAACTATTATATTTTGACGTGATAACGTATTATAAATCGATAAACGCCGGCTGCACGCACGAAAAAGTGTCACGTTCCGCCTTAGTCGAGCCTGCAAGCGAGAGTTCGGAACAAGCGATAGAGGCATGATTGGCCTAAGCATTCGGCTTATGACGCATCTATATCTCTTCCACTCCAGTGTGCAATTTTTCGTCAATGTGTTCATAAGACGTTAGTTAATACAACAAACATTATCTAGTTGAGGAACCATGTGTGACAGTGCCCAGAAGACTGGGAGAGCATTCCCTCTATGGATAGCTCTCTAGACTGATAGATACTTCGACAGTTATAAGTGTTGTAATGTAACCATCTATTAAATTTTTCGTTTCGATATAATTTGGCATCTTTTATTTGATATATGTCCCAGCGCACACCGTTAGAAACGCGGCGGAGCGCATTTTTAAGACAGCAATTTAATATAAGCCTCAACGACTTGGACATACGGTCAATAATTGCATGAAAAGAATGCAGAACGAGGCGCTTCGATAACCGCGCGAGTATTTATTCTTTTCATGCAATTATTGTATTAAATAGTTGTATTCAAATGCGCTCCGCCTGGGCCTAAAGGTCTGTTTGAATTAATTGATAAGTTTAGTAAGGTTGGATTTGTCCAATATAGAGTAAACTATCTCGAGAATGAATAGCAAAAAGTCTAGCTAGAGCACGGTAAATGTTAATTTTCGTTGGACAAATGCACCCTAAATGTATTTTAATTACTTGTACTATTTTATTTAAGCACATTGAGCAACAACTAAAGATTTTGCAATTATTATAATGTAAAGGCTGTTAAGTTAATAAAACAAGGAAATTACAAAATATGTCTATAATTACACTTTCCAAATATTACAGTACACTTAATAAAAGGAATGTATATTAATATGTTAGTTTCCTCAATTCTCAAATCCTCGATTGTATAAATTATGCATATTTATTTGTTTACCTTCAACAATAGTACATGGATCGATCTGTTTCCGATCAAACAAACCTGTATGAAGGTTCAATAAAATAATGATATTTATATGTATAGGACTCGTCGAAACAAATAAAAATTAGCCCTAACTTGAGGGGTTTATTCGTTAGCCGTTCCATTATCCACCTGACTCTCATGCAAAGTTTAAGGTCTATACAACAACTAAATTCGACTTCCAAGATTTGTTCCAAACATAGTTACTTGCTTACAAATGAAGCTAAAATAAAGCGTGTTATTATAACGAAATATAATACGATTTATGCGATGGTGAAAGTAGTATTTGAATTGCAAGATGACATACTTTGGCTTTTCACTCTTTGCAACGTAATCTACTGTAAATTAAAAAAAGTGTGTAACTATACCGATGTTTAAAGTCTCCAAATATCTCAATAATTTCATTAGTAATTGTTAATTAACTTCTCTTATCAATTTCGACATTTATAACATTTTGCATAATACTTACACTTATTTTGGTTAAAAATACGTTTCCATTTGTATTAAACGAAGAAAAATACATGTTTTTGTAACCATACAATAAATACCGGGAGTTTCTTCAGTCTAAACAGAGTTAATAGTAGGTACATACATACATACTTTTTGCAATCCGAAAATGTGATATGTTAAATGTTGCTTGTGAGAAAACTGATGCCACTACCGACTGTCTGTGTCCTGAGTAGCCAATCCGAAACAAATCAAAACAAAATGGCGGCGCACTAAACCAATCAGCCTCCTATTTCTTTCGATAGTAGATCTTAGTCTACACCTATACATCTGCCTTGCAGATCTATATATATATAAGTATAAAGGGTCAAGGCGGCAACAGTGGCTATAGCGACAACAGTGGCGCAGTGGCCATTTGTTAGAAAGTATTAGAGATAGCAATCTCTCTCTCTCACTCTTCGGAAGGCTTCAAAACACAAACATATCACAACCAATCGGCTTCCATCTGCGACGGAATGAATGCGTGTTGCGAGTATTATTTTGTTTTGACCATCGAAAAAGTGAGTTTAAAGGTAAGATAGACTTTGTACTTTTTCACTAACCTTTTGTTACTTTTTAAAAGTTATATTTGTGATAAAAAGTAAGTTTATTTGAGATTGTTTTGGCGTTTACTGCACTTCCATTTACGCAACAGTGTGGCGTGTAGCATGAGGTATATCCAAAATGGCGGTTTAGTACACAGTGACTCAAATCACTTTAGTACACAGTGGATCATGAACCACTGTGTATTATATTATTACCAACAAGTTTTCACGCATTAATTTGACACATTGGACATTCGCAAAATGAAACCTTGGAATTTTGCATAATGTCACATTCGCATAACGTCACATTAGCAAAATGCCACACTAACAAAGTGCCATATTATCAAAATAATAATCGAACAGAGTTTGATGTAAATTTTATTAATCTGTTGAGAAAATCCCCGGCCATATGGCTATGTTTTATTCCCATATTTTCACGTTAATGTGATTAAATACTATTATAACACAATTAAAATTACAAACAAACAGCTGACCCCTGTGCAACTAAATCGTTACCTACTGAATTATTTTCTTAATGTATATGTAAATACAAAAAATATTCTTTTTTGAAAAAAGTTATAACAATATACAAAGTGGAGCTCACAATGCCACAATAAATGAACTCGCTATCGCTACTAGTTGAATAAAATATCATAAATTATTTATTATAGTTGTTATGTAAAAATAAAAAAAAGTGAAATTTTCAAACAAACTAAATATCCTATTAATGTAAACTAAAAAACACCTTTGCGACTCACTCCGCAAGAACGGCACCGTCGCGGTCATTGACATGCGGCGCGGGCGGCGAAGCGCGTACCTAATTCCGCCGCGGCATTAGGTACGAAGGCGGCTTCTTTGGCGGTAAAAACGGACACAGCGGCGCGGAGCGGCTGCTTTCGTCGTCGTGACGACTCAGTCAAATTTGAGAAATAATTTGTAAATAATAATCGCATATTCACTCACTGAACACAAAATTTTTCGTAATTCGGGCGCGGGTGAACCGACATGCAACAACCTTACGCGACGTGCAGTAAGCCACTGGATTATTATATAATAATTCGTATATGAAAACTAGCTAAGTCAGACCTTAGGCTACAATATATTATCCTAAGTTATAAGAAGAAATGATATTTTATGTTGTTATAAATAAATTTCAGGACTGACCGTTGAACTTGGCACCCATTTAGATCTCACTTCTTTTGTCGTTGAAGTGATGAAGTCAACAACCAAGGCATAATATTGAACTTGGCTCTCATTTCACATTTATGTTTTTGATGGGATATCATTACTTTTTGTACATAAATTATTAGTAGGTAATCATTTATAATAAAATTAATTTAAAATGGTTTTTGTTAAGCTACTGTATTTTTTTTGAACGCGATCTAAAACTTTACAGTAATTATCTAGTATATTTTTGCGACGCTCAGTAACCCATTTTACAGTTCTTTCAGCTTCTAACCTTTTCTGCTTTCCAATTCTGTCTGTAAGTTTGTTAATTATGTCATTTCCATTAGTAAACGATATTTTTTTCTTTTCATATTAAAACTTCGACGATCTTTTATCTACAACTGGATTTTTTTCAGTATAACGTTTTACCGCGGCCTTATGCGCCATCTATCGGCAGATAGCGAAACTAAGCTACACTTCACTCCATAATAATTGGGTTTACATACGTGCGGCGCTATCTATCGGCAGATAGCGGAACTAAACTACACTTCACTCCATAATAATAGTTAAATGGATAATAAAATTATACAAATTTACCAGTTTCTGATTTATTCCTTTGTATTCACCTAATTACCTATCTGCATGCCAAATTTGAACTTTCTAGGTCACCTGGAACTGGGTTAGAGTTTTGGTCTATAGGTCAGTCAGTGATAAAAATGTAGATTTTTGGACGTTAATATCTAAATAACCGTTTGAGATATGTTTATGAAATTTAGAGCACGTATGTATCTTGCAAGTCTCAATAATATGAGCCCAATTTGACACGTTTATGTGAAATAGTTTTTCAGTTATGAGGTTGTCAAAAGTGGCTCCAAATGGTTCGTGTAAAATTACACACGGTGCTGCTCGCCGTTCTCCTGCTTGAACTCGGCTTGACACGCTACCGCGTGTCTACATACGGAGTTAAATTAGTAAATAAAGACTTTTAAAAAGCATAAAACTGCATTTTATTTAGTTAATATTATGGATGATTCACTGTGAACATACCTGATTCACTGTAAACAAAGAGATTTAAATACTAGGGCATAGAGGGGACAAAGCCCGAAAAAATTGAAGTCAAAACTTATTCCACAGTGGAATAACTCGTCCGAATAACAACTCTCGTTCGTATCTCGCCAAAATAAATAAATATGCCGAGATGCGCCTTGCTAGGTTGCAAATCACGCTACGGCAAAACGCCTGGAAGGGATTTTAGTTTATTTTCGTAAGTATTTTTCATATTTACTCAGAAAAAAGAACAAAATTAATAATTTTCTTATATTCGTTCTAGAACATTCTGCTGATCTTGTAAATTAACGCCCTCTGCTGTTGAGTAGCTTATACCACTACTTCACTACTAATTAGTGATGTGGTGCTGTTTATCGACTTTTGTTATCGATATTTATTTATTAGGTAGAAAATATAGGCATACTGTTTTTAAGAATACAAACAGTTTAATAAATAATTTAATATCAATATAGAAACATATATTTTTTGGTTCAAAAATGTTATAGATTTCCTGCAGTAATTAATGAAGCTGATTTATTGGTCAATCTTGTGGTATGTTTTTTTTTATTTCGAATACAGAATTGTGAAAAAAAATAAGAAAATTCGAGTCTGTTCATTGTTTTCAATGATGCAAGGGAGGATAAAACTTTTTTAATTTTGCGAAAGTTGGATTTTTTTATTTATGTTTCTGATTATTGGTTCAATAATATGGCTACTGCAAACTTTGAGAAAGTTTTGACCAAAAAATATGGATACTCGGCCTGAAATTGCCGCCAAAGCTGTGGCACTTCTGCAGGCCGGGCATAGCCAAAGAAATGTGAGTGCGCAACTAAATTTAAGCCGTACTACTGTCCGAAGAGTTTATTAAAGGTACTTAGAGACTGGCGGCTTCGTTTGTTGTCAAGGAAGACCGCGATCTCGTGTGACAACGTTTTTAGCTAGGGACCATTAAAACTTAAAAAACACTAGGTGGCCCGATAGATGTGTCCGGGAGTGTAGTAGGTATAATTGAAATTGATTTTGTTGTATATATCTATACTTGGTCAATAAACTGATATTATCGATACCTTGGTATGAAATAGTAACATCCCTTTTAATCAGCGTGACCTCTACCGGTCGATAGCTGAAACAACTTCTAATTGTTTGAATACTTGTTTCAGCTATTGAAATCTAGATACCAGCACTGACGCTTAGGCTTCAAAGTTTTGTATGAAAATATTCCCAATGCCCCCTCTATGCCCTAGTATTTAAATCTCTCTGACTGTAAACTAAGTTCCGATTCACTGTATCCGACTACCAGTACATAGTGGCTCAAATGACTTTTTTTGTTAAATACGTTTTATCTCCTAAGATATCACTTTGTTGATGATGATTGAATAATGAAAATACATTAGTTACATAACATACTAGTAACCTTTACATCCTCCTAACACTACTACAAATTAAGTGCAGGTCACTGAAAAAAAAGTGACCCACTGTTGCCGCCTTGACTATATTAAATGATAAACTGACTGACTGATTGGTGATGTATCAACGCACAGCCTAAACTGCTGGGTATGGATGGAGACTTGATTGCACATAGATAGCTTATACAGTGTAGGCATCCATTAAAGCTAGTTTAAAATAGAGAAAAACCGGACAAGTACGAGTCGGATTCCACCGAGAGTTCCGTACCTACACATTTATAGTACATATTATACCTGGATGATTGATTACGTTCTTTAAATCAAGGCTATATTTTTGAATTACAAATGTAAGTATAGTTTCAGATTTTTCTCTGTACTTATCGTATAAGACGATATTACTTGCCAGGTCTCATAGTTCTAGGGGAAGTACCCTATAAATCTTGATTCCCTTGCCTTCCTTTATATATTTTTTTTAGTTTGATTTTTTCACAGCATCAAGGGACCTGTGGTTATATGGTTTTAATTTCAACTCCACGCGATCCGGATATAAAGGGTCTTGACAGTCCGACAGACATACGGCTTTTTTCCTTTTGAGTTAGGCAACCGCGATTGATACAAAGACGCGGCATCAAAATAATAAGTTTATGGGATCAGTGTAACGTTTGATCACACCCTTAGTATTTTTGAATTACTTTTATTTAGAGACATCTAGCGGTGAAGATTAGCAGTGAACATGCTAAGAATAGGAAGTAAAACAGGTCGAAACAATTGGAGTCTTTACTAAATAGTCAGCTGATGTTTTTTTTATGCAATTTTGTCAGTATTTCAGTCATGTTACTATATTTTTTACTTGACTGCACCAGCGAGACTGATTCTGCGCGGTTTCAGCCGCGTAGTTCCCGTTCCCGTGGGCATAGCCTATGTTACTGAGGGATATTCTAGCATTTCAATGGTGAAAGAATTTTTAAAATCGGTCCAGTAATTTTTGAGTTTATTTGTAACAAACATACAAAAATACAAATCTTTCCTCTTTATAATATTAGTAGATATAGAACACTCGCACCTTGTCGCCCAAACGGGTAAGCAGAGCAAGTCCATTTCTGGAAGTACCCAGTTTTATCAGTGTAAGTTATATTATATCTAAGTAACTACTGTAGGTATCTAGCATCAGCATCCACCTGTGATCTCACAGGTTTAAAGTACACTACAACTAATACAATATTGTATTGATATTACACTAGCCCCTGTATACTAATTACAGATTTGACTGGAAACTTGGTTTCCTTCGCCTACGCTGTTCAAGTTCTAGTTTTCTATCAGGAATATTAATGAACTTGTACGTTGGTTAAATAATATTTTCTCGTCGCGAGTGGAAAGAGACCGCTTTGAGCGTAAGAGTGCCTATTGAGATTTATTGTACTTCCTTTCCAGAATATTCTGTAAAATACATTTCACACAAGTTTTCCTTCTGTGGGTTACGTATTCGAATTCAAGGTAAACTATGCTACTGTCATATTTTTCCTCATTTTTTTGTTGCATGGTCCTACAATCTCAGACTGATAGCAGAAAATAACAAAGAAGATTTTTACGTGGACCAAGCTGCGTTGTCCTCGAGTGCGCTCGGGCGATATGCTCACACGAGTCTAAACAAACCGTTCGATCCACTTGCACTGATTGGATGCCGGTGTCCGAGTACACGGATCACGTGTTCACATGGCGCTGGATGAAGACACGTAATGACTCCAGCCGGTGGCTCGGGTGGGAGAATTAAATTATTAAGATAAATTTGATTAAGATAAGCTAATGATTATGCTTACTACTTACTAACATAGTTTATAAGATCAATGTTACTAACAATTATGGGCTAAATAGCCTGAAATAAATGTTCTTTAATTTAAATTATACGAGTACTCGAGTATTCATTTGAGCAGTCTCCGTCCGAGTGCACTCGCACCGTGATAACGCGGCTTTACGTAAGGTCAATTTCACATTCAAAGTTGACTGATTGCGTAAGTGAAATCGTCCATTTGAGACTAGCCTTGTATTATTCTTAACTGCTGTCTTTCCTCACATCTGAGGAAGTAGAACCTCTTACTTAGTTCTTTCAAAACAATAAGTACATTTTTCCTAATTCTTTGGTATGAAACTAAACTTAATTTATGAATAAATATAATTATTATACCCACACTGTCACATCAGCTTTTATACAATTGGCTAAGCCTTATACACTATAACAAATAAACAAAATTCAATTTGATTTAATTGAGTCTGATAAATAAACACTTAATTTTACAACACATACTTACACCGTAAATTAATAACTAATGTTGAATCTCGAGATCCTATATCGCAAAATACATTGACTATTATACACTAGCTATATATGCATCTTATGACAAATCACGTCAGATAAATCATTATTTTTTATTTTATTAGTTTCTAACGCGATTGTATTTTTAATTTTTATAGATATCTAACTCAGTTTAGAAATGTAGCATTTTTATAAAAACTGTCTTCAGGGCAAAAAAAAAACTACATCACGTTATGGCAAATTATAAGTAACTCCCTAGCGTTTAAAACTAGCGGTGATAACAATTACAGAAACTGCAGATTCATAAGCTATCGACTTGATGTTACGTCAATCCTATTAGGTAATGTTATAATCAAAGACGTTTAAAGAAAAAGTTAGCAAAGAGAATGATTTTCTTCCAACCTCTGGTTATAATGTAGGTGGCGTTGAATAGTAGTAACTTTGATATTGGGTACTTTTCATGCAAAATGACTAACTATGACGTCATCGTATTAGCAAGTAACTTCCTATAAAATTGCATCACTTTTTTTATTGTTTTGAAATATGTAATTCATAATTTCAAATCGCAATTAATTTGCTTTCAAATCGCAATTCATATCTACTATATTGTAACCACCGTCCGTTTGTTACTGGCGAATTCGAGATTGATCTTTTAATAAAATAAACAAATAATGAAAATTTATGAGTTACACGCGAATAATCATCTTTCAAAATAACATTACCTTACTACATTACTACACATTCAATGCATAGAAGATATAGAATTTGACGATGGTAAGTACTAGAAAAAGTACTAAAGTCCTCAGTATAGACCAGCAGAATACCTTTACTTTACACAAAGCTATACTGGTTGTCGACGGCTCGCGTGTCGTGGTGGGCGCCACTTGCGACGAGTAGCGCCTCAAGTTCTGCTCGGCGCATACGCACGTCGCTCCCGTGGGTTACCAGCTATAAAAAAGTAGTAAGTATTTAAAATAAATAAATATTCTGTATTTTTTTCATAAAGTTGTTATTACTTTTAAAACAATGTAAATATATGGTCTCAGTTTTCAAAATATTGGAAAGGCATTCCAGTGCGATTTAAAAAAAAGCTTAAAGCAAGTGAAATAGCTAATATGAAAGTAAGACTTACCACAGACAAACAAAACATCACACACAGGCATAATATAACAAAAGAGAAAACAACAAAAAAGAAACAAAACCATTCCACAGAATAAAAAGTTTAATGATAAAATTTACAACCAAGAAAATTATAATTAAAGCTCAGCAGAACATGAGTTCGATTTGTACAAATTAATAATAAAACTTTTACTCTAAATAATAATGTTAGTATGAACAGTCTATTTAACGAAAAATATAAGATATACTTAAATGAAAGCTTAATAAGCCTCGTTTACCCGATGTTTTTGGATAGGCGAATGTAAATTAAAATACACTAGGTATAACTTAAAATAACTGGCAAAGTTTTTATCACTAGAGAAACGGAAAAGTATCAACTGGATTAATACAAATTTAATTAACCTAAAAATGCAATATACAGTTTAATATTTATTTTATCTCATACGATTACCTTGTATGTACTGTATTGATTTGTGATTTGTCACTTCTCATCCTAAATATTCTTATGATAATTAATTTAATAATCCTACTATAATATCTTAATTTAAATAATATGTATTTTTTTCATAACTTCGAGTCATAAATACGAATTTACAAAATTATCATACATAATATAATTGATTTTTACTTAATGCTTGTATCCAAAGATAGACAAGGAACTTTGTTCTATGTTAATTAGAATGGGATATAAAAGTTCTTTGTATTTGTAAAAAAAAAACCATAACATTTTAATAGTACGAAATTCAATCAGATCTTTATTTAGTTAATTTTTATTTTCAGACCGTTTCTACTATAGGTCTCGTCTCGTGGGCCTATATTAATATTACAAAAAAAAACAACTAAATCATTTAATTATTTTCACATAAAGTCCACTATCCCACAATACGTTCGATTATGTAATATAACTATATTTGTAACGACACTGGGTCCTAGACTAGTTCCTATGGTGGGTGAAATAGAAATTGTGTATTGTGTGTATTAAAAAAAATAATTCAAAATGAACTAAAAAAAATCAGCTTCAACACACAAAAGCCAACACTGAGCATAATATATACACAAGCTTAGACTAGTACATAACATACTACAATAAAACACCAATAGCAACAAATAGTTATGGAGCCATTCAAGAAAAAACTCCTCAAGGTAGAATCACTAGAAAATTAACATATTACTGCAGGCCTACCCCGGAAACTTCATACAAGTTACTACTATTTGACTGTACCGAAATTAATTTACGAGTATTTTTAATTAATATCACCATAGTTCCTCTTGATCGGTCAAGGGATTTAGCAATTTATTTATTTCAATCTGAGAATTGTCCAGTCATTTATCGCCATATACACTCCCGGACACATATATCGGGCCACCTAGTGTTTTAAGTTTTGACGGTCCCTAGCTAAAAATAAATGTTATGTATGCAAATATAGTATGCAGTTTTAAAGCTCATTTATTGGTCAACCTTTTGGTATGTTTTTTTTTAATTTCGAATTCAGAATTGTGAAAAAAAAAAGAAAATTCGAGTTTGTTCATTGTTTTCAACGATGCAAGGGAGGAGAAAACTTTTTAATTTGCGAAAGTTGGATTTTTTTATTCATGTGTCTGATAATTGGTTCAATTATATGGCTACTGCAAACTTTGGGCCAGTTTTGACCAAAAAATAAGGATACTCGGCCTGAAATTGCCGCCAAAGCTGTAGCACTTCTGTAGGCCGGGCATAGCCAAAGAAATGTGAGTGCACAACTGAATTTAAGCCGTACTACTGTCCGAAGAAAGGAAGGAAGGAACTTAGAGACTGGCGGCTTCGTTTGTTGTCAAGCAAGACCGCGATCTCGTGTGACAACGTTTTTAGTAGGGACCGTCAAAACTTAAAACACTAGGTGGCCCGATATATGTGTCCGGGAGTGTATAAAAACAAGGACAACACATTAATAAAGTATTTGGTTTGCAGTAATTTAAACAATTATCGGTCGTAGGTATAGATGTCGTGCCCAGATCATTGAATTGAACATTTAATGAAATAGTCTAACCTAACCTAACCAAATCATGAAGTGAACAATTCTTTGACCTGAGGGCACGACATAGACACGACGTAGACAAACAGGAATTTTACATTTAAAAATAGCAAATAAAAAAAAAGGGTGATGCAATTTAGTGCTACGGATAATGACCACGTCAAAATAAAATATAGCTAACTAGCGACCCGCCCTCGCTCGCTTCGGTTTATATGATAAACAAAAAACCTTATTGCTTTTTCTAATAATGGAAACCGCTTTAAAATCCGTTGCCTGGTTTAGGAAAAGTTAGCGGATATACACAATACATACAAGCGAAAAGAGACTTTTATTTTATACTAGCGACCCGCCCCAGCTTCGCACGGGTGCAATGCTAATACTAAAACCTTCCTCTTGAATCACTCTATCTATTAAAAAAAACCGCATCAAAATCCGTTGCGTAGTTTTAAAGATTTAAGCATACAAAGGGACATAGGGATATAAGGACAGAGAAATCGACTTTGTTTTATACTATGTAGTGACTATGTAGAGAAGAGATAAAAAAGTCGGGAATGATATAGCTTGTTTTTTTAAATCAGTATTGAAGATTACCTCAATATAAAAAAAAAAGATTAAAATTTTTCAACTGAATCTTTCTGCTAGAAGCTGGAGGGGTGAAGAACGACGTGACAAGAGAAGTCGTGCTGACGTCATCAGTCACTCCGCCCACCTACCTCATAAACCGGCTCAGTTAAGGAGTAGGCCTGTTACATAATCTTTGAAACAGATTGTACTTACCCAGAAAAAGATGGTAACTCAAAGCAGAGACAATACGCAATTCTACCTTGATACTATTGTTATAGTTTAATTGAATCTCAGTAGCAGACTCCCTGAATACATGATGTAACTACATGGCACATCCCTAGTTATACTGTATATCAGTCAAATCATCGAAACATCTGTTTTGCATTATTTATTTATTTAACCGACTTCAAAAAACGAGGTTTCGTAATTCGACCGTATATTTTTTTTATGTAAGTTCGCGGATAACTTCGTCGTTTATGAACCGATTATCATTCTTTTTTTGTTGGAAAGGAGATATCCCAAGAGCAAGTCAAGCTTTACACTACCAGTATAAGCTGAGCTCTGAGAATACAGGGCCGGTTCAAAGTCCAAAGTGTCAAGCTTAGCGTGCTCTTGACTGTACATACCATTATAAGGAAACCAGGCTCTAATGATGGCATCCTAGAGAAATCGAGGGGAACCTTACGGTTTTTTTTAACTTTTTTTAGTTTCATCAAAAGCTGTTTACGAGTTTTTAATGTTTACTTCTACAAGAATGATATTTCGATGAATTGATTTTATGTACAACACTACCATTATCTGTGTGCACCTCAGAAACATTTGAATCTGTTAATTACATACAAACATGCGGACTGCACTGCAAATACTATACATGATGATTTATTTATTTTATTAGGTTGTTATATCCTACATTTTAATGTAGCCAACACTAATAAAATATTGACTTTGCAAGTCACTCTTTTATTTTTGTGACAGAAATTTTAAAATAAAAATATGGATAGCTTGGAAGTCAATTCCAATAAAAATTTTGGCCAATATTTTGTTATATAATTTTTCCTTTTAACATTAATCATGTTATCTGAATTGCGTCTTGTTATTACTACATTGTCATCTACTTGTACAAAAAAGATTTGTGAGAAAAACGTTTAAAAAAGGAAGTATCCAACTAAACTGGCTTCCAAGCTCAAGCACCATATATTGTAGAAAACTACATAAAAATTCAAGGCGTGCATCTAAAATTGTAGAATTCAAGTACAAACAATTGAAAAAAAACTTTGTTCTGTTAGTTACATTTTTAAGGTCGATTTTCAACTGTACTTTTCTACATTAAATAAATAATTCTATCTGACATTATGTTATGTTGTAAGTAATTACAAAAATGCTGAGTCAGTACAACAACCTGTCCAGTCCTATAATTCAGACAATTTAGAAGCGTAATAAATATGTTGTAACACGAAATTTGTGAACTTGTGACCAATATCTCTATACATACAATATTTCTTATATGGAATTCCATATACTTATAAGAAATATCCACTTTTACGGAATTCCAGATAAGAAATCCGCACAAAAGCCCTAGTGGATGGTTATAGAAACACATTGGACAATGTTTAGTTATTTACTTTCCTACTGTAGTTAATTATTATTGACCTGGTGCGATATTTCCTCATGTATAAGGAAATATGGGCCATAATCTCTTAAACGTCTAGAGGCCCACTGTCAAAGTATTAAGCCACCTAAGCATCATATGAAAATTCATTTCATATGATTTTTTTAACATGCTACGTTCGTTACGACGAACTGCTTACGACGTGCTACGACGTTCAATAAGTGGACTTGTAAGTTCCTATTTTCAATAAAACATTTTTACTCTGACTGGCTATTCATGGATGAACACCCAATTTTTGACACCCCACCAATTAATTGACACCCCAACAGCTTTATTTTAAACTAGCGCTTCTGCGCGGTTTCACCCGCGTAGTTTCCGTTCCCGTGCGAATACGGGAATAAAATAGAGCCTATGTTACTCAGGGATCTTCTAGCTTTCCATTGGTGAAAGAATTTTTAAAATCGGTCCAGTAGTTTTTGAGTTTGTTCGTAACAAACATACAAAAATAAAATCTTTCCTCTTTATTATATTAGTATAGATTAATGAAATTACGATACACAATTATATTTAGAATAATCAAATAAATACTGTTATTTTATCTAATTATTGTAAATATCATTATGTATCGTATTTTCTTTAATTTTGAAAAATAGAAAGGAAAATCTGTTGGTGTGTCAAATTATTGGTAGGGTGAACTAGGGTGTCAATAATCGGGTGTTTACCCTGGTTCTGCGTATCCTCATTGCGACCTATCACCGTTCTCGGAAAATTGAGATATATCATGCGATTTCGTACGTCATCACACGACATTCATTCGTACCAAAACGCGTCCATAGCGCGTCTAGTACTAATTAGGGTTCCGTACCCAAACGATGCCAACGGGACCCTACTACTAAGCCTCCATTGTAGTCTGTCTGTCTGTTGGACTATATCTCATGAACCTCAATCGGTAGACAGTTAAAATATTCATACAATGTATGCAGCGCTTATAGCCCTGCGACACCAGTGTTTCTGGCCGGTTAATTCATCGAGCACCGCTCGGTTTCAATCGGCACCGTAACAATTAAAAATCAATTGTGTTTTATTCTATTGGCTTATGTTAAACGCATTGTCTGAATTAAAGGCCCACTAGCACTACGCTCTCACTTGCTGCCTGTCGTCCTGGCAGACGACGAACTCGGTGAGCGTCACGTCGGCGGTGCCACCGGACTCTAGGGGAATAGGGTTCGCTCGGAAATGCTCCAGCATATCGTGCACGTTCGGGAACCAGAGGTGCTGAACGCGACACTGGCCGGAGTCGCTCAGGGTCATACGGAGGTGTTTTGCTCGACCCTAGGGACAACAATATAGGTTATTAGCTGTTCCACGCGATTTTACCATCGTAAGTCCCATTTTCATGGGAAAATTAGCCCATGTTACTCCCCAAAAAATTAAGCTATCCATTGGTGAAAGAATTTTCAAAATCGGTCCAGTAGTTTTGAGTTTTTTCTTTATAAATATAGAAAAATACAGATCTTCCCTCTTTATAATATTAGTGTAGATAGTGTAGATGTATTGATAAATAAAAGTTTTCATCTCTCCGGGCGCAAAGCGGCATCTTTCGGCCCTCTGCGCTAAACTTGCCGCTTTCCGCCTCCGTCGAGCAGAAAAAAAGTATACACACCTCGGAACACACCTCCTTTACTTCCCTTGCCAATTAATATACAATTTAAACGAAGTCTTCATAAATATGTTATATGCAAGATATTTTATTAATTCGTCGAGCAACGCGCGATTCCAATCGGCACCGTAATAATTAAAAATCAATTGTGTTTTATTTTATTGGCTTAAGAAGTTTGGTACCTAAAATGTTATGTTCAGAACTATAAGTGTAAACTCACCTGAAAGTTGAAGGTGAGAACATACTCCCCCCTGCGCGTCTCGCTCTGTCGGACGAGATAGCAGCCGTGGGCCGCTACCCCACCGGCCAGCACGCAGCCCGCGGCCGCGGCCCTGGCCAGCGTACCGTGGAACCAAGGCCACTCGGCCAGCGAAACGCGCGGCGCCTCACACGCCTCCTCCGCTATTGACCCTACCAACGGAACGTACACTCAACAAAGTTGTTAGGGTTACATGGCCAGTAACTAAAAACTAATATCTTATAAATAAATAAATATCTTATTGATTAATGTTTATTTCAAAAGGTATATTTGATAATGATTAAACAAAAAAAAAACTATAAATATATTTAAGCCTTTAACCTATACACCTAAGTGTAATTTTTGCAGCAGCTATCTTTTCCCACCCCGTGGCGTCAAAGCCCTCTCTTAACAATGACAATCACAAAAAAGTGTTTCTTTCATATTGATGACCATTTAGTGTAGGTGAATGGATCGGAATGTAAAAAAGACGGTATTACTGGCTTCTGATTGTTTAACTATAATTAGGGTCGGGGTAGTAAAAACATGAGCTTTCAAGCGACAATTCTTCCAAATGTATCAGGCTTAGCGTTTGTTGATGGTACATCATCAACCTGTAAAAGCAGACTGCTCTTCACACATGATTATGTATGGGCCATAATCTCCCTGCCAAGCCCACCGCAGATTGGGAGATAGTGTAAGGCTAGTAGCCACCTAACTGCAGGAATCTTTCAAGCCACCCAAGGGTATCAGACATGGCTTAACGACTGCACTTGTGAATAAACACGGAACATACGTCAAATACTAATTATTATTCTTTATTTACAAAAGCCTTTTCCGATTGGGCTAACTATTTTTTGGAAAAATCAAGCCTGAGTAAATTATCAATAATGTTTGAGGTATCTTAACTTTTTAGGCAGAGGTATTCTATTTCTGGATATACCCACTTTTCACCAGATATTCTTTGGACCCCCAAACGTGAGCCCATCGCCGGAACGGGTCTGTTATACATGCCAGAATTAATTCTGGGACCTGCGGGTTTCCTCACGATGTTTTCCTTCACCGTCGAGCAAGTGTACATATTTATCATATGTACGTAAGTTTTGATAAACTCATTGGTACATGCCAGGATTCGAACCCGAGCCTCACTGATTTTCATCATGTGAAGCAGGCCCTCTAACCGTAAGGCTATCACTGCTCAGTTAAATATAAACTTAAATATAATCAGTGTAATCTCACCTAGCTCACCCTCCTCAGGAGTATCAGTAGTGAGATCAATGTTGCTGGTGCTAGAAGGCAGGTCCCTCCGAGGCGGCAGGTCAGGCGGTGCGGGCTCGGGCATGCCTGGTAGCGAGTCGGGCGGCGGCTGCGACGTCGGCGCCGAACGCATGCAGTACTTTATCGTGGCCAGCCACGACTTCATGTCATCCACGTCCGCTGCTTCTATTACGTATTCCATGTTGTTATCAGCCTGAAATGTTTATTTATTAATTAATTTAGGTTTATGGTAATAGCCACAAAAGTTATCGATGTAGCTCAAAGAATTAGCAAGCTAAAGTGGCAGTGGGCCGGCCATATCTCGCGAAGAACCGACAACCGTTGGGGTAAACGTGTCTGGAGTGGAGACCGCGACTCGGTAAACGTAGTGTAGGACGCCCTCCGGCCAGATGGGATGACGATCTGCGAAAGGCTGCAGGCAGATGCTGGATGCGTCAAGCCGAAGACGGCGCTATGGCGCTCATTAGGGGAGACCTATGTCCAGCA
The DNA here is from genome assembly GCA_963855545.1 of Ethmia dodecea. NCBI lineage: Eukaryota > Metazoa > Arthropoda > Insecta > Lepidoptera > Depressariidae > Ethmia > Ethmia dodecea. Next base: position 4,344,826 of record OY979453.1, read on the forward strand.
CAGGACAAATGTAGGCTGATGATGATGATGGTAATAGCCAACTTAAATTTTTGTAGTTACAAATTATTCATCAGGGCATCACTAACACCATTCCACAGGCGATTAAGGATAATAGAAATAGATACCTAATCCCATTGTGTCTGATTTTATAGTTTTTTTTTGCAACTGAATTTTAAATTTTGACATCCGTTTTATCTGAAATTTTGTATACCTATGGGAGTTCGGTGACAATGCAATATTATGGTAACATCAAGCTGATGATGAAGGCAGGAAGTGATAACTCCTCGATGGCGATTCGTAAGCCCCGCAAGTTTGAACTCATTTAATTTGTTTCAATGAGTGCTATATACAACATGTAACAGAATAAGCACCATTCCTAAAATTAGTTTGTTCAGTATCGACTACTTAATCGATTTCAGCTATTTTCATATGTGTTAAATTTTTCCCAAAAATGAATTAGCATAGCTGAATTTAGTGCTTTCTATGGAAATCGTGCTATTATTAATCGTTATTTAAGACAATTGGTTAGACACAACTAAAGTTGGTTTGCATCATATATTTTTTATATTAATATACTAATTGGGGTGTATGAGGAATTGCGCTTATTTTGTTACGCATTGTATATAAAAGCTTGTTTTTTAGTTTTCTTTAACTAGGTACATAAATTTATTCATTACAGGATGGGTTATTTTCTTAATTAATGTTATTCTGAAAGCAGTAAAATGTTAAAAATGGAAAACAAGGAATTAATTAGCAATGTAATTCTGAGCTTGTTTTAAGTCATTTTGAATAGTAGGTAGGTACCTAAATATCTTATAACTGTTTGTTGAGGATATAATGTATGTGTGTATTATATTATTTTCCTTAGCATAGAATATGCGACATTGCGGTTAAGAAGTGTTTTTCGATTAATATTGTTGTATTAATAGAGCTGTGCCTTGCGGTTAAAGGACCTGGTTTTCATTTGTGAGGCTCGGGTTCAAAACCCGGCGAAGGCATGTACTAATGTGTTAAAAAAACCTACATACATTTTTATCACTAGATTGACAGTGAAGGAAAACAGCGCGACGAAACCCGCAGGTCCCAGAATTAATTTTGAGGCATTTGTGACAGAAAAAACCTGGTGATGGGATCACCACCTATCATGTTTAGTGGTGCTTCAAAAGTTCATGACTTGTAGACTTTTGTTATAGGTGTTGTAATGGTCATTTGGCCATTCTATAATTTACCCAAATTGTCAACTTACACATCCACATTCACCAAAGTTAAAGAAGATGCAACACCCTGACAAATAACTTTATATTAAAGTAGCGGTTCTGCGAGGTGTATGTTTGTTACAAATAAACTTGAAACCACTAAACCAATTTTAAAAATTCTTTCACCAATGGAAAGCTAGAAGATCCCTGAGTAGCATAGGCTATATTTTATTCCCGTATTCTCTCGGGAACGGGAACTGAGCGGGTGAAACCACGCAGAACCGCTAGTAGATTATAATATTGTTCTGTATAAACTTTTGTTATTTATTTAAAACTTTGGCTATTAGGATGACAATCTAAATTATCATTAGAAAATAAACTTCTTATCTATAAAACTATTCTCAAACCTGTCTGGGCCTACTGGATTGAGATTCTTCAAAGGTTCCTAAGCAATGTTCTAAAAACTTTTGTCAAAGGTCCCTGGTTCACAAAAACCCAGGAAGTGCATGAATATCTTTTCTATTATTGTGGACATCTTAGTCCACAATAAAAGAAAAGATATCATCACACAGAGAACGCTATAAGAGCAAACTAACCTATCACAAGAACATCTTTGCATGCTCATTGGCTAACACAGACAGGTACGTTAGAAGGCTGAAAAGACCAAGAATAATAAAAAAAAAATCTCACGCCTTATATGCCCAAGGGGGTAAGTAGAGGTCTTCCGGGATATAAGGCGTAGTTTTTTTTTAATTATTCTTGGTCTTTACAGCCTTCTAACATATGTTTCTGTGTTAGCCAATGAGTGAGCAAGGATGTTCTTGTGATGGGTTAGTTTGATCTTATAGCATTCCCAGTGTGATAGTAATAGTCAATAAATCACTCATTCCAAATGACAAATACTACAGAAAATTATTTGCTTATGGTCTATCTATCTATGAAAATGGCAGATAAACATTTTTTACAATAAACCCGACATTTTTTTAAATAAACCATGTTCACTTAAAAAAGCAGTCACCGATGTCTTCATGAACACTTAAATATTATTAGCGTATTTTGTATGTTACTTATTTTTATTAGTATGTTTACTGTCACTCCCTATTATTATTATGTTATATAGCAAGTAGCATTTGTTTTTTGCCGTAGCCCAATCATGTTGTACATACACCCTCCTGGTTGGCAATCTGTTCACTTGATATCACATGTTTTTTTATTACTTATATGATTGTTAACTGTTGTGTATGTCTATCAATAAAATAAAAAATAAAAATAAAAAATAAAAGAGAAAAAAATCCTAAAAATAACTTGCCTTTAAAACAAAAGTGTTTTCATGATCGGGCATTTCCAATGCTGTTGTCTCTCTCGCTTCTGATATGAGGAAGCAGAACACACCACTTCGGGGCTTCTGAGCTTTCGGTGGGGAGTAAAACTCCAGCATATAGCCTCCAACAGTTTTCACTAGTGCCAGTCTACATTTCTCCCATTTCTGAGGTCCCGAGGGCTGCTCCAGGCTTTCAGGAGTCAAATAATTCACTAAACCTTCCTTCCTACACTCAACAACTATTTTAGCTAACTTAGTCTTACTGTGTTTGTTTAGATTCGATGACAATTCTACTTCATCAGAATGCTGTTTGTGAAATAGCCCTTTGCCGCGTCTCAACCCTTTGAAAGATAACCTTCGGAAGAATGGCTTATGTTGAGTCTTAGGGGACTCTGTGTCCTCAGAATAGTCGCTCTCGTCGTGAGCATGCGTCCCATTTGGGACCTTATTTTGAGCTTTTAGTTTTATAAGTTCGAGTTCGAATTGTTCGGAGAAACAATCGACGAATTTCTTGAGTAGATCCTTATGCGATGGTCCGGCAGGTCGAGCGACTGCCTCATTGCCGGACTGAACGTAGTGGAGGCATGCTTTGGCGAAGTCTTGGGCGGCGGCTTTCGCCTGACGCTCGCAAAACTCGACCCATCCTTCGGGTTCCCCGTCTGATGGGCCCGCGCCAGCCATGGCGAGTAATTTCCTGAGCAGCTCCACTTGGAAGGCTATTGTTTGACACTCCACATTGAAACACAAATTTGCTATGTGACAAATTTATTGACTGAAGCACTTGTTGATGTAGAATATCGTTATCAAAATAAAATTCACGATGCTTCACAAGGTTTTCTCGCAAAAACAAGTTTTGTTGCCAGGGTAAAAAAAAATTAAAAGGCAGATATATACAGCAAGCTGACCAAAGACAAAAAAATATCTTTTAAGTAATTACTGCCATCTCGTATCGAATAGAATAAAGCTTTATGATGTTATTACTTTACTATATTAGGCAATTAACAGAATACCTACTAGATGGCGCTGGTATAGATTAAGATAATTATAGTTCACACTATTTCCTCATAGATGTCGCTATAGTCTATTTCACACCAAGTGGGTTCGGTGACAGTTCACTTTGACAATTGAAGTGATGTGTCCTAATGAAATCCAATCGATTTTTCTAAAGTTTCGAGTAAGTTTGTAAAGGAAATGGAATCGATTTCTTACTTTATTGATACAATGATTTTTCAAGATTACTTTTTATTGAATATGTTTAAATTTCCCAGGTTATATAAGGGAAAAACATGGTAAAATAAAAAAAAATGTCATCGACTTTTTGATGCAATACGAAAATATCGTACATTATCGAATCTAAAAATCACTGCACACTTTCACAGACCCCTGCCACATAATACACTATTACTATTTTAAGCCCAAAAAATAAAACAAAATGAAAATTTTACAAAAACATTGCATCTTGTTTCGGATTCCCGCCAAAAAGCTTCGATTCATCGATTTAATGTAGATTGTGTAGTGTCAATCCCTATGAGTAAAAGTTCCGTTCCACGCAATACGTATTTTTAGGATATATTTTTAATCTATTGTTTTTTATATTTTTCTTGATTTATAGTCTGAGATTTTAATATACTATTTTAGAGGCGACCATTATTGTATTTTAGCAATGACATAATAATAAATTATTCATTATTTTTGGAACCATTTATTTTTCTTACTAGAAAGTTGTATGCGTAAAAAGGAAAAATGTGAACTGTCACCGAACCCACTTGGTGTGAAATAGACTATAATTAATCGAAAGACTCATTATTTACGCGGTCATGTCAAATGCTCTTGTGGGGTGGGATTTTCACAACTTTGAAATTAAATTAATTTTAGAGGCGCCGATTAAATAAGCTTAACGCTTAACGCTGTCAACAAGAGTAAGAGGTATTTTTGATAACCCGCAGGCCCCGGAGCAGCTACCTAGCGAACCTTGAGCGAACCAGTGCAACGTTGCACGCTCCGTATCAATACAAAACCACACAGCATAGTGTTCACATTAGAGCGTGATTTAGGGATCCGAAAAATTCACAGATGAAAAGTTAGTAGGTACCTACCTAGGTAGGTACTTAGTTACGTATATTTTATGCAAGAATGAAATACCCCTGCCGACCCCTTATGAGTTAAGAAGTAAGTGTATGTATATATTTTCTCAAAAATATCTCTAAATGTGGTCTGCTCTCTGGATAGCCAGTAACAGCAACAATTCTATCATGTGTTGGCGTCCGTTAGTCAATTCAAAAAATTGTATTTAGGTAGATCCGGCAGCCTGCAAAAGGCACACACACCTGCCTATACACATTTTGCAGGCAGGATCTATCTATGTAAATACAATTACCATTAATCTATGCTAATAAAATACCCTTGAGATTAGGCATGGGCACAAGTACATACCTACCTATTTATGCCCACGCCTAATCCCCAAGAGTGCCTACAGGTATTTCATTCCTAAAAGTACCTACCTACTTACCCACTTTTCACTGGTGTATTTTTCGGACAAACATGTTGTTGCCTTAGTACCTACCTACATACCTACCAATTGTGGGGCATGACATGAGTTTCCTTGTTGTCGATGTTGTCCTTCTAAGTAGGTAGTCGATGTTTTTTAAAAATAATTGGTTCTTATAGGTATAGGTCCTACTTGCATTCCCTATTTTCATTAACCTCTGGATAACATAGGCAGTTACTTACCTAGTGCGCTAACAAAAGGGCAGGAGATTGGTGTGTTGTGATGAAAATGATTTAAAAAATAATTTTATAATAAAATACCTACTCATAGAAATTTTGAACTTGACAACATGTATCTACCTACAAAACTCATGTTAAACAAGTACCTACTTTGAAAAATTACTCACATACTACAAAGATGATATGATGAAGGACACTGAACTGCATGCTTGGAGTAGAATTCCTTCAGCACAACGCAGTAGGTAGGTACGACAGCGAAAAACAACCAAATTGTGTAACACAATTTAGTATTATATAGGTAAGTATTATTTAAAGAGCAGGTGAGGCTCGGGTTCGAATCCTGGCATGTACCAATGAGTTTTTCAAAAAACTTACGTACATATTTATCACTAGCTCGACGGTGAAGGAAAACATCGTGAGGAAACCCGCAGGTCTCAGAATTAATTCTGAAACATGTGTAAATAGACCCGATCCGGCGATGGGCTCACCACCTATCACGTTTAGGGGTCCAATATATGTATTATCTCGTGAAATGTGGGCCTATATCCAGTAATGGAATACCTCTGCATACCCCCTCGGGGATAAAAGGCGTGACATTATTTTATTATATATTATAATATAGGTATATTTAATATTATGTAAGTATGTACATGACTTGATTAAAAGAATAATCTGTTTAGTAAGTAGGTAGTTTCTAGTCCCGATTCTTTTCCTAAACTATAGGTAGATACGTGGTGGATAGATAGATACCTGCATCATACCAACATGCCGAAGCGGTCGAGTTACAATGACTTTCAAGCATTTTAATGCGATATTTGTCTGTACCCAAATTAGCAATTTAGTAATTATTAATAAAATAAAAGAAAAATATACCTATCGCAAAACCTCTCCAAAATTTTATTTTGATTTTAATTTAACAATTTTTAAAAACGTCACCACTCAGGTTTTAGTACATTTTTGTTTTGACAGATCATAAAAGTTGCATAATTGACTAGGCGTTGGTTTTATACTCAAAGGTCTAGGCAGTCAAATTCAATGGAAGCGTGTATCTACAAACCTGAACATTGCTACTAAGTTATCTATGCATCTCTATCTATATATCGACGGTTGAAAGGCTATTTGATCTAAGCGACATTTTGTAAAACTTGCAGGAGGACGGTTCAAAGTTTTTTTTTTTGAAAAAAAAATCATAAAAAAGCAACTATTTGATAGACTTTTATTTATTTAATACAGTATATCCCTAATTAAGTTAGGAAGTTTTTTAAGTTACTACTGTTGAACATTGTGTATTATTTTAGAAAATTTATGTTGGTTAGCCCAAAATGCATCAAATTTAGTATTTTTTTGAGAAAGGCAAAGTGGTTCAAATGCCTACCGTAAATAAAATAGCTGAAAGTAAACTGGCTCAAGCATCGACCTAGAATAATATAATACGAGAGAAAATGAATCTAGTGCCAAGTCATTTGACAGAAGAATATGCCCAATGAGCCGAAGCAACATGATGGTGTTGCACCAGAGTGAAGTAGTTTGATACAGATGCCCATAAGAGGGACTGCAGGATGAAACAAAATGAACCCTTACTAGATTATAGTAGATATTGATGCTTAGGCCATCGTAATTCAGCAACGTCCATAAGATATTTTTGAGGTTGGTATGGCACTTTATACTATTTTAGACAGTGTTTTGTATATTTCGTACAAAAAAAAACATTTTTGTATAGAGGAATCATTCAAGTTGTTGATTCAATGTGTCTTGGAGCAAAGTATTAGATAAAGTGGTATAGTATATACCTTTTTTCTACTAACCTTAACATCTTAAATCGCGGGTCGAAACCCACTAGGGTCACAGCTCGCGGACAAATAATTCAGAAAACTTAACGAATCATATCTCTAACTGGCATGTATCTAATGAACCTTGCTGTTCCGAACATAGGGGGATTCGATTCTCACTATCAGCTAACACAAAAAAGACCAAAGCTAGACGCTACCCACGCCGAGCCGACATACCTGGTTATACAAACGCCTTCTGGCACTCAAACCGTCCGTTAGGTTTAAGGGTGTTGGGTGCCTGGATAGCCCAAATGATTCGAAAACACCGAGAGTATATAACAGAAGCATAGGTACCACGACTGCTATAAACAAATAGGTTCAAACACCAAAAGCAAGGGAAACTTTTGGTGGAACACAGAACTTAGTAAGCTCAGGCAAACGGTGCGCAAACAATTCCACAGATGCAAAGATTCTAGGCTTCCAGAAGACATGGACCTATATAAAAAAAGAAAGAGCCTATTTACGGATCAAGACCGCACCCTTCGCTCGCTGAAAAACCCAGACAATACATAGTACACTAAATCAGACCGTGTAATAAGTAAACTGCTTCTAGAAACACACTTCCTAGACTGCAGCCTCTCCAAGGACAATACATGGGCAAGTAAGTAATCACACATACCTAATAACCAAGAAAGGTCCAGAGCCCGTACCGTAGTAACAGAGGAACTAATAAAATGGGCAATTACAGCCTTCAAGCCTTACAAATCCGCAGGCCTAGACGGCATCTTCCCTGCCCTACTGCAATGGGGAGTGGATTTCCTCACACCATGGCTTTTCATCCCTAAGCCAGGCAAAACCGATTACACACAACCCAAGGCGAACCGGCCAATAAGTCTGACATCATTCCTACAGAAGACCCTGGAGAGAATCTTGTGACCGAGATATTTGGGACGGGCCCCTTCGGAAATTTCCATTTTTCCGGTCATTGTTAGTTGTTACGCAGGCGAAGATTTGCCTATGCTAATATCACCTACTGCTGCCCTACAGGCGATGGTGGGGTAGCCGCCCCTGCACCTTGTCGTAAGGGAAGAAGCATCCCTAGTGACGTTCAGGCAGGTGTAAAGAGATTCCAGAATCAAACACAAAAAAAACTTAAAAGAGGATGCAATCTCCCGACACCCGGTGATGGCATCACCGAGCGATAGGACCCAGAAAATACACTGTTTCGTAAATCACTACAACGTAGAACTTACAGCAGGTCCAAAAGTGCTAAGGATCTACACTGATGGATCAAAAACCAACATTGGAACTGGAGTTGAAGTCTACTCAGATGATCTAAATAGTAGAATATCCAGACCACTAGGAATGCTCAACACTGTCTATCAAGCAGAATGTGTGGTCAGAGAGGCCAGAGAAGTCACGGATACCCATATCCGTATACTCTTCCACAGTGCCTCAGTCCTTCAATCCTTAAAGAAAAACTAGATCACTTCGAGACTGATATTGGAGTGCCATCATGCACTAGAACACGTTACGGTACTAAACCACAATACAGTGACACTTCAACTGTCACTGGCTGGCGTGGAAACGATGCAGCGGATGAACTCGCCAGGAGAGGTTCTGACACGAAGGCCATCGAACCCGAACCCATTGTACCCATTCCGTTTAACCAGCTTACGAACTGGTTTAGGGAATACACACAAATGCAAGCGGAGAAATGGTAGACCTCAACGCCAGGATGTAGGCAATCCAAGGAGGCTATGCCATCCCTGGACACGAGCTGAGTAAACGCCTTCAGCGCCTGGACAGAGACAGCATATGAATTGTTTCGGGGACCATCACCGGACACTGCTCACTGAATAAACACCGACACACCTTAGGTATTACTGACAGTCCTCTATGCTGAGCGTGCATCGAGGTGGAAGAAATGGTAGCGCATGTGCTCCTAGAGTGCCCAACGCACTCGAAGAGCACATGCACTACCATCTCTTTGTTGCCCAGATCCGCAAGGAAATTCTTGGAACACTAGAATCCTTTGCGGATGTCCTGAGTAGACTCGGAAGTTTTATCTGCTTCTGTAGGGAGGTGGGCTGGTTGGAATAATCGGCTGCCATGGCTCACTCACGTACAATGGTCCAATTTAGGGACTAAGTGCGGAAACCAAACCCTTAAGATAGAAGAAGGTGGTATATCACCCTAAGCCTTTCGCAGTTCCTTTAATGTTAACAGCTGACTAACGCGTCCGCGCGGGTAGGTGAGATATTCGTAACGGATACTTACACAGCGCGCGCAATAAATTGAACTTATAATTTTTACTTTTTTATACTCCCAAGCGACTAAGGAGTAGCTAATCTCATAATTTATTGGACGGCCTATGTGTTAAAACCGATTTGATAAAATAATGGAAATGCCAATTTTACGTATACTGAATTGAATCAAAATGTTTCAAATGCCATAACACTAATGAGATATTTAGGTAAAAAAAGCCGAAGTGACATCACTCATTATCCTTAATAGAGGATAAATGGGTCAAGAGACTTATTTAATTCATAGAACTTAATGCAAAATGGTTCAAGCGACACGCTTTTTTATTGTAGTTGAATGCAAAATGGGCCAAACGATATAGCTTATTATTTTGGTTTAATGCAAAATAGGCCAAACGACGAAACCACAACCATGGCGAAAAAGCCAAATGCCCTAAGTCATCGAGTCCTCAAATTTGTCTAATTTTGTGTCGTATAGATCAATGAGCTCAGAAATGAGGCCTGTTTTGCTGTGGGTGCTAAGCGCCAAAAAAGTTGTCAAAATAATTTGAAACCTGATTCAAACGACGGAGAAAAATTTGCTGATTCCGAATATGTATATAACTCAATATCGCAAAAAATGTCGCTTAGACCAATTAGCCTTTCAACCGTCGATATGTATATAAAAATGAATCCCTTTTTCCCTTGGTCACGGCATCACGCGTTAATGGCTGAACCGATTTGGCTGAAAGTTGGTGGGGAGGTAGCTTAGAACCAGGAGACGGACATAGGATACTTTTTATTCCGATATTCCCACGGGAACGGGAACTACGCGGGTGAAACCGCGGGGCTCTGCTAGTAACATATAAAACTTCGCCCGCATCCTCTTTATTAAGGTAGTACCTAGGTACCTAGTTACCTACAATAAAAAGCTAAAAAATAAACTTCAAAATAGAGTCTCCCAGAAATACCAACGACCATTCAAATACGTCATCGCATCTTCCCTCATAAACCGTCTAGCTCGTTGATCGTAAACTCCGTTCATGTGTGTCAAATTTCCAATAATCTTATTTTGGCGCGCATCAGACGTATCGATGATGGAAATATGGCCGCCATCTTGCGAACGACGAGCACGCAACGCGCACGCGCGGGCGTTCACCTGAATGGCGACGATAGTTTTATGGCACCGACTATATTTGCGCTTTTAAAAATAATATAGCACCTTGACCAAGGGGGAAAATAAACGCGAATATCGGTCGGGGTCTACCTTTTTGCGCAGGGCTTTTAATGAATTGTCTCTGGAATTTTCGCTACCAAATAAGTACGACGGATGATCAGGAGAGCGATTTTTGAATCTCACTGGTGATATCAAAATCACCGGTGACTAAAATTATCACCGATGACTTTTATGTCACCATTTTCCAAAAGCCGTATTTTTGAAAGTCACACGCTGTTTTCAATAAATCATTGCAATCACAAAATATCACAATCGAGCCCCGCTGCTAATTCTTCCGAAAAACATACTTTGGCACTTTTATCAGATGGCACTACGTCAACTGTCAAAAACAATCGCATGGTGATTTCAATTACGAGTGGGTAGGGCACTCGTAAATCGATATCATAGGTAGGTATGACAAATTCAAGTCACCGATGAGTTTCAAAAATACGAACTTTCGGAAATCACTCACATCGGTGAGAATTAGTCACTTGGTGAGATTCAAAAATCGATCCCCAGAACTCTAGATAGGGCCTAGAGGTACTTTCGTATAAAAAAGTGCAAAACAATTTTGGCACTAGTATATCTATGAGTTGTCTGTCAGTGTTATGGGTTTTGTGGCTGAGGCCTGAGCCTATGGGTAAGCTTTATCCCAAAGATAGCGTTTTGTGGTTTAATATCTGACTAAGCCGTAGGTACTCTTCGTTGGACGAATCGAAAAGAATAGTAGAATAAATGAGAGACGGAGTCAAATATATTAGGTAAGTAATCCAAATGTAAATTGGGTAAACAAGGATACCTACCTACCCAAGTAGCAAACAAGAATAATGATTAAATCTTACATGTATAAACTTTATCTAAATTATGAATAAGGTAAATTTAAAAAGACTCAGTTTAGTAATTTTAATCTTAAAAACTAAATCGTTTTAAGCTACTGCTACTTTAGCAAGTCAAGAATACCTAAAACCTAGTTAAGTATTTTAAAAACTATTTAGTTTTAAAGATGTCTACAAATAAGTCTAACGATGTGTTTTTTACTCAACTCAGATTATTTGAAGGCTCATTTAAGATTCAATGGTATAATTTAAGTATCAGTTTAGAATCGCAAAGTAAAAATTGATTTTGTAGATGAACTTAAGATGATTGGTAACACCAAGCTCTATGAATTGGGTCACTTAAGATATCTGTATTCTTTTTTTATTAAATTTAATCAAGTTTAAGTGAAAATAAGTTTAACGGGACGTTTTTCAACAAACTAGAACCAATTAAAGATGGATGAAATAAAAAAATTAAAAGATCTGGTGGTTTTCGTCGGTGTGTTCTGAAATATAAAAATATATCGTCCAATTATGTGCGACCAAGTCCTTCAAACGGCAGTGCGACGAGTGAGACTTCGTTATCATTAGTACCAAGTACATCTTCGAGTGAGACTTTGGTATCATTATTACCAAGTACTTGTAGATCACGAGAAAGGAGAAGATGACGCTCAAAATTTGGAAAACTAAGTAGCGGAGGACAGCGATGATTGTACTGAATCGGAATCGAAAGCTGATATTGATTTTAATTTTAGAGAGCAGTTAAGAAACTGGTCTATTGATCACAACGTAGGTACCTCATACTGCAATCAATGGCTTATTGCAGATTATAAACCAGCGTGATCCAGGTGTTGTGCCAAAAGATGCTAGAACACTTCTCAATACAGTAAAATCTGTAGATACCAAACCTTGTGGCAGAGGAGAATATTGGCATCGTGGATTTGAAAAAAATATCGTACAATATTTTAAAAATTTGAATAAAAGTAGGACGTTACATGTAAATGTAAATATTGATGCGCTGCCAACATTCAAAAGTTCAAAAATAGAATTTTGGCCAATTCTATGTAATATTCATAGGATGAACGATGTGGTTATTCTTGCATAAACATTTACCGTAAATTGGACGGCAACTTGCATTCATTAAATCAAACTAAAGATTTTATAAAGCGCCATTAAGTATTATGTAGCACTACACTAATTCGGTTTTTAGTACAAGTTAAGTATAATATCTCTAAACCGGTACTACTCCAAAATGCAATTTGCCTATACTTTATCTAAAATAACCTTACAAAATCATTATCTTCTAAAGTCATACTTCGCTAAGAATAATAAGACTTAACGCCATTTTACTTTTAATAAATGAAATAAAATTGAAAAATTCCGACACTAATTCATAAAAAATTAAGTATATTGTAGTTAGATTTTTGTAATAGCAATAATAATTGCATTTATATCTCAAACATTTACAGAAAAGTAGTATTCTGCGCTGTATGTAAGCAAATTTTTCATTAAGCAACCTAATATTCCTATTTTTTATTGCTCTTTTTCCAGTATTTGGTAAGCCCGTCTGTTTCATAGCACTTTCAATCAATTTGACACGATAAACAATCATGCGTTATAGTTTTTGAATACCTGTAGGGACATTAAACGGTCATTTCTAAACGTAATAAATAGTTAAGTAATCGCCATTTTAATAAAACTTCAATGAATTCTCTTGTTAGTAAAAGAGTTTGCCATGTTTTCTTAAATAAAATTCCATGAGTAAAAAAAGTTTTAAAATTTTCTTTGTTAAGAGATGATCGAATTTGTGCAACTCAGTGTTAATAGTTTTAAGTTTATTTCTTGGCCTTAAGTCAACCTTCAAGATATCTTCAAATCGAAGTTTAGAGATCTGTAAAACCCCCATTCTTAAGTAGGATTTAAGTTTGTCTAAACAGTAGTATTAACTCTTTCTTGAAAATGTCTTAAATACTGTGCCCACTTTGTCCTAACTGAGTCTTGCGAAATATCTTCAAGATATCTTCAGGGACATAATAGATTTAGCCAAGACAACAGCAAGAATCTGTCTAATTGTCTTCAAGATATCATTAATCCCTTTTTAAGACATTTGATTGCTACTTGGGTAACATCGTGAGTTTGAGAACGATGGGTTCACCAAAAAATTTGGTCCGAAAATGCATTACTTACCTACTTCGGTAGCGGATAATAAGTTTACATTACCTACTTCCACAAATGAATAGGTTCCTCTGCTCACCTACAACCTACCTACTTATTCCCGAACAAGTGAGCATTTTTCTAAAGATTAATCAAATGGATAATTTGGAAAAAAAACAGGAGATTTAATGAAGAATTTTAGTGATGGAGAACGTAGCTTTTCATTATACACCAGCAAAATCAAACTGCAGTAGATTTAGAAATCATGAAATTGATGCTGACATTGCAAAAAATTGTATTAAATTATAAATTGTATTAAATAATATTTGTATAAGTCTTTCAAAAAATACTACTAAGTACGATAATACTTACATGTACCTAACTACGTACCTAATCCTTTAGTGCAAATTTAAATTCATAATCATGTTTTAAATTTAATTACAATTTGCGATTTCGTGAAGTCGATTTGTTTTTTTAACACTTTTTACTAGTTTTCACTTTTACGAACCTCTGCAGTCTCTACCTAAGTAGGTATATAAGTGTTTCTCAACTTCTGAAGTCTGAACAGAGGCGTTCATTAAGTAGTTTACGATTACGATCTCTTGCAGTAAACAAATCGCTCCTGTTTAGTGTTTTGCAGCGAAAGTAATTCAAGTAGGTGCACCATATTTTTACAAAAACAGTTGGGATTATAAACAAAATGTTGCTCATAAGTATTCCTCATAATTTTATGTAAATCGAAATGGGTTAGATATATAAATCAATGTGTATTTTCGGGTGACTATTGCTACCCAGCGATAGTCACAGTCTCAGTAGGTAAGATATATTTTACTGTGCCACAAATAAGGACGTAGGTAAAATGTCGATGGTCATCAACTTCAGACAGGAGGATATACTTAGTAGGTATATTACACACCTAGGGAAGTAAAATTAGAAATCCCCCAGATCACATGTAAGTATTTGTCGAACGAGGCGAAGACGAGGTCTAGGTACAAAAATGTGATCTGACGCTTTCTTATTTACTTCCAGAGGTGTGTATACTTTTTTCAGCTCGATGGAGGCGGAAAGCGTCAACTTTCGGCCCGTGGCGCTAAACGAAGTTGACGCTTTCCGCCTCCATCCTCCTCCAATTTAGAAAGTCAATTCCTCCAGAAGTGAGAAGGCTGTCCTAATAAAATTTTGAGTCCTCGAAGAGAGAGAGGTGAAAATTGTTCCTTATCAATTTTTGTTTTTAAAAGCTGGTAAGTAAGTCCTACCTACTACTTAAAATGGTAAAACACTCTTTTCAACACATTTGCTCAAAAAACGAATTTACGAAGCCTGTATAAATTATTCGAAAGCTAAATATTATGCACCATACCTACAACGGAATGTGCAGTAAAATAGGCACTCTCATTCCATAAATATTACCTAAATAAGAATTATTATTCCACCAAGGAGTTTTACATTACCAGAATAAACAAATTGACTGATCAAACCTCTTTGGAAGCGCTTTTGCTTACTACGTTAGGGAAAGAGAAACATGTAGTTCTAATTTTCACCATATCTACGCACATGGCGCCATTTGCAAATACACGTAATTTTTAACCGACGAAAAAAACGGAGGAGGTTCTCAAACCAACGCGTATATTTTTCTTTTTTTTATGTATTAACTTTTTACAGAGTAGGTAGTCCGATTTTGATAATTCTTTTTTTATTGGGACATACCTCAACATTTGCCCGACAGTTGGGGGGAAAATAGGGGTCATTTATAGTTCACTCACACATTTTAATGCTGAGTTGTGTATCACAAATAAATATAAAGTAAAAACTTGTGACGTGATAACGTCTTATAAACCGATGAACGCCCGGCTGCACGCACATGACGAAAAAGTATGACTCATTGTTACGTTCCGCCTGACCCGAGCGTGCTAGCGAGAGCGCAGAACAGATAGAGAGGCACGATCGGCCTAAGCTTCCGGCTTGTGACACATCTATCTCTCTTCCACCCCTGTATGCAATTTTTCATCAATATTTTCTTATGACGTTATCACGTAAAAGTATCGTCCGTAAACCGACTCTACATACAACATTTTTTTTTAACAAAATAAATTAAATTAAGTTATTTTGAGGCGCCAAACAATAAATGAACAAATTTCACTAAATTACCTAAAATTTTGGCACCGACTCTTTCTGTCTCGTTAATAGGGTTACATAAATAAAATATTTTTTTGTTTTTTGTTTTTTTGACGGTTTTATTTTTTGTTAAAAGTTTTTATCATATCGGAAAAGTTTGTTTCATTACAGACCAGTTTTCTGTGGTTTTATTAAGTAGGTATCTACTTAAAAATATATTTTTTATTGTTTTCTTGCAAATGTCCTGAAAAACGTTGCGTGACACACGCGCGGGAATTGGTTTATTTACAAGCTCGTGACTATGGCAATCCCTCGACTCCGTCTCGGGTAGATAGACAAACGAGTTGACGAATGTAGTCGTCTACTCGCTTGTAAAAACCAACATAGGCTACATTTCATTCCCGTATTCTCACGGGTGAAACCGCGCAGGCCCACTAGTACTTCATAAATAAATGTTTTTGTTTAGTGTCCGAATGAACCCATGGCGACTGTCCCAGCGTTTTTGAGTTGCATCCGGCGAGTGGGTGCCGAGAGACAGATGCGCGCGCAGGAAGACGCCGTCGTTAGCGCTGTCGTCGCCCCGCGCATCCACACGGCGTAAATAAAGCGCGGGAACGACGCAGTTTTTCGTTCGGAAATGCTTGTTGTAAAGATATAAAATATTTAATTTAACTTTGAAAAGTGTCTGCCTGGAATGACTTCTTTTGTAGCTTCCTTTTTGACCGCCATATTTAGTGTCATCTTTTATTTTCACTTAAATAAAGCAGCTTACGAAAAGCTTCACAAAGAAGATATCAAAGTCACAATCAAAAGAACAAATAATCTAGTTTAGGGTCATAGTTATAAATTTTAACTTTTCTGTTTTCCCTTTATTTCTTTTCATAAAACATTACTAGCGACCCGCCCCGGCTTCGCACGGGTGCAATGCTGAATTTTCTTTGCTATAAACCTTGCGGAGCCCGAGACCTTTCCAACGAATGCAAAACCATGGAAATCGGTTCGTCAGTTCTGGAGTTAAATCGTCAGGAAGGAAAACCCGACTTATTTTTATATAGTAGATTTTTATTATGTACCTACCACAAGCGGCTCAGGACTTCGGTGGAATTACTCCGAGTATTAGGTAGGTACATAGGTACATACGGTACGACATAAGGTAGGTACCTAAGGGTCGCGACACATCTGCGTAACGTACCTACAGCGCCGAAGGTTCGGTGAACAACATACATTACGGTTGACGCAGGTGGCTGATCCATTTATCTTTAAAGTGAAACGTCAATGTATGTTGTTCACCGAACTTTCGGCGCTGTACGTTCCGCAGATGTGGCGCGACCCTAAGGTACACTAGACAGCTAACTGCTAAGAAACATACTTATTTAAAATAAATTATCGATAATACAGATACAAAATTAATATAAACTATTTATTGATTACTCAACACAACCTAACTTAGGTAGGTGGGTAAGTAGGTACCATATAGTTGACACAAAGATCTATTTCGTAGAATAATGATGATTCACTGCCGAGTGGAGAGTCGGTTGACTAATAATTTTACTATCTTAGGATAATATTATAAACGCGAATGTTTGTGAGGATGGATGTACCTACTATGTATCTAGGTATGTTGCTTTTTAAACTGCTAAACAGATATTTGAAACTCTGAAGGTTCATCAAAATCCGTCAGAAATAAGGAATCAGAATGACACAAAGGCTATTTTTATGCCAGAACGCAGTCGAAGCCACGGGAAAAAACTAGTTAAAATATATTTATGACTTTATCATCGCTGCTTATTTTTATAGTGATTGATCACAGATTTTTTTATCACCTTATCAATAAAATAATGGAACTAATAGGTATTCTAAATTCTTCGCATAGTCCAAGTACACTGGTGATTCATTACACATTGGCTATTAACGCTGATTTATTTTACTTTTCCTTTTTCCAAAGATTTTCCGTGAAGCTGCGCGTGGGCAGGCCTCGAGCGACGGGATCAATTAGCTCCTCCCACTAGCTAGCCCTCTCTTTCGCTCTCGTTGAGGCAGAGGAGAGGAGGTGAAGTCACGCCCTTTCTTAGGAGAGCATAGAAATTTATATGTATTTGAAAATGTAGGCAAGTTCTATACATACTTACGTTTCTCTGTTACTTCAAAGTAAAAACAAAGGAATTCATCGGGTTTGATTAAACATAAAAAAGAAGGGTCTAATAAAAAATGTTTAAAGACTGGATTTTTTATGTAGGTAATAGGTAGGTACTGTCACCTAGATTTGGAAGAATATGTCGCTTGAAAGCATTTTTTTGTGACTGTCATACTTAGTTAGGACTTTGTCGCCATGACGTCTCTACACGCTATTGCTCGTTATAATGATTTGGAAAAAGATAGGTAGATGCTCCCAAAAATGTCATTTAGATGTATCAGGCGGAACATTGGCTGATAGTGTCTAAGTATAAAGGTCTGTCGTATTATTTATCAACATGGAAAAGACAATCCGCAATAAAATATAAAAGTATTGGATTTCTGAACTAAAATTATAAAAAATATGAAAATACAAGTAAGTAGCACGATGATTTAATTTACTGAAGTAAAATTATTTACAAATAGCAGGACCCCAGCGGCGTAGCCAGCGCGGACCCCGTTTTTTCCCGTTCCCTTGGGAAGTTCGGAAAATCCTCTTTTAGCGGATGCCTACTCCCGACGAGGAATAACTCGACGGTGAAGGAAAAGGTCCCAGAATTAATTCTGAGGCGTGTGTTACAGACCCGGTCCGGCGATAGGCTCACCAATTCACCACTTAAAACACTATATAAGGGGTCCTTAGAACATTCTGGTAAAACGTGGGAATTTCCAGAAATGGAAAAGGTACCTTTGCCAACCCCCTCGGGAATAAAAAGCCGTGAGATTATTTATTTTTATTTTATATTCATGAGTGAAATTGAATGGTGTCAGTGGAATGCTCGTTTTATTTCAAGTGGTACCTACCCATATAATAGAATCTAAATGGTTTTTAAAATATAATATTTACAATATTGTTAATTTTCGACAAGTCGCGTCGTTTGAAGGTATCAGGATAACTACAATGAGTCTTTGAATTTAGACCTTTAACTATTACTATAGTTAGTTACATAGGATTAGCTAAATACTCTGGCAGCTCAATTTGTTTTGTCAGCTCTATCACAATAAAATAAAGTAAAATTTCCAAAAAACAAATGTATTAATTTATAACGCTGCCTGATACACAAAAAGTTATTAATGATGCATCCCCGGATCTTGAATTATTCAGAGGCAAGGAAAAACCTGAAAAATGCGGCCCTGATTTTATTTATTGTTTTTTAAAATTTATCATCATTTCAGTCACGCAGCTGATGGACATTAGGCCTCCCCTAAAGAACGCCACAACGATCTTTCAAGCGTTGCTCCTTCTCTGATAGACCTATGTTTTTTCCAAAAATATATGGCCGTGTGGGATATACGTATATATTTTATTAGGATTGCACATGATATGGAATGAAATATAACGTGAATTAAAATAACTATTTAGGTATCTACTTTTCACCAGTGTAGTATTCGGTCGCTAAAGTAACGTACCTAGGGTGGTGTGGTGTTATACAAATTTGACGATCATGGCTGGATCAGTTCGTCCTAGTGACACTGCCTTCTGAGTCGGAGGTTGCATGAACATTTGTTATTTCTTAGTACCTACTCATAGAGGTCTAGGCTCTGCCTAGTTTGGGACTAAATAAATAACTATTGCGCGAATTGTGTCCCACAGCTTAAGGTTAAGTTTATACAGTTTCGAGTGTCTGATATCCGAATCAATCATGTTACAAGGCCACTTGACAAGATTTATGTTTCTTGCTGAGTGATTTTGCTGCTGAGTGTTTTCAGTACTCTGTCTAAATACAGGTATAAAGAACTCACAGAGTAGTACGTTTAGGCTACAGACTTCGCAAAAGAAGTACAGGACATGACCCTACTTTTGGTGCAGGCAGACGGGTAAAAAAGCACATTAACTCTCTAAACTCCTTATGCCCTGGGAAGCTCTGATGTTCAACATACTCTGTACTAATTATTACATGGAACAAAATTTAGGAAAAAAACTATTCATAGGCATCACAAAAAAATTAGGAAACACATTTTACCAATCTAATAAAATCAAAAACTACTGGACCAATTTTAAAAAATATTTCACCAATGGAAAGCTATATGATCACTGAGTAACATAGGCTATATTTTATTCCCTTATTCCCACGGGAACGGGAACTACGCGGATGAAACCGCCCAGAACAGCTAGTCTACTATAAATAGGAATCAACAACCGTCTAGCTCCACGTCTGGCTTCAAACACGATTTCAACACTTAATTGATAGCATTAGAGAAGTTTAAATATCGAACCGAATTACTGGTAGGTAACCCTTAAATGCCAGCCACATAAATGCGCATCAAAATATCGGGCATCTGCGCGGGATGGGCGGTGGGCGTTCCAGGGCGTTCTGCAACCGCCGACGTGCGCCGACGACAGAAACGTTCGCCTCGCGCCGCGGCTTGCGCGCGCGCACAGCTTGATTAAACACCAGAAAACTGATTTATTGTGTCCCGTTGAAAAAATAATCGGTAATGTGATGGAGGGACAGGACTGGAGGAGCGAGTGGCAACAGCCGAGGCAGATGGACGGTCAGTGACGTTGTTTTTCTTACCTATGTATACCTATATCTTACTAGTTTCGCAACACAAGTTCGAAGTTCGTTTCATTCATTTTTCAATTGAGGCTGTGGTTACATAACACTATAGGACTCTTATTAGAAGATGTAGCTTGCTTAGATATTTCTCTGATGTTTAAATTTATTGCGCGTTTCCGACTGGAGGCGGCGGTAAGGGGTAGATAATAGGAGCGACGTGTTTCTTTATTCATATTTTTCAATAATATACTATATCATAGAAAATGCAATGCGAAATAATAAATAATTTATTGAATGTTAGTAAATTTTCACTGATAAGCTGATCCCCTGGCTAAAAATATGTCTGAAAATGTTGTATCTATTCTCAGATCATCTGAGTATCTATTACTCCATATTTAAAAATACGTATTCATTTTTATATTATTTCTGCAGATTGCGTGTATTGTATATTTTTAAAACATCTCGCTCAACTCCTTCTGACGCAGTCGGTTAAAAATGTGGCTTTTTTAATGATAAAAAAGGGGGCAAACGAGCAGACGGGCTTATATGATTATGACACACATGGAGATGAAGATGAATATAATGTGATATTTCGCACTTTTAAACGTTTAGGCAACAAGCTGCGCTAACGAAATAATTATCACAATGGTGCAGTTGAGTGAAAATAACATCTTCTCACGAAATTAAATTTTTTGGATTTTATCCGCCTCATAAACAGAATTTTAAAAACGACCGTTTATGAGTTGCGCACGAAGATAAAGCAGCCAAGCGGTTTTTTGAGCAATTAGAATTTAATAGTATTGAGATTTTGAAATCATAACAAAATATAGCCTAAGTAAGTATAGTATATCAATCAGCAATAATCTAGCTTACCTACTAATCATTATAGATTAATATAATTTTAAAATCAGTACCTAGTTACAAGAGAAAACAAACTCAACACCTATCTAATAGGTACTCGTAGTATAGGTAAAACACTCAAAGTATAAGTGATTATTGACTTTTTTTTATCAAACAATAGATAAACGATTAGTGGTTGAGACGCCGCGCATTCTCACAGCACTCTTGCGTTCATTCATCCATCTGTCGTCGCTTGCGCAGCTTCCACTGCGGTGACGATTGACAAAGCGTCGCGTTACTTTTTAACGGTTCCAAGACATTCTGGACGCCTTCAACGCAAGTCCAGTCTCTCTCGAAGAGCTATCTCTGAATAAGTTCTGAAATAAGGAATGTACGAAGACAACTGTTTCTGAAAGGCAAATTAATCAGTTAAGAACCGCCGGTTCCAATTGGAACCGAGACTCAATTAAAAATCAATTGTGTCTGTGATTCATGATATGAGAGGTTAAACTAAAATTATCTGACAGACTCTTAAATCTCATGTTAACTGTTCTGATTGTTTGAATAAAATCATAACGCTTTTCCAACAACCAATCACAACAGTTAGGTTTAAAGAAGAACGTAATTTCTCATAAGAACTAAAAAAATACAGTTCACTTACATGGGATTAATACATTTCGGAATTTAGAATTAGCATGGTTCTCTGGCAGTTAGTACCATGAGATCAATTAACATGAGAATTTTAGTTTGATTTGCTTTTCGGAAACGGAAAATTCACATATATTTCTCTAGTCATTGTATATTTCGTTGGCTCAGAATATAGCCTAAACGGTGAGATGGATTTTGAAGTGCGTGATGAGATGGTATTGTCATTGCATAGGCTACCTTTTTTTCCCGACTGTACCATATCCAGGGTATTAGGTAATATTTTTAAGTACTGAGTAGGTACACTAACATTAAACGACATAACAATGCGTATAACCATAAGTGTCAATTTATATCTAATAGTCCGAAACTTACAATTGATGAATTGACTTACAAGAAGAAAGAAATGCGTTATAATTTTGGTTACTATTTGGTTAGTGTTGGTGAACTCGGAACTTGATCTTTTTTTCTGGTTTTTTGTTTTACGAACTTATTTACTTCTCTTTTTTTCTTAAAATGTGTTTTTGACCTGACTGCTAAATATTTTCGTCTAATCGATATAACTATGTATGGATTATATACGTAATGAAATTAAATTGAGTTGTACTGAGGCTCTAGCCGTTTCTTCTACATTATGAACTTACTCGTACTCACCTATTTAGTTTTTAGTCTAGTTATATAGGTAGTTGCGTTGTGTGGATGAATAAACGTCTTATTTATTTGTTTATTTTATTTTAAAAATCGATTTAAAGAGAAGATTTTACAATCTTGTCTTTAACGACAGATTGCTCGTCCTCATATATCCGTCGTCGGGGACTGCATATTTCTATGAGTTCAAGAATTGTATTTTAAAAGCAACTTTATTATTGGTCTTCTAGTTCTACTAAACATGTTGGTCGTAAAAATGTGAGTGATAAAATAAACTTTTCAATTACACGCTGTAATATCTCAATGTTTTTGTATCTTTCACTAACAATGTAGGTATCTACCTACCTCCTTACTTTCCGTCTTTCTGTTTGTAGATACTAATATTATAAAACAGGAAAGATTTGTATTTTTGTATGATTGGTACGAATAAACTCAAAAACTACTTGACCAATTTTAAAAATTCTTTCATTAATAGAAAGCTAGAAGATCCCTGAGTAACATAAGCTATATTTTATTCCCGTATTCCCTCGGGGACGGGAATTACGCAGGTGAAACCGCGAAGAACCGCTAGTCTGTTATATTTTCACTGCTAAACCGGCGAATCCAAGTTTTACCCGTGGTCCCGGTGAATTGTAATTACTAATTACCCAAATTGAAATCTTACTAATATTATTATTAACGCGAAAATTTGTAAGGATGGATGGATGTTTGTTATCTGTCACTCAAAAGCTACTTAGTGTATTTTGAATAACCTCTACAGTAAGTAATTTAGCTTATACATCGCTTTTTATCCCGAAACGAACCCGGCAACTAAAAGAAACTCTAACATTCGTCTAAAACACGCATTTTAAAAGCGATATTAATGAATTAAAGTAACGGAGAATCATTAAAACAACAGCGAGTGGTCCAAAACATGTCAATGGAGATTGATGCTCGCATGGGTGGGCGACATTTTTTGCAGTAATTAGGCAGAGCGGGCCTTGGGCACTCGGCTGCGACAAACATTCTTTCATGTGATCTCATTTTAGCGTTTCACTAATTGTTAGTGATAGTCGTTTGTATTTGAAACTGGCCATCGCCTGCGTAATTTTATTGTAAAACATTCGAATTCCTGTTCCTGTGGGAATTTAGCAAAGTTATTTCTTATTCCCACATCTAGGTAGTAAAATGAATCTACTATACAAACACGTCAGTAGTTTTGGTTGTACATTGATGAGTCAGTCAGTTTCAGCTTTTCTCTATTTATATAAGAGTATAGATATAGACTAGGTACGGCAAAGCCGAAAGCTGTCTATGTACTTGAATGTATGTTTGTATTAGGTTCATATATTCCACCGTCGATTTGATGAATGAGGTGTCAAATTCGTTATGGTGGTCCGGGTGATGCTACATTTTTCCGTAGTCGGGTTTTTATTTTTCTTATAGGTAATCTACAGGACATACACTGAAACATTTCTAATAACTTATTCAAAAATATAATAAATGTTATATGATGTCCTACTTACAGATTACTACAACATGAGTAATAATCATTGACGTGATGTAATTGTGGAAATATTTTATTTAAAGTGAAATTAGCACATAAAGAAAATTGATTAAAAAATAATTTTAAATGCCAATGATGAAGTACCTATTATAGATAAGACTAGGTAAAGAAGAAATAGTTTCACTATGACGTCCCTCCTAATTTTTATGATTCCCAGGATACTAAATTAAATGAATGTCTTTCAGAGAACCAACAAATCTTTCGTACGTCCCTTCATAGTGACAAATTGTAACTGAACGTTTTAACACAGCAATAAACTACGTTCGGGGAACAAAAAACGTAACATATTGCAGACTTTCTACACGTGGTCTTATCTTATCACTACATTATCCGTTATGTTCGCCGTTGAAGTTTTACAAAGTTTTTTGGGCAATGCTTAAGAGCAATATCTATAAATAGGTACCTACCCTTAGCATTTTTGCAATAACTTTCAAGACTCTACTTCCTACTAATATTATAAATGCGAGAGTTTGTGAGGATGGATAGTTTGTTGATCTTTCACGCAAAAACTACTTAGTAGATTTTGATGAAACCTTACAGTAACATAGCTTTTACATCAGAACAATACACAGGCTACTTTCATCCCAGAACGCGGACAAAGTGACAAGCAAAGGCTAGTAATAGTACTATTTTAACCAGGCTGTACCATCAGGAAGGTTATGTTTTTAATCTTTTCAGTGCCGTTTACAAGAAGTCGAGTTTTTTGGTATTGTAAATTTTGCTTATATTATGACGTACGTATACATACGTTCTTTACTCGAAAATCATAACGATCCTTCTGGTGCAGTCGGGTAAAAACATTCAAACTAGTGCAGGCAATTTAAAAATAAAAATTGCACCGAATTCCATATTCAAAATGTTTCCTCATCCCTTTCTCCCGGCGGCGCGTCGTCGTAAAGAAGCGATTAGAGCGATGTGTCACTCGTCAGAACATCGGGACGAACGCAGTACAGCCAACCACACAGATACTGCACGACATATATGTAAAGCTATAAAGTTTTATGTTCCTGTGAAAAATATTATGGACTATTTATTTATTTAAAGGTCTAAATACTACACAGAGTTTTCGAAATTATAGCTAAGAGCTGTGAAAACCAGCAAAGGCTTGTTAACAGCTAGTGAGTCCGGAATTATGGTCCGGTATTTATAAAGTAAGTAGGAGTACATGCACAATATCAATATTTATTCCAGAATATAATCCAAGTTATTACCGTTTATGTAATACTTTTTAATATTTTTGACTGATTTAGGGCTGGCGAGGTATATTTCTTGTATGTCTTTTGGAAGGCAATTTATACTAGACCGTACGAAGACCATACTTTATGAATAAGACCACCCCCTCTCCTTATTATGAGTGTTATGATCGGAAATGGAATACATAATTCGAACGCCTATTATAGCAGCTATTGCATGCATTTTTTCGTAACTTGATTTAGAACTGGAAACGAATTTTTATCAAAATAAATAAGGCCTATTTTGTTTTTGTTTACCCCAATCATATAAACAATCAGTAATACTTCTAAATACTATTAGTATACACGAAGATCACACTTTATGAATAAGACTATCTTTAATATGGGTGTTATGCGTAGAAAAGGATTAGGTATAAGTATGTATACATGTATATTATGATATGAGAAACAGTGAGGTGCTCTACGTTACTCGAATGAGGCGGAAGTAAAACGCAACTAAAAGTTTTACTCCAATTCTCTACACTACTCTATAGATTTTATGTCAGACAACAGTAGTGGCCGGCTGTACATACTCATTTCGAACACTTGTACAATCTATCACGCAGATATTGGAACATGCTCATGGCTACACTTTCGTATTGACGTTCGTATGATGTGACCTACTGTACGGTTGGGAATTGGAACGTTTGGAATGGGGATACATGAAGCAGGAATTCACAGTGTGTGTGGTCGGTACAAAACTACAAATTACTACCTACTTCCATCCAAGTAATTAAATTAGTGACAAAATTATAAAGAACAAAAACTTGACTGCGTGTAAAAGTACCTACTATACTTTTAAAATCATTAACCTAATATGAGATACTAGCGGGTGCCCAGTGTTGCTCGAGCGGATCCGGTTTATTCACATTCAAATGGGAATTCCCAAAAATCCCTTCCTAGTACTCACTTACACCATTTAACCCTTTAACGGGCAAAGGCAATTAAAACTTTTCATTGGTTTTGAATCTTATTTCAATTACATAGAGTTCGAAATTTTGTGGTAACTATTTGCCATCTGCCCGTTAAATGTTAGGAGCGTTCCGAGTTCATATAACCCGTCAGCCTTCAAGGCTCGAGTGAACAGGCATCTTCTGGGCAAGTTCGTCCCATCGTAGGCCCCGTCTTTGCTCTCCGGCTAGTCTCGAGTCAAGAGTAAGCCTATTATTAATAATAAATTAAAACGTTAGTGTAAAATGTCATGCTTCTAGACCCAGTGGCTTTGGCTGTGAGTTGATCTATCAGACAATCAGCCAGTCAGTTCCTTCTTTTGAAAGATAGCCCATTGTTTCTTCTACATGGGGAAAGACCCATAGCTCAACTGCTTAACGGTGGACTCTCATGATGATGTTACATGTAGTTACTATTACAAGTTAAAAATGAATCTTATTTTTCCTTGAAAGCGTTCGGCTGACAAGGTCTAGTGTCCTCAAGAAGCCAGTGTGTCAAGATTTTCTGTGTCCCATAACGTCGAGTCCCATAATGTCTAGTGTGTGAAAATTAACAGTCTTGAAAGGTCCATTTCCCAAAACGTCCAGTGTGTCACAACGACCCGTCGATGGATAAAACTATCCATTTCTGCTTAGAATAAATCTATAAAGAAAAGAGTGGCCTGGGTTCATATTTCACCAACTTCCAATTGCAAATATTATTAAAATAACTAAGTTTAGAAATTAAAACTTTTTGTGAGAGATGTTAGCGGCGCACGCGCCGGCGCGGCTGAGCCCGCGCCCGCGCCGCTCCGCCGCGACTGCTAATGGTGATTTGTGTCGCAAGCCTCGTTTACTGTTAACTGATCCTCGGCCATTACGGTTCACCCGACGTATGCTGTGGAACTGTTTATAGAAATAAAAAAAATTATAGTTATAATCTCACACCATTTTCGCGTTAAGGTATAGGCAGATTTCTATTCACTATTATTGAAATATGCAAGCTACCAATAATTTATACTGTGTGCTTTGTGGTAATTGATAAGAACATGTATAAATTTTGTTAGAAACACGGAATTTGACCTAATCTTCAAAATATAACAGATTCGTTACAGCGGCGTTACCTACGTTCCGGTGCAGTGGGAGTTTCCTAAAATCCCTTTCATACAAACCATAATCATTATGAACACAACGAAAAATAATGGAGATGAAATTTAATCTAACCACACCTTTAACGTCAGTGTCCTTTTTAAAGACCCTAACAAAATAGACTCGCATACCTACTTACCTCGTACTTATACTCGAAAGACATTAGCCTTCTTATGGTGCAGTCGGATAAAAATCATCATCTACAAATACAAGAGAAATAAATCATGAAGTACTCGTATGTCCAAATTCGTGGCTACTTAGTCAAGCTTCACGTAACCGGAGCGCCAAGTTATTTATCCCCGCACTTTTATTTATTCGGGAGAATTCCACTAAACGTCAAACAAATAAATCGTGCTCGCGCGCACCAAAAAATATATCTTTTGGAACACTTAATTACGCGATGGCGGCTTATTGTGGAAGGGGTTTCTATAAATATTGATTTCGAATACTGAAAATGACAAAAGATGAATTTATATGAATATGTAAAATATATAAAATTAAAATATTGGTCACCTTTCATGTTTAGAGGCCCCAAACACAATTTTAAAAGTAGAATACCTAGTCCCACGGGGATAAGACCGGTGTGCACCTTTATTTACTAATTTTATACCTATTTCAGATAATGAGCAGCTTATTGAAATGATTACGGATGTTTGGTACTTTTTATGTTTGGTTGCTAAGTTTACTGAAACCTAAAATATCGATCAAATAAGTACTTATAAATAATGAATTCCCTTGGCATACAAAATTAAATACAAAAAAAAATAATCTCACGCCTTTTATCCCCGAGGGGGTAGGCAGAGGTATTCCATTACTGGATATACCCACATTTCACGAGATATATTGGACCAATAAACGTGATAAGTGCTGAGCCCATCGCCGGACCGGGTCTGTGGCGTCTTCAATGTCAACATACGGACAGATTTTATTTAATGTTTTTTATATATATTATGTACATAGTGTTTGGTGTGTCTACAGGCGCACCGTTACCGTAGCAACCAATCTTGTTAATTTTCTGATTTCATTTGCCTGAAGAATTATTTCGTTTATATATTTCGTTTTTTCCACTTCTTCTTTCTCTACAACCACAGGTCTATTTACACATGTCTCAGAATTAATTCTGAGACCTGCGGGATTCCTCACGATATTTTCCTTCACCGTCGAGCTAGTGATAAATATGTACCTACGTTAAAGAGCCGGCCGAAAATCAGTGAGGCTCGGGTTCGAATACTGGCATGTACCCATAGGTTTTTCAACCTATGTCTACTCTGTACTAATACAGAGGTTAATTAATACGCACCTATGTTTCAAGTAAGTAACTTTTTACAGAGTCTGACATCAATTCTGCAATTTTTAACCGACTTCAAAAAGGAGGAGGTTATCAATTCGTCTGTATGTTTTTTTTATTTATTTTTTTATGTTTGTTACCTCAGAACTTTTGACTGGGTGGACCGATTTGGATGATTCTTTTTTTATTTGTAAGCTGGTGCTTTCAGATTGGTCCCATTTTAATTTCGTCCAGTTCGACAACGGAATCCACGAGAAAACCATATAAGTTGAAAATTGAAGTCGGTTTTTTTTACTCTTTAGAGTGGTTATTATTATAAAAGTAACAAACAAAAGGCTACTCCACACTTCACCACCACGTCGAAAGTTATGATTCGGGGCGGGAAGTGACGACCTCCCCGCGATGTAAATCATTTGCAGCGAGCTCGCACATACCACATTATGACTCTTTCTGTCTTTAATTGAACCTCATAGAAAAACTGTTTCAAACTTCACTGTTTCCTTATGTTTCTGATTCTTTCAGATTTTAATTACTACATATCACTACATAGTATAAAACAAAGTCGCTTTCTCTGTCCCTATATCCCTATGTCCCTATATCCCTATGTATGCTTAAGTCTTTAAAACTACGAAACGGATTTTGATGCGGTTTTTTTAATAGATAGAGTGATTCAAGAGGAAGGTTTTAGTATAAGCATTGCACCCGTGCAAAGTCGGGGCGGGTCGCTAGTATAGTATAAAACAAAGTCGCTTCCCGCTGTCTGTCTGTCCCTATGTATGCTTAGATCTTTAAAACTACGCAACGGATTTTGATGCGATTTTTTTTTACTATAGATAGAGTGATTCAAGAAGAATGTTTTAGTATAAGCATTGCACCTATGCGAAGCCAGAGCGGGTTGCTATTTACAAAAATATTTAAAATAATTTCCATTTCTGGACATACCCACTTTTCACTAGATATTCTTCGGACCCCTAAACGTTGCTAGTTACAACTAAAAATTCTTTTACATACAATAATATAGTCCAGCAGATGCTGATGGTAATCCGATTGTTGTGTGTTGATACTGGACGGGATAATCAATTGTGGGACTGATTGGGACACATTTCACATACATCTATTTAGTCCCAACCTAGGCTTGGCCTGTTCTATGGTTACTAAAATTATAAACACACTTAAATTTATATATTATGTAAACCAGACACGAAACAAATAATCTATACTTTAAGCATTTGTAAGTACATGAGAAAGACGCATGGGACGCAACGCAAGGGCGGATCCAGGGGTCTCAATAAATATTTAGGACTATGGGCTGTCTTTTTAATTTAGATTAGTGTTTTTAGGTACTTAATTGAATTGGACCCTGTTCCGTCTAGACCTCGACTAGGTGAATCCCTCCCCCTGACATGAAGGCTCGATCAGGTTGTGCGAGCGCCATTAAATAATGACGCTTTTTTTCATGCTTATAACTTTTTTTTGTAGCTGTCGAAAGTCGCACTGACTTGCTTCAGTGTATGAATCACATACCTTATTGAGCAACTCATAAGAATATTATAAACACTTATTCATATTATATTTCAAAATGTAAAGAGAAGTAAAGGCAACCCCACCACTGCCGGCTGAAAAACTGTAACAAATCGCTGGTACGCACCGCGACTGTCGCGCGCCGTCGCAACTAATTGGGCCCATTTATCCGGAGAGGTCTTGATCACAGGACCGGATTTAGGTTGTCTAGAGTTAAGTCATGGTTAAGTCTGTGGAGACGCGGAGGTGGAATACTCCGCTGTCGTTAAAAGGGAAGGGAGAGGTGGTCGTGCCTGGGGACCACGATTTAGAGATTGAAATTGGACCGTTGTATTTATTAAACAAACCCCTGTAAGAACTTTGGTAGCGGGTTTGATCAGAAGAATTATTTGGCTATGTCATTTTATTTCTAGTTACCACCTGAAGCAATGATATTAAATAATATCTCTGACCTGAAGCCATTAATGATATTTTTTTTCAAAATGGGGCGTTCAGTTGCTAATATGTCAAAATCTTTAGGCCTTAAGACATCTTCTGTATGGTATAACTGCGTCTCTTTTCTTCTATGGTATAGGCCCTGGAGGAGAGTAACACGAAGGCGTATGTCGCAGGCGAGTTTAAATCTTTGTCTCGTTAGCGGTTACCCGGATGATGTCATTTTCGAGACATAAGTGACAGTTGAAGGTAGACGTATCTCTTGTCTACCGGCTCCGTGCTACCCCTACTCCTATAAGAATAATATAGAATCTATATCATTCCAATATTTATCTTTTATCTATACTCATATTATAAAGAGGAAAGATTTATATTTTTGTACGTTTGTTACGAATAAACTCAAAAACTACTGGACCTATTTTCAAAATTCTTTCACCAATGGAAAGCTAGAATATCCCTGAGTAATATAGGCTACATTTTATTCAAGTATTCCCACGGGAACGGGAACTGCGCGATATTGTGATTTATCTCCCGATTTCGGTAACTCTGAATCCGGCACAGGCGCGTGCGCATAGCTCGGGTTACAGCCGCTACGGGGATTTGTATCCAGTGGGGTGGTATTTATTGTTACAGAAATTAATTGTTACGCGGCCGAGAGAATACTATACATACTTGCCATTACGTTGTTAAGTTTGTAAGATTGGAATGGAAAGGAAAATCGGAACCCCTTATAAGGTTACTTCCGCGTCCGTCAGTCTGTCCATCTGCAATAGAGCTTTTTCTCTAAATCTTTTT
Source organism: Ethmia dodecea (assembly GCA_963855545.1). NCBI lineage: Eukaryota > Metazoa > Arthropoda > Insecta > Lepidoptera > Depressariidae > Ethmia > Ethmia dodecea. Next base: position 4,376,083 of record OY979453.1, read on the forward strand.
ACCTAATCTAGAAATAAGACAATTTGCTTTATGTAGAAAAAAAGATTAATATTATTTTAGGTTAGAAATTCTTTTGATTTTAATAGAGTTACTAGATATTACCGGTAAACTGTAGGTTTTTTGACAATGTGGAGAGTTGCTGAAAAATAACTAGCCTTCTTCTCGTCTAGTTGGTTAAAAAACATATAAAAAAATCGGTTGTCTGTAAAGTCGGTTTACTGACGATAGTTGAACGTGACAACGTCTTATGAAAATACTGATGGATTGTGCCTCTTTGTCGCTCGTTGCGCGCTCTCGCTTGCACTGTAACGCCGCATACGTCATACTTTTTGGTGCATGCAGCCAGCTCCATCGAATTATACAAGACGTTGTCACGTCAAAAATAAGTAGGTAGGTTTTTAATTAGCGATACTTACCGTAGAATTGGTACAGAACCCTAATTTTGCGAGTACAACTCGCACCTAACAGTTTTTTTAATAGATTGTTCCGATATCCAAAAAATATTAAGATTATTTTTATTAAAATCAAAGAGATTAAAATATAAAAGGACATAGAGGCCCCCTCTTATTGGGAATATTTTCATACAAAACTTTGAAGCACGTTTGAAGCTCAAGCGTCAAGTCAGTTAGTATGAACGCGAGCTGTCATTCGGTCGAAATTGTTCTAGACTTATTCCACTTGGAATAACTTTTGGCTTCAAATTTTCCTCGCTTTGTCCTCTCTATGTCCTATTATATTTTAATCTCTTTGATTAAAATAAAGGATCTTGTGAAACACTATTATTTTATTATAAACTGAAACCTGAAGCCGAACTTAGTTTATTCACACAATATGACGCAAGTCGCAACGCCATATGACGCACGACACCACAATTTATGGTTATGTTACTCATACCTACTTCGTGGTTCGTCTTAATTTCATTCAAGTAAAGGAATGCAGACTCAATATGATTGTCTATTATTGTCCTAGATCACCCGAAATCAGGTGATGTGTAAGTTTTTTTCTTTCATCATAATAAATTACAGCTGTTTTTAGGGTTGGAAAATTAATGGAAAACAACGTCCCATATGGGATTAGTTTGTTATCTGCAAAGAGATTAAAATATAATCTCTTTGGTTATCTGTCTGTTCGTGCATCCAGGTAATTTTTCTCGAAGGGTTTATGTATCAAATTAAATACCTAATGAAGACATTTATTGGTACCTATGTAAAACACATGTTAGTCATTATCGTATAGTGTTAATAAAAAATATGGAATCCTCTTGCTAGTCCTTGTCGCCCTTAACCCTAGAAAGATAATCATATTTTTATGTACTTAAAAGATAATCATGCGTAAAATTGACGCATATTAAAAAACTAGCTATTATGTTACAAATTGCATTCCGATTTATTAACGTAATTGATAGTTACTTTGAATAAGTATATATAATATAAATAAAACACAATTTATGAATAGGTATTCATTTATTTTAAGAAAAGAAGCCAAATTTTAAACATCTTCATAAAATTAACAAAATTTAAGAACTCTTACATATTTATTAAAAATTAAGGAAAAAATATGCTTTCTATCAGTAATTTTTACTTGTAGACTAATAATTATGAAATGATTTATTATTTAGGAACTTTTTATATGAGTAATATGCAGTTTTGACACATGTCAATATTATGTTCTCGGCAAATAACTTTTTTACATTTGGAGCACATTTGATCCAGCGACTCCCCCTTTTGTTTGATATAAAACCTTCTTCTACTGTCGCTATGCACATCATCCTCATCTACGTGGTCTTCCATCTCACTGTCGGTGTCATTACATGTGGCTTCATCATCACTTTCTAAGAGAGCTCTCTTCTAAATTTGGACTCTCCGTAAGTATGTAGGTAGGTCAGGATATCTATAAAAATATAATAACAATGTAAAATTATAAAATAATAACTAAACAATCAAAATAAACCAGGAATATTCAAAGAAGTTAAAATCTTAAAAATCACTTAAAAGATAATCATGCGTCATTTTGACTCACGCGGTCGTTATATTTCAAAAACGGTGTCCCTTACCTTAACAACAAAAGTGCCCCTCGGAAGGTCAAAGCGGCGACGGAGATGTCCTAGAAGCACGATGCGTAAAGTAAACTGCACAATTTAGAACGAGAGAGCAATATTTCGAAAACCGATGCGTAATTTTGACGCAGATTATCTTTCTAGGGTTAACCGACATTTTTAGCCGACTGCACCAGGAAGTTATTGCATTCATGCAGTAGCTTTTATTGTGTTTTAATAAATTGACGTAGGTAATTGTTTAATAATATTATCAGCTGTATCATGGCTTTTTGGCGGGAATCCGAAAAGAGATGTCATCCATCTTCTTGTAATTTTTTCATTTTGCTGTTTTATTCGGGCTTTGACTCATAATTATGATAGTGATAGTATATTATGTGGCTAAAGTCCTTGAAAGTGTGCAGTGAATGGGAAGTTCGATAAAATGCTTGGGATGGACATTTTTGGATTGCCTCGAGAAGTCACAGTGAAGTCTTCAGCATAAGTGTGATATCGGTTTACTGTCGATTATACCATTACCAGTGACATTTCTATAAGGTTTAAAGAAACTTATGTATTTTTGTACATAGACTCTGTAGCAGAGCTAAAAATCGTCAATTTCGTTTCGTGATTAGGCCGATGACTAAATTACCAATGCCTTAAAAAAATCTGAAGTAGGTATTTTTTCCAGCTATATTAATCCAAGTGTTCTGTGATTAATCCTCTGTAAAATACCGTTTAGTCCTATTTATCCAAAGCGCACCCGGAACAGCAGCGTATGCAAAGTACTTCAAAGCACTTTAACCTGCCGCAGCCTATTACAAACAATTCCAAATTAAAATATTACAATAATAAACACGGGACGGGCAGCCGCGTTTATTTTCTTTACGCCGCTTTATCGTGGCCGTGCGAAGACGCGCAGCGTGCTAGGGTTAACACATATTGCCATTAGTTTGAGGATTTGTTCTAATTTGTCATAATGGTTTTGAAGTAAATGTTGTCCTTTTTTAAACTATGTTGTTAGGTGTTAGTAGGTGTATCTAACGTATCGTTCTGTTGTATAGTCGTTGATGTTTCTCAATTTTTTGTACCTAATGAAATTACTGTCGATTATGAAAGGTCTCCGATTGATCAATTGGCAGTTGAACAGTTCCATTGTTATCAATATAGATAGGTCCTTATTGTACGCAGTCACAACTGTTAGATAATAAAACTTTACTTTGCCCAAGCGCGTTACATTTTTAGCCCGTTGCCAGCAGGACGCTACTCTTTTACATATTTAATGATGAAAGTTGAACAGTAGGTACTTTTGAATATAATCAAAATTAGTATAAGTATCTAAATATGTCTTAGATAAAAGCAAAAGAGGATGATACGGTCCCGGCGCCTCGCGCGTGGATCCTTTAAATTAGGTGCAAGTAGCGTAATTCATTGTAGTCAACTCGTTCGCGCTTGTGCCCGAGTACGTCTTTCTATCTCTTTTTTTATTTGCGCGTGTAGTTGTATGTAGTCCAAATGTCAACGATGATTTCTATGACTATACCGTATCTTCCTCTTTTGCTTTTATCTAAGAAATATGTAGATACTTGGCCTCAAGACTGTTAGACAGTAAGAATCTATAACAAAAGCTTTAATTTATGGTTACCCTACACAGACAATTAGAAATAGACGTGCTTATTTCGATGCGATTATGATTATAATTTACGTATCGCTTCGATGAAACAGTTTGAAAAAACAAACATACATGTTTCATGAAATTGCTATGATCATTTAGACAGATTCTGTAGCATTTATAACGAATAAGAGATACATAGTACCCAACTTCTGAAATTTCTAAAAAACACGTTTTCATTTTACCAACGAAAATTTTAAATACTTACCTACATTAGTCATCATCCATCATCAACAGTCCACTGCTGAGCTAAGGGTCTTGCCTCACATTACGAAGGCCATAAGATTACATACAAGCTCACCGCGGATTGGGAGATGGTGTTAGGCTAGTGGCCACTTAATTGTCAGATTTTTCAAGCCACCCATTTTCAATACTAAAAAAACCTTCTTTCTGAGGCAATCGGGTACAAAAAAAAGGTTATGAAAAATGCAATGTAATACAATAGATGCATTTCCAGATACCAAATTTCATTAAAATCCATTTGGCGGTTTAGCTGTCAAAAAGTAGCAAAACCAACGTGTTACTGACGAATTTATAAAAATATAGCTGTTGCTCGCGACTCCGTCTACATAAACTTTTGGCTATCGTATTCGCCGAACAAAATGTTTTGTCTTTCAAACCTGCAAAAAAATTTCGGCATTTTTGCAATAAGTTAAGTTATAACGTGTCTACCTTCAATGTTATTGGATTGCCGTTAATTTTTGTCACTTAGGTACCTACCTATCAGAATGAGCGTTAGTTAATATTTATAACGATCGATTATTTCCTAAATATATATAAAGTAGGTATAAAATCCTCAATAGGCGATGATCCCAACTGAATAAACGTTGCTCAGAATAATATATTCCCAGTAAATCATAAGGTGTCATAAGGACGGAGCGGCAGGCAGTTAGGTCTAAATCTGCCGTGACCGACGCCAGCGGGTTAAGGGTTAACACACACTGTTAAATTGTTAACGACCGAAAACCCGAACGGGCGTCACATTTGTTATTTATATACATTACACATTTATAAATAAATAAATATTTATTTCAGACACATTTCAGTCCATAGTTTTTTAGTTGGTTAGTAGCCTAGCCCTACTTTACAATACAATACCTACAACAAATCTTTATTGTACACTAAAAACAACAGAATATGGATATCAACATTAACTAAAGTGCAACGGGCGGTCTTATCGCTTTTAGCGATCTCTTCCAGACAACCTTAAATTACATTAGCGTGATTAGTACACACACTACTAGAAACTGTCGAATCTTTCAGCGATTATTGAAAGAATGCTTTTGGAACTGGCGCGAACTCGTTGCCGGCGGTTCATCGGTTGCAGGCGGTTGCAGAGCACAGCGGGGAAGACGTCAAGCTCAATGCCATAGAGTCATGTCATAGAGTGGCGGCTTGTAGGAAACTCGAAGGGTGCTCATTCATTTGATGACTCGGATAAAATAACTGCAAGATACATATAATATATAATAATATAATCTCACGCCTTTTTTATCCCCGAGGGGGTAGGCAGAGGTATTCCATTACTGGATACACCGACAAATAAATATCCTTTAATATCAAAATCCGTCTAGCAGAGCACAAGTTATAAGCCAAGAGATAGGCAGTGGAACAGAAAGACCTTGCATTGTCTATAAATTAGTCTATATTCTACTATATAAAAATAAGTCGGGTTTTCCTTCCTGACGCTATAACTCCAGAACGCACGAACCGATTTGCACGGTTTTGCATTCGTTGGAAAGGTCTCGGGCTCCGTGAGGTTTATAGCAAAGAAAATTCTTATAAGCATTGCACCCGTGCGAAGCCGGGGGCGGGTCGCTAGTCTTGTATAAGAATATCTATTGATCGACTTCTAAACATTATTTCAGTGATATACAACGTTCCACTACCTATTCCACTTGTACACTATGTTTCAGTATTGATACAAGTTACAAATATGGAGAAATAATACCTACTAATATAAAAGAAGAAACTGACTGACTGACCTAATCAATCAACGCAAAGCCGAAACCGATGGGTCTATCATGAAATTTAGCACTAAAAAGGGATTTTAGGAAAATATATGGAAGAGATTAAAGGTCTATGCCGATTGTTGATCAGTTTTGTGGACATGGGTGCTCCTCACCCACTATTTACTCACTGTGGGTGCCCGCACCCATAGAGTCGGCGCCTCTTTCATGGTGGGCTTCGTCTCGGCGTATCCACACATGGTCGCGAGTGTGCACCCGCCTTACGATATTATAAATTTCTGCCTGCATTGTTTGTTTTCGTTCGCAAGCGCTCGTAATACCGTCAGATTTTTTGTTTCACATTTTTTTCCCAAACACTTGAAATGTATCGTTTGGTTTGTACGCGTGAGAATTCTTGGTGGAATGTCATAGCTGACCTACCGATTGAGATTCCTTAGGTGGTCCGATTAAAAAGTGGTGTGTGACGAAGTAATTGAGTGTCTGTAGAATGGTGGGAAATAAAGTTAAGATTGGAAACGTTTGGTGTTTAATAAGTATAGTAATTGAATAGATTAGTTTCTTTTCTGTTTCTTTTTTTTTTGTTACTTTATAAATATATAAGGACTCTTTTTACAATTAAGTAGATGTTACTAGCAGTTACTTTGCATGTGGTGTTTACCTTAAATTAATTGTGCATTCAGTTACCTTCAGTGTATAAACCTTGTGCAATGTATGATTGTAACAATTGCTGGTAAACCAAATAAATAAAATAAAATAAAATAGTCATTTCTGGACCTATGTCAAAAAATTACTCAAAAAATACAAAATCTGATCCTACTTATTTATCACTAGCTCGAAGGTATTTCTCCTTTGGGATAAAGCTGTTTTCGTCTTGGGCTAGCTTGAATCCCTCGCTGCACTCAGGACTCCGTAACACCCTCGCTACGCTCGGGATTTAAATCTGGAGTCCCTCATTTGCTCAAGATTTAATATTGCGCCCGTGACATAAAACAGTGCTTTATACCCTCGGTGTATAATCTACTATTATCTTTGCGTCCGGAATTATAAGTTATTTACCTACTAAACTTGAATAACTACAAGTACCTATACACGCTTATCTAAACGTGCTTCGGACAAGGCTACCACACTTGTTGCGTAACTAACAAGCCAGCTGCCAACCCCAAGCCAAGGAGGCAGGTTGGCCAGAATAGCCAGATGGCACATCAATCAGCAATCACAACACATTCGATGAGGATAGCGAGATATAGTTGCGTCACCCGCGCCGCGTCTTCGTATACTTTGCCAGGTGGATCCATTCTCAGATATCGATTATATTGATGTAGATCTCTATTTCAAGTCTCTCCCCTCTGTAGTATCTCTAAAACAAAGTCGCTAATCCACGTCAGTCTGATAAGTAACGCAACGAATTTAGATACGGTTTTCAGTATCCTCTACAGAATTACTTCCAAAATGGAATTAACACTTCTCTCTCTTGCAAGATACGCAAGATCTGTTAATAGAGTATCTATTTAATAGTTTGTAATAGTGAGATAGACTGAATATATAGGTGACTAAAATCACAGTCACAAAATTTTTATAAATTAATTGATGAAGAAGGTCTTCGAAGTTTTGTAAAAGACTTACTATACCTATTTATTTACTTAATTTTAGGAATACCTACAGCTATCATTAAGCTAAAGAATTAAAAACGTTACCTAAATGATTCTTAGTATCTATACTTGAAATCATGTAACACTACTTTTACCCCGCGAATATGTCCGCGTTTTGAGACAAAAAGTAAGCTATGTTACGTCCCAGTCCTCCAACTATCTATGTGCTAAAATGCACGACAATGTGATGCCCCTTTGCTTCTGTTTGACGAAGTTGTTTAACTTCGTCAAATTTAACAACAAAGGTAAATCCAAACTTTCGCTTCACGGTAAACCAATACTAAACAATCACACTGCGTTTCCAGAAACAAACTTACTTCCTAAACACAAAGCTATAATAGCGCGTGCTACAACCAAAATTTGTTTATCAAAATCGAATCGTGCGCAGATCGTCGCCAATAATAGCTCTCGGTTGGCAGCATCAGTCAATCAGCAGTCACAACAACGCATGCGCCCTGACACGGACACCTTGCACAATGCCTTCCTAGAACACATCTGCTACCCGCAAATCATGCTAGGAATTGTACTTCTAGAAACCTCTATTCGTGGCTCTGGGTTAATGCAGTTATGGCAATATTTGGGATACTGAAATAACTAACTACGGTGAAATGTATTGAGATGTTTTCTTGGTTAATTTGAATTTTGTTTGAAGTTATCAATCGAGTCTCGTATTCGATTTGATTAAACATGCTGACAGTAACATTATTGTGAAAATAGTGACATGTTTAGAAAATTTTACTCTTCGTAAGCCTAAGTTACGTGGGGGATTTTAGCATATTCTCTAAAACACTATCATTTCTATCAATCATCTAGATCTTTGCTTTCAATGTCTTATTATAGATTAATATTTTATTTTCTGTGGTCTAATACGATGTGGCTTCTTTCTTTTTATTGCTCTCCCCTGCATTGAAGCTATTGCTTCCTGAATACTCGACATTCTATAGCGTTAACTTCCGAAGCATTCCCCACTTTGCCCAGTGACGTGTGTCTATCGGCTTCTTAATGAGGCTCGCGGGTAATGTTGACATCAGCCGTGATCAAAGTGTTTTCGCGTCCTCACTAATTCGCTGTGCTTTGCGGACTACTATTTGTAAGCAAAGGGTTTGAAGTAGGATCTCAAGTGAAATGATTCATAGCTTTTTGTTTGAAGTGAGAAAGGTTATTGGTATGAAGTGCTACTGAAGTACATAAATGTTCTTGAAAGATATTATTGGAAGTTTTTAGAAATTGGTAAAGTTTTATTGAGGTTTAATCATGTTGACAGAACATTTGTATCTGAGATACGAGTACATACCCTATTTCTGTGAGTATTGTAGAATGGATGAAAGTAAAAGAGTTAGGTATATTGTGAAAGCCTGTACCTATCTAATGTCTATTTAAAACTAAACAAAAAACTAAGATTGTGAAAAAAATCATTTTGTAGAAATACAATCAATTCAAGCAACTTCGATTACAGCTCAATGACTGACCTACCTAGAATCATGTCAAATCGGCAAACTGATCGTGATTATATTACAGAAGATAAGTGTCAATATCTCTCTCTACTTACATCCACATACAATACATTAATACCGATTATGACCAAGTTATTTTTAGGGTTGATTATGCTACGATTTGTATTTATTCGGCGGTAGGTAATAATGAGTTTGTTTGTGTTGGGGCAATTTGTAGCGGCGTGAGGGCGCGTAAATCAAACGTGTCTCACGAGATGCGACGTTGCACACACGTGGTGTCTTAGTGTCAGGGCTGACACTTTGATGATTAACAATTATCTGGAATTTACATTGTTCTGTTGTGGTTTCGTGTTTAACAAACTCGTTCCTATTAGGATCTTAGGATTTTTTCTTCACCATTAGTTTTGTTATGTTTGCTTTTATCTGCTTTGGAGGTTTCTAAAAACTTAAATAGAAAAATATGTATCTCTATAAAACTTTACCTATGTTTAAATTGAAGTTTAATTTGCTTAATAAAGTTTCTACGTAATTCATATGTTTATACACCAAAAACGACATAATACAGCGACAGCCCTATCAAAAGCAGCCGGAGCAGCGGCGCCCGCGCAGTTAGATTTATAGCCCTCAATCAATGCGGATTTATTGCTGAGGAAGTACCGCTCGCCTTTTGTTTCAAATGCTACTCAATTTAGAACAACTACCAGTATAATTGGCTGCGTACCACCTGAGGTAGTAGCTGCGGCGTCATCTTATAGTCATTAAAAGCCATCACTTAATTGCTGCGTCATCTTTACGAGTATCTCTTGATCGTTGCCATTGCTGACCGAGCTTATCATTTTCAATCGTAGAGTAAATATTTGTGTAAGCTATATACATTCTATTTATAATAATCTCAAGCGTTTTATCTCCGAGGGGTTAGGCATATTATTCCATTTCTGGAAATAACCCCTTTTCACCAGTATATAAGGGGTACCAAGATTTCTTAGGTAAGCCTATCGCCGGACCGGGTCTGTTACATATTCTTAACCGCTGAGCTATCATTGCTTCATTCATTATGTTCTCGTTTATAACCAACAGATAGTAAAAGACCGTTAAAATGTACTTTTTTTTGTAAATTTTCACATTTTTATCTTTGGTACAACCATTATCGTTGTTATTATAATTTATTTCAGTTCAAATCTGGTTATTAGTTATTAATAATTCGTTGTAAAGATTGAAAACACATCATAACCCCGATGCGTCCATATTTTTGTCCGTTCCCGTAATTTATGGCAGTTCAGTTGGCAAGTAGAGTGAATTTAATAGCAAGTGGAGTGGAAATGGCACCTCGGCTGTCAATACCGTAGCAATTTATGACCATTCCAATATCCCCACGGTGTGATTGACCGACATACTTACTCAAGATAATGCATCTCCTATTTATAGTGTAACCTGGTGTAACATTTATTTTTTACCTTTGCTTTGATATTACGAAAAAAAAATCAGTTGGAAATAGCATATCATCTACATACTTTTATTTGCGATAGGCTCACCACCTGTCACGGTTAAAGGTCCAATACAATACTTGAAAGGTTGAGAATATTTATATTTATTATGGAATATTCATTCCTATGGAATACTTCTGCAAGCAGTAAAGATAAGCAAAAGAGGGGATCTTTCAATTTATTTATTTTTATTAATTTGAATAGCTTTTACCCACAACTCCATCTCAGTTCTGATTCAGTTAAAAACACTATGTATATTATTATATGGATAACTCGGATTCTAGGCGGCGCATCAAGATAAAACGTATACCAAATTTTAAGTTATATCTGCAGAAATACAACTGTTAAAATCGCATCCAATCCAATCTTGTGCAGTCGTTTTTGGGTGATGCGCGTGCAAACATACCTACATATAGACAAAAATAAAAATAAAAGTGTTTTGATTTCTGTTGCTCCAAATTAAATTTTCTTAAATATCTCTTAAGTACCATACAACAGCCAGTTACAATTTTATTATTTTAAGATTTTGAAAGAGTTTTGACAACTTTTAATAAATAGCTGGCATTAATTTTTTCGTCACGCTTTGACACACAAAAGCATAAATTCACATATCGTTCTCACTTACATTCGAAAACGAAAATACTTTTGGGGCTTTATTTTTGATGATTTACAAGCAGTTGTGACATATTATAGCACCTATAGCAACACACAAATAACTCATAACCTGACAATTATGCGATACTCAACACAAATGCGAAAAATTTATAGTTTCCGACTACATGTTTGATGGTATGATAATACAATCGTTATGAAAACTGCTAAACAAATAAATCATCGCAGGTGAAGAGTTGAGAATTTCACAATTGATTTTAGGCACTTCCTTTCCTTCTATACGTCCAAGTGACTTTATAGTTTTGTTTTTCAATCAGCCTGATATTTCTTGTATTGTTAGTCTCCACCAAAAGTAGGGTAGTTAATGATTTTTGTTGTGTATGTATGTGAGCATATTTAGTTGACCTCCTTTACCCTAAATCATTTGATGGATTTTGAATTGCGAAGTCGCATCAGATTCGTCTCTATGTCTAGAAATTCATAGACAAAAAAAAATTGGTTTCAATCGGTTTAGCGCACTTTTCGTGTAGGTACCTACTTGCTTTTTTTGTGTTTTAATACATAATACTTCTTACTGTATCTAAGCACTTTTCGTGTAGTTGTTTTTTTTTGTGTTTTAATACTTAATACTGTATCTAAAGTCGATTGCGTGTTTTGCAAACTTTCCTGTAACGAACTTCTTAATATTAAGTAGGTACATTGTTATATCCAAACTTAGTCGTTACAACAAACACTTGAGCACCACCAACGTTAGCCTATTCCAAAATAAAGTGTAACGGGTCTTAAAATAAAACGAAGATCATTGTCGTTTCTACGTAAGTATAGTTTTCATCACCCGTCTTATTTATAATCCCATCTTGACAGGGGGCGATGAAATTATGGCCGCCATTTTGGACGCGTTTTGAGTTTCCCGCCATTACACCAATTAGTTGAGTGAGACGTCCGCCGAGAGTGGACGCTCGTTTTATGGGACTGTTTATTTATCTTTTTTGAGTTTATGTGTTTTTTTTCGATCAGTAGTTTTAGTGGTGGCCTGATGTAAAATACAGTGTGTGTTTCAGAAGTATTGTAAAAAAATGGAGGGTGAAAAGTACGTGTTTGTTTCTGTCTTGTGATAGTAAAGTAACAGCCTATTAACGACGCAATGCAGGGCACATGCCTCCCCCACAACTGCAACGGAGGTGCTAAGGTGTATTTTGTTGCCTTAGTTAAACGACTTGTGAAGGCTCCTGACAAAAAGAAAACTGTGGGTCATATCTTCTGAACTACAACCTGTGAAGCACCGGATGCTTCGTTTTCAGCTTCGGAAAGTTCCATCTGAATTAATGACAATACGAAAACTATAGAATCTCGTGTCAGGTAGAATAATGAGAATATAGAATTTTATGTTAAAAATCTTGATGGAGATTATCATTTAGAATTATGTAACGATGCAGGCTGTAATATACTTTTGCTTTTTTTTCTAGGTCATTTAATGATACCCGTTATAGTGCCGTGGAACATAAACCTCACAAACATTTTTCGTGTGTAGCTATGTTAATATTATGTAAGTAGGTAGGTATGTTAAGCTATTTCTTTGGCGTAGCCTGGTGTCTAAAGTATTCGACGGATTTTGAAGAGTCATAAGATTCGTCTTCATCTCCGAAATGTCATAGGCTACATTTTTAACCTGACTGCACCCAAAGATGTTTTAATATTTTCAGTGTCTTCTTCACTCAGTCAGGTTGTTTTGTTGTAATAATTGATGTAGGTACCTACTTCACTACATAGTATAAAACAAAGTCGCTTTCTCTGTCCTTATATCCCTATGTCCCTTTGTATGCTAAAATCTTTAAAACTACGCAACGGATTTTGCTGCGGTTTTTTTAATAGATAGAGTGATTCAAGAGGAGGGTTTTAGTAGTAGTAGCATTGGACGGGTCGCTAGTGTTTTATAAATGACCTGACCGCGTGCCCAATGGCATTAGAAAAATCGGCCAAGTGCGAGTCGGACTCGCGCACGAAGAGGGATCCGTACCATTACCTATAAAACGGCCAAAAAATCACGATTATTGTATGGGAGCCCCCTTAAATATTATTTATTTTATTATTCAACTTTTTAGTATTTGTTGCCGCTAGCACGGTTCATGAGATACAGCCTGGTGACATACAGACATACAGCGGAGTCTTAGTAATAGGGTCCCGCTTAACCCTTGGTACAGAACCCAAAAAAATTACAGAATCTTTCATCTTTTATTTAACTCCATAAAGGGATGAAAGTTGAAAAATGTATAAGGATCACCTGAAAATTTTCAAGCATCAAAGTCCTTTGGTTTAGGCTTTGCGTTGTCTATCATTTAGTTAGCCTTAAGAGTTTTATTAATTAGATTTTCTCAGTCACTAATAGAATATGTTTGTTTGTCTGCAGGCCTCGTGTCTACCAGCCAATGTCCCAGGAGCAACTTCATCACGCAATCGATAGTGGAGCGGGTGAGCCACCATGAGCCACCGGAACTGACGCTGCACCATCCAATCAGAGACGTTAGTGTATCATTAAACTTTTTGGTTTAGTCCTGTCTTTGTCTTACCTCAAAAACAGAAAAGGGATAGAAGAAAACCTACCGAATTTAGTCCTGTCAGAGTCGGTATTTTAGTTGTGACTTCTTTACTTATGCACCAAACACGTTATGAAATGCCTTAGTTGACAGGAATCATTTTAATTTTACAGGACTATACATACATCTGTCGTCTCTTTTCTTTTCTAGGAGAAAGAATGTGACAGGAGTAAACTAAAATAACTTTAGTCGCTGTAATGCAGAATCAGCTCCATTGCACCTTTTTGGATTTAAGTTTGAAACCCACTTTATTGAGTTTATTTGTTCTAATAGTAATTGTCGTACTGTGGACCATGCATCTAAAGTTTCAACAAAATTCCCAACTTTTATTTTAGTTTTGTGAATACATCAGCTTTTAGGTATAGCACAGACTCTACATGGTTTGGGAGAAAATGACCGGTGTGCATGATATCTTAAAAAATTGGTTGTCTGTAAAGTTTGTTTACGGACGATAACGTCATAAGAAAACATTGATGAAGATCTGCCTCTCTATCGCTTGTTCCGCGATCTCGCTTGCACGCTCGGCTCAGGCGGAACGTGACAATGAGTCACGCTTTTTCGTGCGTTCAGCCTGCGTTCATCGATTTATAAGATGTTATCACGTTAAAAAATCGATGCGTGATGAAAAAATTGAAAGTGGCAAACTGGAAAGAAATTGTCTCATAATTGCGAAATCCATGATCTAAAAATCCATGGTTCAGTGTGATGTTTTTGACGATATTATGTTTGTGTTATCAGAATTCGGTGTGTGAGAGAATCACCTACTCACCGCTACGCGCGTTAAGTGAAACTACGTGCCATGACCACAGCGCGCATTCGGTGCTGCCACCGCAGCCGCCGCTGCCGAGAGTGGTGAGATGAAGCTTGACATTGGACTTTGTAACGTTCTTATTATAATCGTCTTAGAGCTCAGATTCGCACTACAAGTGTAAAGCTTCATGTGCTGTACGAGTTGACTGTACGATTACGTTCTTTTAACCTTGACTCTAGGTGCGGTTCATGTTGGTCAATAAAGCGGCCTATGTCAAGTGTACGTTCTTTTAACCTGACTCTAGGTATAGTATTGTAATATCTGTGCTCCAGGTGCGGTTCACGTGGGTCAATAAGTAAATAAGTCACTCGGGAATATCGTTACGAAAAGAATTTTCAAAATCGGATTAGTAGCTTTACCTCTTACAAATAATACCTCTTTACCTTTTTATAATCAAGGTTTAGTCGACTTAACGATTAATTTATTGTTTTGTTGCGTTGATTGTAGGTAATAAGATTTAAAATAGAGTGAGAAGAATTCGACTGACTTGTATTTCTGAACAGTAAACCATAAGTGGTAATTCTACCCACCATTATTTATGTAGATAGCACGTTTCAATGTACCTATATACTGCTGTAAATAAATCCCCACATTGAAGCCAGCAAGTGCCGATAGATTTGATATAGGCAGATCTACTTTATCCTAACTAATTATTATACATGCGAAAATGTGTTTGTTGGTGTGTCTGACTAGAGTTACGGATCGCATTGATTGTTTACATCGATATTGTTGAAAAACCTGTAAAGTAACATTGTTTCGGGAAAAGTCAAGTAGTACTCTGAATAATAAATTCCTCAAAAACAATTTCTAAACAATTTCCAATAATACTTACTATTCGATCGGCTTATTACTAACACTTCCTATCAGGTCTCCAGCCAAAATGTGACTCTCCACCCTGCCGTCGCACGTTGCACTGCGACGCTCGAGCAAGCTGGTCTTTGGAGGAGCTTCCACGAACTGGGCACAGAGATGATCGTCACCAAGGCTGGAAGGCGCATGTTCCCCGCGCTGCAGGCCAGGTTGGCTGGTCTGCTGCCCACCGCCAATTATTTGCTGCTCATCGATTTCGTGCCGCTTGATGACAAGAGATACCGATATGCCTTTCACAGGTACGTGTTATCTAATAAGGTCAAGCCTAAATAATAATTTCATGTATTAAAATCTGTGAAATAAAAAAATAAAAAAAACTCAACCTGAAATAAAGACAAAAGAAATATGCTTCTAGGTACAATTATCATTAAACAAAGCGGAAGTGTAAAAAAAAGACCGTTAAATTACGAAAATCGGCCATGCATTTTCTATTTATACATTTTGAATAAACATCCTTAAATTATTAAGATGAACCTGAACGATTTTGTCAACATAATAAACCATTGAACAACTCAGGATAAATACCCTGATATGAAAATAACAAGCTCTTCGTGCACACATAATTATGTTTTGATCTCAGGAACACCTGATTGCTTCCTGATTCAGAAACAATCAGGTTTACCTAAGATCAAAACATAATGAACAAGGACATCAAAAAAAAGTAACATAGTTGAAAAAAAAAATCTGCTGTCTAGATTTTTCCTTTTGATTACAATTTTCCTCTCTCCCCTAGCTCAAGCTGGGTGGTGGCGGGCAAGGCGGACCCGGTGTCTCCACCTCGCATTCACGTGCACCCAGACTCCCCCGCGCAGGGTGGCCATTGGATGCGTCAGCTTGTCTCCTTCGACAAGCTCAAGCTCACCAACAACCAGCTTGACGACAATGGACACGTGAGTGTGTTAAGCACTTTACCTACACTCATATCGTAATATTAAAATTATGATTCCACAATTTGACACATAAGTTTATCAACGATCATTAGATATGCATAGGTACACAACCGCAAAAATTAAAAAAAATAGGTAGGTTACAGATTTTGTTTGGGATTTCTTAAATACGGGTTGCGTATAATACTCTTTAATTCATTACGAAATACTTGTTCAGTCTCTTTGGATAAAATCTCCTGGCAGTGATTTTATTGTAAACCCACTTTCGAATATACAATCTCATTTCAGCAAATATTATTGTAAATGTACCTTACACTTCTTAATAACATCTCCTTGCAGTAATGTTTTTTGTTAAGTTTTCTCTTTCTGAAACTACGACCGCCTGCGCGCATGCGCGTGCAACTGAGACCTGCGCAATTTGAACATAGGTATGCTGCCATTAGCTATTTACTGCGATGGTTACTACGAATAAGGAATAAGTCAAGAAGAGTAACAGCGGTCAAAAAATGACCCCACGAAAAGTACAATCTTGTAGGCGGGACAAAAAACTACAATCTGTGCGTTTTTCAGTCTGTCACGCGCTGTCAGTGAGATAGGCCCTCATCGTTTTATTTGTGTAAAACTCGAAAAAAATCTGATAAATCTTCACAAAAATGACCACCTGTGTAGAAGGTTGGTGTAAAAAATGTAAGGAAAGAAGTAAAAAGCTAACCGGGATAACTTATCACAGATAAATATGAAATAATATTCCATTTTGTTCTCGTAAAAATATTGTTGTTTGGTCCGCATTACACAAGAAGCAGCCAGCCAGTTTATAAAGCGTAATTTAGATATATTATAATTTGTAATATTATACAGTTACGAACAAGCAATTTTCAGCAATATACACATTTCTGGTATTATTTCTTATAAAAAATTACTTTTTTAGTTTCTCCAAAAACGAATTCCGACGACAAAAATGGATCGAATCGTGATTATTTGTATGCTAAGTTGCAATCGTATTAACACTCAGTCGAATAAAAAAGTCCCCTCAAAATCGGTCCATTAGTTTTGGCGTGATGTAGTATACATACAGACAGACAAAAATCTAAAAAAAGTTTTGGCCTTAGTATCGTTAATAATGCCTGTTGCAATACGGTATATGCAATTCTTTTTTTTTAATTATCAGTAAGAATAAATGTGAAAAAAAAAACACAAAGTACTTGTTAGTTTACGAGTTATAATGCTGTTAAAGTCGTTGGTTAAAAAGAGAGATCCGAACTGTCGTGGACGTCACATGACGGGAGCGCCATATTACTTCCATATAAAATTTCGTTTCGAAGAGAGGGATAGATAGCCTAGCTTTACGATTGTATATATCGGTGATTTTTTGATTAATTTCATTTTTCTGTTTTCACTGTTGTTATTATAATTTTCTATATTTTTTGTAAATAAGTTCAGATAGGTACGGATAATATTTTGTATGCATATAAGTACTCTATTATTTTTTTACAAAAATATTCACTACAGACGCGACCCCTCCAGAAATTAATTATATGTATAGATTTATCTTATCTTTCGTAAACACAATATCAGATTTTGATTGATAACAAATTTGTTTCTAACACGCAATTATAAATATATCACTAAAATAAAACACTGAAATATTCAATAGTTGTTTTTTACTTTTACTCTCCCGTACATTGCATAACATCGTCCACGAATGCAATGACAATTTAACAGTGACAATTCGTAATTCAAACACTCGAACCAATTACTATTATGATGGCTGCTAAGAACCAATCACAGCGCTTGTCGAAATTAATCGCGTCACGCAATCTCTACTGATTGGTCTGTATGGATATATGTCCTTTTAGTTTGTAGTAATTATTTGTGGGGCCAGTTTTTCGACGGAGTTTGTTCTTAGTTACTCTTCCTGACTTATTCCTTATTCGTAGGTAGGTACCTTTTTGCATGTATGAGGATAAAGTAGTATGCAACTGTTCTGCATATAATATATGGTATTAAAACACTAGTGTGATACTATTATACCTAGTGTTGTATTAACCCTTATTGATGAATGATAATTATGAAAGTTGCATAAACTATTGTATCATCATTGACAGGCACGCTAGAACATCATCAAAAAGAAAGAACGGACCTATACGAATTTTGATGCTTTACAATTGAAATACCTACGTTGAACGGTTTCGAAAAAGAAAACAAACTTTCAGACAGAGACAAATAATCTACGACAAAAAATCTAAAAACGGTATTATAATTAGGCATCGTATAAATATAAGTTTTTACCAAAGAGATTAAAATATAATAAGGCATAGAGGGGACAAAGCGAGGAAAGTTTGAAGTCAAAAGTTATTCCAAGTGGAATAAGTCTAGTACAATTTCGACCGAATGACAGCTCGCGTTCATACCTACTAACTGACATGACAAGGACATGACGCCTTAGGCTTCAAAGTTTTGTATGAAAATATTCCCAATGCCCCCTCTATGCCCTATTATATTTAAATCTCTTTGGTTTTTACTTAAATATTGTTATCTATTTTGATATCATAGACAGACGTTTAAGTTTTATTAATCCGTCAACTAACGGTTAACCAAGGATTTTCTACCTTATACGGGATTAAGTGCTTCTAAGAAGGCAGTCGGTCCACTTGAGAGGCACCTCGATAAGTATGGTGTCCCTTTCTAATAGTGCAACCACAATTTTCTTTGAAACATGGACAATTTGGCATTTTACATTTTTTGTTGTGAGATTGTTTAAATAATATGAAGATTTTTAAATTATTATTTACCAGCAGCATCCCCCCGTTTCACTTGCGTAGCTCACGTTCCCATGGGTATGTGTTATTCTGATGTAAAAGCTATACACCTGTAAGTTTAATCAAAATCCGTTCAATCGTTTGTGTGTGAAAGAGCAACAAACATCCATACATCTATACTCACAAGGTTTTGCGTTTATAGTACATACATACATACATATAATTACGCCTCTTTCCCGTAGGGGTAGGCAGAGACCACTTCTTTCCACTTGCTACGATCCTTACTTACTTGTTTCGCTTTGTCCACTTTCATTATTCCTTTCATACATGCTCTTCGGTTTAGGGTACTTTTGCCCTGGCCTTTTTTCAAGACGTCCCCAATTTGGTCTCGAAACGTCCGCCTCTAGGTCTATCCCTTCCAACCAGGCCCGGATTTGGGGGAGGGCCGGTTGCCCTCCCACATCGTAGCAAACCCTTATAAAGGGATTTTTTGAAATTCCCACGGGAACGGGAATAAACTAACGCTATAGGTCAATCTAGGGTACTTTTTATTCCAGAAAAATATCTCATTCCCACGGGAAAATATAAAGACTGGGTAAAAAGAGCAATACGTACTATTCTGAAACGATAACACCTAGAAACTTTAAATATGGTGTTAGTTTATTCCCGTTCCCGTGGGAATTTGAAAAAATCCCTTATTAAAGGTTATAATAGGTGTCTTATACATCGTAGCCAACCCGTATGAAGGGATTTTTTCAAATTCCCACGGGAACGGGAATAAACTAACACCATATTTAAAGTTTCTAGGTGTTATCGTTTCAGAATAGTACGTATTGCTCTTTTTACCCAGTCTTTATATTTTCCCGTGGGAATGAGATATTTTTCTGGAATAAAAAGTACCCTAGATGTTGACCCGGGTACTCAGTTATCTGCATACCAAATTTCATTAAAATCCTTCCAGTAGTTTTTGCGTGATGCGTGCACAACCACACAAACAGACAGACAGACAGACGGACAGACAGACAGACAAAAATTTCAAAAATTGCTGTTTTGGTATCTACATCGATTACTATAAACAAATTTTCAAAAAATATTTCATGTACAGACACGGCCCCGTTCGAGTTTTATTATATGTATAGACAAACACTGACGCTTTGCTCGGCCCGTGTCTACCCCCTCGCCCCGCGAACTGAATTCGGTCCGCATAATGCATGTGAGTCGGCAGACAACTCATTTTGCGTCGCCGTGTGAATCAAATAGGACTTTTGTATGAAACCGAATGCAGCAGAATTTCTGCAACCGAAATTCTGCTACTCACGACTCACAAAATTACGATCGTTTGGCCTCACTAAATGTAGAGTGTATAACGCGGGTAAAAGTTATCAATTCCTATTCCTATAATATAAGTCGGACAATAAGTCTGACCTACCTAAACAACCTACCCTACCTATATTGTAAAGAATGTCTACAAATATCATGGTCAATATGGTCACCCGTTTCGTTTTCCAACTTATTCTTTCGAAACGAAATTAAACTGTTAAAAACTACTAAAGCACTTATTTCTTCCTCAATATTCTCTGAACCGAACCTTTATTTATTGTTATAAATGAAATATTTGGTAAAAAATGATCGGAACCCATTTAAATGAAATAAACTTTACTAGAACGACTAAATCTAATGCATAATGTAATAATCGCTCACCTGTGAAATGAAAATCCACATCCGGGGAAAGATTCATTTCTACAACCAGGAACAGAGCAGCTAAACACCATAACTTCTAAAATAATTGTAAATTTGTTGAAAATTAACACTATTTAATTTCCCGCCATTTGACATTGAACAAATGTCAACGGTTGATGTTGCCATCGTAGGAACAATATCGTACCCCTAAATTTGGTTTAATTTTTGGTATGCTAAATGTACTTATTTTTAACAGTTTCATATTAAACATAGATATTTTTAATCAGGAAACATATTTAAAAAAAACACTCCTTATTCATTATAGAAAGTACATTTATTTTATAGATTTTATATTGCGATACGTAAGTAAAAAAATGTAGGGGGGAATTTGGAACAGCGATGATGTCAATACTAGAAAGGGACACCATACTTATCGAGGTGCGTCTCAAGTGGACCGACTGCCTCCTTAGAAGCACTTAATCCCGTATGAAATAAGGTAGAAAATCCTTGCGGTTAACAGACACAATAGGATTATCTGTATCCTTGAGCGCTCGTGCTTTTTGGTGATAGACTATTTATCGATTGACAGAATCCCAAACTTCCTTTTCATCTGGCCCTTTATTACTCTTAAGCCAAAAAAATGAGACACAATTAATGTTTAATTGTTCTGGTGCTCATTGAAACCGCACGGTGCTTGACTGAGTGTTTATTGTTTATTTCTGTATGTCTAGATTATCCTGAACTCGATGCACCGGTATCAGCCGCGGCTGCACGTGGTGTACTTGCCGGCGGAAGGACAGGCGCCCGCTCCGGGTACCGTGCCTTACCGCACATTCGTCTTCCAGGAGACCGGCTTCACCGCCGTCACTGCCTACCAGAACCACAGGGTCAGTTTTTTTCGCTCTATTGGCTAGTACACAAAATTGCAATATAAAAAATTGTTTAGGGGTCCAATATATCTCGTGAAATGTGGGTATATCCAGTAATGGAATACCTCTGCCTACCCCCTCGGGGATAAAAAAGGCGTGAGATTATATTTATTTTAATTAAAAATTGTAATTTTTACGATGCGACGACGCATCGCAGTTTTGTGTCCAAACCCTACCCCGTAGGATCAACCCTCTAAGATGTGACATTGATCGAAAAAATCGATTATTTAAAAAGCGATTTTTATCTTTTTATTAATAATTGATTTTTGAAAAATCGATTAATTAAGTAAGTAAGTAACAACTCTTTATTGTACACCAATAAAAATATGCAACAAGTGACACAATGATAAAAAAGTACAATGGGCGGTCTTATCGCTTTAAGCGATTTCTTCCAGACAACCTAATTAAAAGAAAAATATTTTTAAATAGTCGATTATTTTTAATAAATTAAAATTTTTAATATGAAAAATTATCATTTTTTCACATTATTTATCCTTTAACATAAACTTTATTGGTATTACATGGATCTCACAACTTTTTACGGTAGAAGAACTGAGTTGCGAGACTTGGTTATTTTTACAAGTTATGTTTTTGATGGCAAACGTCTTTATGTTTGGCACGTTAAGCTGCATTTTATCCAACAGTGTCTTTTCGCCGCACTAAAACTGTAATAATTCCACTGGGACTTGTCTTCCAGATAACACAACTGAAGATAGCCAGCAACCCGTTTGCGAAGGGCTTCAGGGATTGCGATCCTGATGACTGGTAAGTTTATTAGTTCCTATGAATAATGCCATGCCTTAAAAAGAGGTTTCCTTTGATCTGCATACCTTATCTCATTGCGATTTCATTGACTCTGCTGCTGTAGGTAGATTTCTCTGCACTCTACCATATACTAAGTATTACAGGTACTAAAACTTTACAAGAACAATTTAATTCATTAATTGCTTATTCATCATGTCCTTTTCCTAAAGATACCTACTTTTGACCGAAACGTCTAGACAAACCTCATTTTCATTGCAGGCTTCAGACAAAATAACTGTTGACTGGAATTTCAGTCACAACTACTTTTGAACACAAGCCTGCAGTAAAAACTATTTTTTACTGTCTTCGTCACTCGAAAGTACTTTTGATCGGGCATGAGTGTTGCCTGTAACATCCATAGTACTACAGCAAGGTTTTGAGGTTATAGGACAAGTTCTTTTTAAGTCATTTGCTTTATCTGTCCATTTCTTACTATGCCCAGTTGCAAGTTGTGGCAACAAAGAGGTTGGAAGAAAATCATGCTCTTTCCTAGAGAAACTTTTTCTTTAAACGTCTTTGTGTGGCAAATTTTTACAACTGGCCAGTCCTTTGGAATTATTTTAATTTCAAAATCTTGATGTTGATTAACCCGGTGGTAAGCGCTAGGGTCAAATGGGGTATTTGATTGCCATTTACGATACCTACGAGTGAAGTTATAGGTTGGTATGACCATACCATGCCAATCGTCTGTAAGTTATTATACTTCCATTACGTACTAGGTTCCTATTATTTATAGCACAGATTCATCAATCAGCCTATAGACCACTGCTGGACATAGGCCCCCACGCACGCCATTCAGCTCGATTCTCTACAACTCTCATCCAGCTGCTACTCCGGGCACAGATTACCAAATACTCATTAATTCCTTGATGAGAAAAGTCATCTCGAATATTTTAATTTTCCTCAGTCACCGTGTAAATTTGTAAATCGAAATACGTTTCTTCAACAGCCAGTCAAATGTATTCTTCTAATTTTTGTAGTTTCTATTCTCGCTCAGCCGTATAACTCGTGCACTTCAGAAATTATGAGACGTTTAACGACCCTGTAATCGGTACCACATTCTACGCGTCGCACGTCACAACACATAATTCAAGATGGACGCAAAAGTAGCTTCATTCAAAGTCGGACGTTTCGACACACGGTGACAATTTAGTTTTACGACCGCCGCAGGAAAGAGTTACGCGACAGTTATGGGGGACACGTTTTCCGTTGAAGAATCCGTCGCGCCCGGGAGTTTTTACCCGGCTGTACCAGAAAGACTGTTATGTTTTTTTATCGAATTACGGCAAAAAGGTTACGGTTATGTTTTTAACAGTGTAAATGAAACCGCGCGGAATAGCTAGTTTAGGTACTATACATATAAGTCTAGGTACTTATACGTACACGTACACCTAATAATTTTGATTATTGCTGTGTATCAGCGTACTTGTATGATTTTCTCTATGCTAAACATGACTTTATCACAGACCGAGCGATAAAAAATACGATGTACGGTGTTACGTGATATAAGTAAGCACTTACATCACATAATCCATACCTACTTCTACAAGCATAGCTTTGTAAGACTTGTGTGTATCAGGGCCGGATCTATCATATGGCTTTTTGGGCTTCAGCCCAGGGCCCCCAGCTAAGTCAAGTCAAAGTCAAAAATAAACGATAATGCAAAAAAATCTATAATATTATTAAATTAAACTGATCGTAAGGTTTGCAGCCCTGCAAATCCTGCGATTAATCAAACCCATTCAATTCATTTAATTCAAGTCTACGCTGTGGTACTTCGAACTGAACTGAGTAATTAGGTGGGCCCCCACTTAGTATTAGCCTAGGGCCCCCTAAACTCGCGGTCCGGCCACGGTGTGTATAGTATAGTGCCGACGGCGCCTGGTTTCTGTCGGCGCTGGGCAGAGCATAAGATTTACGGCTTCACTCGTTCCCGAGTATGTGTTGAGGAGGTGGTTTATGTGATACTGTACATTATATGCTGCAGGGACTGAGAGGCACGGAAGTGTTGAAATATTTAGTTATCTTGAAAACCTATACTGATAAGTATAAGAGTAAGTATGTAAAATTGAGTCTTTGTTAGTATGTCTGGAACTACTGAACCGATTAAAAAAAAACCTGTCGATAATATGAAGCTACAGTATTCCTGATAGTTAGCTAGGCGAATAGGGGAATTTTCGGTAATACTCGAGCGTGGCAGTTTAAGATATGAGAGATACCTTAGACCTAATAGAACAACCTTGTAAAGTATTTAGCTCTATATGTAGTGACGCGCGCCTAGGATAGACGATCAGATTAGTAAAAAAAAATCAATAGTCTGAAATACTCGAGCGCGTCGAATTAAGATATTGGGGGTTGATTTTAGTGTTTTAAGACTAAATTTAACTAATCTGACGATAAGTCCTTGACGCCTCGCCTCCCTAACTATGAATTGTTAATCCAAGGACAAAAAGCATGCTGGGCTGATTTTTTTAAACCCAACGAGCGTACCTAACTCATATAAACTAAAAAATATGTTATTATAATTCATGAAACCTAAAAAAACAAGCTTTTGTATGTATGGCACGCGTTATAAAAAAATAAATGAGTCCAAACTTGAGGGGCTTACTAGCCATTGAGGAGTTGCGATATCCTTGTCCTGGTTCCATCATCAGATCAGCACGGTCGTACCATAATATTGCATTGTTACCGAACTTACAACAAGTATTTTCTAAATTTCAGCTCAATCGGTTGAAAATATCTGCTTCAAAATTGAATTGTAAGATTCCACCCCTAAACCTGATAGTGAGCCCATGGCCGGACCGAGTCTGTTACACATGCCTCAGAATTAATTCTGGGTCCTGCAGATTTCATCACGATGTTTTCCTTCACAGTGTTTGTTTCAAAGTTTTTGAAAAACACATTGGTGCATGCCAGGATTGTAGCTCGAGACCTCACGCATGCGCACTGCTCTTTATGAAATTAAACTTTACAGTGATATAGCTTCATAAAAAACAACCACTACTTTTGACCAAGAAAAGCCGTCAAAGTAGCTTGCAAACCTTAGTTGATAAATCCCGTTCTAAAACTCCAATAGCATTTCTCATCGACTGTACAAAACCAAACAAGTCTATTTCCCCAGCTTTTCCACTCGCATATACGCGTGTAACAATAACAAACAAACCGTGCAACCAATGTTTACACTGCTGTTACTGCAGCCACTGCATTGGTTGGCGGCCCGTATAAATCATCCTGCCCTCTCTGTACTAACAGTGATTTTATATATTCACTGGTAATTCGCGTCTGGCAGCCAATCGTTAGTTTTAAAGGTGTTTGTGTTTTCCGCGCACCTGTACATATATTTATCAATAAGGTAGGTACCTATTGGGTGCAGCCCATTTGACCGCCTTCTTGAATAAGGCGTGGGTTCAGATAGGTAGGTTACGCAAAATGACAGAATTTCGGATAAGCAAAATACATATTATCAGATACCTAAGCAGATCATGGCAAAAAAATGATTCTGTTTTAAGTCTACCCAACAGTTCGGTCACCGGACTACTGGTCTGGACGTTTTTTTTTTTAAATATTTACTTATAATCATAGACATGACTATGCTCCGACAATGCACGCTAAATGTAGTCATTTTCTCAAACGTAAAGTAATTGATATACTTAAATCTTCTAAAAACATAAAAATATTTTTTATCTGTTCAGAGAATTTTGAAAACAGAACGATAACTTAACAGCGCGTTAATTTAAATCTAAATCCATGAGTGCAATAAATCAATAGAACACCATTAATTATCCCATTTCAAAGACAGAGAAAAAATATCGTCACATGTACAAACAGTTAGCTAGAAGAGGATAAAAAATTACGTATCATAAAGTTTTTTGGTTTTGACTTCCTGGTAATAGCGATTAATAATCTTAGCCTCTAAACACATATCGAGCGGAAGCGGACGCGGACGCGAAGCAGACTTTGTCAATCAACTGCTGTGCAGGTATATTTTTTTTTACCTACATCTCTAAAATACACTAAATGTTTGGTGACCCGTCTGCTCGATGGCCCCCTTTTCTATTATAAAAAAAATGTGCCTGCAGATAATCCGTACCTGCTATTCGTATTAAACTAAACTTAGTAGTAGGTAGATACGTAATAGAAAGTAGACGGTAGTATATCGTGTCGGTCAAGCAGCGGATTCCTGCGGGCACACGATAACACATAAGCTATTATCTCGCAAAATATTTACCAGACCGGATATAACAGGTTTTCTTAACCGCTCAATGACCAGCTACATCAAGCGATGTCGCAAAAATGTAGGTAGGTTCATACTAAATGACCCTCGGTAGGTGAGAGGTTAATAGAGTCGCTATCCGCGTCTGTCTGTAGGTATATCCGCTAACTCCTCCTCCTGTTTTTGACTTCTAGAAAGAGCTATGAACGGGAAAGGTTTTTGTAATAATGTAAATTTTAGAATACGCGCTCGCTTCCGCCCGCACCGTGTTGTAGGTCTTCTGTACCGTAGAATGTCATTTGTCGCGCGCTGTCATAATAAGGAATTAGCGCGAACTGTAATACGACTCCGCCTACTGGGCGGGCTGTAATCAACACTACTATGTTTTATCTATTTGAGTTATGAGAGTATATTTGATTATGAAAATAGCTGTACATAGTAGTATAAAGTAGCAGCGTGGATCTCTGTTTCCCGTTCCCACGGAAATTTAGAAAAACCAAAAAGAACATTTAGTTAGTAGATGGAAAAAACATCAAAGTGCGAATCGGACTTACACACGTAGGATTCATGTATGGCCTCTCTAGTTTTTATTTTTATTTTATTTGTATTACAAGTATTTGTTGTTGTATAGGCAACAGAAATACACATTTTGTGAAAGTTTCAACTAGTATCTACTAGTACGCTTTATGATAAATAAACAGACAGACGGACAGCGGAATTATTATATTCTAGTAACTATAGCGGTTCTGCACTGTTTCACCCGCGTAGTTCCCGTTCCCGTGGGAATCCGGGAATAAAATATAGCCTATGATACTTCAGGAATATTGTAGTTTCCCATTGGTGAAAGAAGTTTTTAAATCGGTCGAGTAGTTTTTCTGTTTATTCGTTACAAACATAAAAAAAGACGTGTGGCACTCGGGGACTGCCGCGGTAAAGCTATTGCATAGCATTATGTATCAACAAGACTGCCGAAAAGAAACGACGTTAGACAATGCACGGCCTTCAAGCCACACCTCCGTGCCCGTCGGAGTGGGGAGCGTGAGGTTTTTTTTCGTTACGGAATTTCTGGATTCGGTCCCCGCGCTCAAGGCCCTCGATAGAAGCTATGCAATAGCTTAAAAATACAAATGTTTCCTCTTTTCCATATGAGTTTAGATGTAGATAGTGTCCCGTTGGCACCCTAACTCTAAAAACAGCTTCTAACTTACCGAAATGGTGTTTGCAGTCCCCCGGAGCAGAGCCAGCAGCGAAGCACACCGCGCAGGCGCGACGTGCCGCCAGCGGAGCCCTGCCCGCAGCTCTCGCAGCCCTATGCCGCCGAGCCCAGCGCATGCGGCCCTCTCTACGCAGCGCACGCGCATACCGTTCGGTAAGATTTAGGGTTCGTCTGCATTCCACGAAGAAATTCTTAGTCTAAGAAAGCCTTTTTCCTTTTTAGCCGACTTCAAAAAAGGAGGAGGTTCCCAATTCGTAGCGTGTTTTTTTTAATGTTTGTTACCTCAGAACTTTTGACGGGTGAACAGATTTGGATGATTCTCTTTTTATTTTGAAGCTGATGCTTCCAATGTGATCCCATTTTAATTTGGTCCAGTCCGTACATATTCATTACTAGCTCGACGGTGAAGGAAAACATCGGGAGGAAACCCGCAGATCTCAGAATTAATTCTGAGACATGTGTAGAAGACCCGGTCCGGTGATGGGCTCCCTATCTATCACGTTTAGGAGTTCAAGGAATGTCTCGTGATAATTGGGTTTACCAGTGTGAAATACCTCTGCCTACCCCCTCGGAGATAAAAGGCGTGAGTGTATAGTGTTTTTACTAAATTGTATCACTCTGTTTCGGAAGGCACGTTAAATTGTTGGTCCCGGTATTCGCTGTGTTTACGCACTATGGAAGTCGTTAAGCCATGTCAGATACCCTTGGGTGGCTTGAAAAATTCTGACTATTAAGTGGCCACTAGCTTAACACCATCTCCCAATCCGCGGTGGGCTCGCGTGGGAGATTATAGCCCATACTTCCTCATGTGTGAGGAAAGACCCTTAGCTCAGCAGTGGGCTGTTACGGGTTGTCGATGAATTGATGTAATGGCAACGTTTACATACACGCTCTAGTGATTAATAATGTGGTGTTTTGTTCAAGGTACCAACCACATGCTGGTCATAATAGTGCCTACAGTGCTTACTACGCGCACAGGTAGCTCTGCAAGCGAAAACGAGAAGACATGTGATATACACTATAAGATAGAGAGAGAGAGGGATTGTGGAATTGTAAAGACAACACGGAGGTTGATATGGTAATTTTATAAGGCGCTGTTTTTACAAGCTTTTATTTAACTTGCTATGTACTCGTACCTATGTTTGTTCGGGTGGAATCTTCCAACTCAATTTTGAAGCAGATATCTTCAACCGTTTAGTTTGGATGACAATCCATGGTTAGCTGTGTGACGTCGTTCTAAATCCAACATGGCGGAAAACCCAAGATGGCGGAGTTATCCTCGTTGGCACCCTTTGGGTACGGAACCCTAAAATCTAGTAGTTGGAGGAAATTATTGTAATAGTGCACGAACCCTCAACGGAACGGAAAATCAATTTTTTTAATAACCTTCTAAATTAATTTTTATTTGGCGATTATGATTGAAAGACCAAAAATTTTATTGACTGTGCACATAGCTAAATGTCTCGCCTAACACAATGTGTAGTTATTGTCGCCGTTTATTTCGTACAACATGTAAAGAATATAACTTGTCTACCTATCCAAAGATATAAAAAATTCTAAGATGAAAAAAATATTGATTAAAAATAAAATATATTTTAAAAACAATTGTGAAATTCCAATTGTAAGTTTTGTAGAATTAAGAATGTTGCAATGACATCATCAGTGCCTTCTCTTTGTGATAGATAAGCCATGTCTAGCGTAGTAATGTATTTTTTTGTAATCATGTTACCACACTATGGAATAAGTAGTAATATTGTGAAGCTATTGAGTCAATAAGACGAAAAAACTATGTTTTTAATAAAGAGATTAAAATATAATAGGGCATAGAGGGGACAAAGCGAGGAAAATTTTAAGCCAAAAGTTATTCCACGTGGAATAAGTCTAGTACAATTTCGACCGAATGACAGCTTGCGTTCATACTAACTGTCATGACGCTTGAGCTTCAAACATGCTTCAAAGTTTTGTATGAAAATATTCCCAATGTCCTAATATTTTAATATCTTTGGTTTTTAACGGTTTTTTTATATAAAAACTAGCGACCCGCTCCGGCTTCGCACGGGTCCAATGCTTATAAGATTTTCATGAATTTTCTTTGCTATGAACCTCACGGAGCCCGAGACCTTTTCAACGAATGCAAAACCGTGGATATCGGTTCGTGCGTTCTGGAGTTATAGCGCCGGCGTCAGGAAGGAAAACCCGACTTATTTTTATATAGTAGATATTTTCAATGTCAATGAATTCACCTTTGTGCCAAATTCGTAACCAAAGAAACTTCTCGTAGTTTTAAGTTAAGATAGACTTTATGTTTGTATATTTATTTATAGCTATTAAATATAGATGAAGCGTAATTTGATATTTTTATTTCTGGTATTTTATTGTAGTATCGATTGTGTTTAAAACTCAAAGGTTTAAAATGATAAAAGTTTACCATAAATATTTTCTATACTAATTTCTCTCATTCTCTATACTAATATAGAGGAAAGATTTGTATTTTGTATGTTTGTATCCAAAGAGGTTGGAAGAAAATCATTCTCTTGAGAGAAACTTTTTCTTTAAACGTCTTTGTTTGTATCTTTGTTACGAATAACCTCAAAAACTACTGAACCGATTTCAAAAATTATTTCACCAATAGAAAGCAAGAATATCCTTGAGTTACGTAGGCTATATTTTATTCCACATTACCACGAGAACGGGAACTACGCGGCAGCAGGTGGGAGCACATCCAGCCGAGTCACGGAAGAAACTACTTCCCGGGGCTCGGACTTAGAGAAGAACACAAATTCATGAACTGTAAAATTATTAAAAAGATAACTATGTTTTTTTTCATTTTCTTGCCACTTGAGATTTATCCGTATTTTTATCACCCGCGTAGGTACCTATTTCTTGATTTGAACGTCATTAAAAATTAAAAATGAAGAAACCTAAACATTATTTTCAAATACCTATTCAATGATACCCCCACTTAATATTTCGTCGACTTTCATATTATTCTTTTTCACAATATGCCGTCAAAAAAGAAAATATTTACACAGTATTTTGAATTGAAAACATCTTTATTAAAAACCTGAAATTTTGTTACAAGTTCTCGATGTTCACTGAAACCAACATGTTATTACGAGCTGAAACTAAAAAACTAATAACCGAACTTCACAAGAAGAAACTACATTAGGAAAAACGTGTACTGCATTTGTTCGGGCAATTTCTCTATTTCGGAGGTTTTGAAATGCGCCTTTTCGCTGAGAGTGTAAGTCATCACGTGGTTCACCGTAGCTGCCCCTGGCTCTTCATGGTTGACGAATACTTTTGAGGATACAGTTTCTTCGTATTCTTCGCCTACTAATTCAGGTTCTGGTTCGATCAGTTCTTCGAATGGCAAAATTATAGTGGTAGTCGTCACAACGGGCTCCATCACGTACGGTTGGTAGAATTCTGGGGCAGGGGTAACTGGCATTACAGAGTCGTAAAAGTTAGGTTTTGGAGTTACAGGGGGGTATTGGTGAAGAGGGGACACGATTTGGGTTTCGTAAGGATAGTAGTAATTGTAGTGAGCATGGTCGTAGTGTACGTGGTTCTCGGGGTAGATTTGTTGTGGGGCGTATTCGTAAGGAGCAAATGGATTTTGTTGGAAAAAGTCTTGTTGGATATTCTCCTGTGGTTGTACGGAATATTGGTAGTAGGTGTTGTTTTCTCCGGGACTTTGGTTCATTTTGCACATTTGCTCCTCTAAAGGTACGAATTCAATTTGTGAAGTAGTGTTTTTAGAGTCACAAGCATCTTTTAGGATTGAAGTTATTTCCTTAGCTTGCTCGTTGGCAGCAACAGCTAAGTCTGACAATATTTCTGTGTCAGGTCGGAACTCGATTCCGTATTTATCAGCGATTTCCTGGGCAGTCATCATTTTCTCTATAGCAATGTTCTGGTATTCATTGTTAGATTTTATGTGTTTGAGTAATCGTGTTACAAGCTGAGTGCTGTCCATCGGGGTTTCAGCGGACCTCTTCTTTCTTAAGCCGTTTTCGTCGAATTCTTTATCAGTGTGACTCAAAGCAAAAGAGAGAAGGTTTGCCATTTCACTCTGTATCGCCATAGTAATTTGATTGGCTATTTCTTTGATGTCCTCCAGTTGTTCTTCGGCCGTCTTGTTGGTGTTGGTCACTTGGGACATGAGAGCTGCTGAGGATGTAGGGTAGAAATTGGCTCCTGGCATCACAAACATGTCCATCCAATCCATTTTCGCGCCATGGAAGTCTTTGACCACGTCGTCGTCAACGTCAACATATTTTAGGGCATCTCGACCGCTTACCTCCTCTGTTGGGTTGCTATCATCATCGTGTGCATATATTAATGAGCTCTGAAAAAAAATACACTATTTAAAGGTATATTGAACTGCTTTCGCGGCATTATATTCATTATGTTGACGTATTTGTGAATCGTTTAGTATAATTAATTGGTATAATTTTCAAGGCAGTGAACTTAATATACAGCATTGTAAGAATGAAAGCGTTGAGAGGTTTATTAGATTTAAGAGATGGTTAAGTTTAAGTTTACTACTTATGTATTTTTACCTGAATGATCAGAGCCAGGACCAAGTATATTTTAGCCATGGTGACGACGTAATACTACACTCACATTAGCACAACGCTTTTTATAACCAAGGCTATCATATATTAGGAAACGAAGAAATTCTTGTGGTAATAATTATTGCACACTGATAGGGAAGGTAATGTAATTTAGTGCTTTATCATTGTGAAATATGGTTGTAATTTCATTATTTATCTTTGTCTTGAAAAATATAAAATCGGGGTGAAACATTTGTATTCTTCATTCAATCCAAGATTTTTTGTAATGAAGCTCCTATTATTGTTTTATTTGGAATGTTCGTATCTCAATGTAGGTATAACCAGATATCTTAAATGTTGTCTGTCTGCCTTAGATCGTATTTGTTGCTTCTAATGTAGGTATACCAAGTTTTTAGCTCTTCATGTTTTAAACATACTTACAACCAAAGATATTATATATAGAAAGACGTAGATATGTTACTAGAGCACGGAAAATGAGGCCGACAAATGTAGCTAATTAACCACATTTTATTTAGTCGCATTGTATTTCAAGTCGTATTTTAAGCGCTTTTAAGTCGTATCTTAACAGATAGCTCTCTTTTTCATTATTATTCGTTTCGTATCATCTTTCCCCGTCATTGTTGTATCCTATAAATACGCTAAGAAGTAAGTATGTACATGTTGTAGCACACTCGTAGGGGATCAATTTTCAAACGCAAGCAGTATGAATATAACTTATCCTTACTTTAATATCTTTGCTTACAACAATCTTAGTAGGTATACGTGTATAAAAAGTTTTTAGCTAAATCATTTGATTTAAAATTGTAGATTATGACACCCCGGAGATGAAGTCGAATTTAGCGTCATTTCGCACTTATAATAAAATTTAATTGAATTTATTTGTACAACAGATACACACTTCAAACTCTTTTAAACAGTTTAGGCTACAGTCTGCTCCAAAAGAAAAGTCTCTTTATCAAGTACACCCGAGCAATAAACCTTATGCTCACGACATTAACCTTGAGGTCGGCAATGGTATTCCATTCCGCGAAATACCCTCTGTTCACCACTATATTTTTGGAAACCCTAAACGTGACAGGCGGTGATCCCATTGTCGGATCGGGTAGATACCTACTGTTACACATGCCAAGCATGCGAATTCATTATTAAAACAAAATCATTATCCTACTGCCAGTACAGTCGGGTAATTTTATTAAGTGAAAGGGTGTGGAATTTGTAAAATTTGATGACCCAATTAACCTACGTAATTTGGAATACATAGGTATATTTAATTCACCCCGAAGCCGCAAGCGATCAAGATGTCAGCCGTGAGGTCAGACTTCGGTGTCACTCACATTGACAACTGAATAACAATGTAATAAATAATTATAAGGTAGCTGCTTAACCTTGAACTCGACTGGCATTCGAATGGACATGCCTAGATTACTTTAGCTTACCTATCAAAATTATGCTTGCGATTGCTTAAATGTAGTTTTGATACATAATAGACATAAATTCCAATAAGTAAGTATGTAATGTAGGTAATTACTCGACCGACAGAAGTGGTGTTTAACCTACTCAGTTTGTTGAGGGTTAAGGAGTAACATAGGGTATATTATATCCCCATATTCCCACGGTAACGGGAACTACGCGGGTGAAACCGCGCGGAACAGCTAGTACAATATTTGTATACATAATTACTTATTACTAGCTTTGCCCTTTGCTTTCATTCGCATTCTCGTTCCCGTTAATACTGGAATAAAATATAGCGTATGTTACTTCCTTCCATTAGCGAAATAATTTCTAAAATCGGTCCAGTAGTTTCGGAGCCTATTCAATTCAAACAAACATAAGTATACTAACAAATCTTTCCTGTTTATAATATTATTGTAGATGTAGACAAAGTAACGTCATAAAAATCTTAGGCCTCTCTTCTTGTGGAATAGACTCGGACTCTTTGTGTAGTTAAACAAAAACTTACCCGAACAAAATTTATTACAAAACATGACAAAGGTAAGTCTCTATTGTCTATAGGTACTGTCTAGGGCCCGTCTGTGATACTATAGAGACTTACCTTTGTAAAATATTTTCTTTTCTTAATTAGGTAAGTATATAAAATGACATCGCAATTCCAGGCATATAATCGTGCACATGGCAATGTGACATGCAAAGACGTTAGGAAAGAGAATGATTTTCTTTCAACCTTTTTGGTGACATGCGTCAATAGTAGATTGTGTCATAAGGGAGCAAAACTATATTTTTAAGACATCGAAGTAAGTCGACGAGATCACTCTTGTAATAATTGATGAACCAGGTTTCTAGGTGTGTAAGTTAAGTGGTACCGTTTTTATGCATCGAAAGTTGAAAGTCTACCCTCTTCCATACGATTTACTCAT
Organism: Ethmia dodecea; assembly: GCA_963855545.1. NCBI lineage: Eukaryota > Metazoa > Arthropoda > Insecta > Lepidoptera > Depressariidae > Ethmia > Ethmia dodecea. The sequence goes on from OY979453.1 coordinate 4,410,674, forward strand.
AAATTGTCTAATTGTAAAAGAAATCGTTTAAAACAATGCAGCTATTTTTCCTCAACATTTATTTACAACTATAATTAAATTACAATAATTTAATCTTGCAGCTAGAACATAAACTTGCTTAATACACCGGTGCCGCTAATTCACCGTGCCTCGGGCAGTACGGCACAGATCTATAAGCTGGTGGGGGATATACGGGTGCCCCACCAGCAGATGGATAAGGTGCCCCAGTGTGGTATGGGGGTGCCCCACTTGGCGGATATGAAGGCGCGGTTGGCGGGTACGTTGGTGGCCTTGATGGATATGGTGACGGAGCTTGCGAGTAAGTTGGAGTGGCTGGGGGATAAGATGGTGTAGGACTAGGGGGATAAGATGGGGCACTCGGAGGGTAATTTTGTGGATAGGGAGGGTATGACGGCTTAGAGCTCGGTGGTGGGGGATACTCTGGGTACGAGTAGCTGTACTCACAAGGGCACGGGGGAACTGCGGGTGGATATGGAGGAGGGCACGGAGCAGGCGGTAGTGGATATGAAGGGGTTGGTGGTTGGTAAGGTTGGTAAGGATATTCATAATTATACGATGGCCATGATTTTGGATAAGAATATGTGTAATCTGGCGTGCCTTCTACGGGGGGGTAATAAGGTAAGGCTGTCGAAGAAATCGTGATCGTGGGAGGTGATGACGAGGGAGATGAGACAGTAACAGCGGTGGGTGGTACGGGTGAAGGAGACATATAAGAGTATATAACTTGTGGGGAGGACGTGGGTGGTGAATACTCGTAGTTGGATGGGTAAGTGCACGGTTGCGTCTCGTATGACGTCACACTGGACTGGTAGTCACTGGGCGGCGCCGGGGTCGTTGTACTCGACGATGTCTTTGGCAGCAATGCTGTGAATTAAGACGAGGCATTTTTAAAAGATAAAGGTAAATTATTTTCAGTTCAAAATAACAAAAAATCAAAATCATTTATTTCTGTAGGTAAAAAAAATACACTCTCAAAGGGCACTCTAAACTCTACCATGAAAATTGGCTAAATGTAAACAGCAGTCCATCTCCACGTACGTTAGTAGCGTCGTAAATTCTACAAAAGTACTTAAGTTGTGTTTTATATTTCGCCAGATACCACAATTTTTATACCTATGTCCATAGATTCAATGCAGCGAAATAATTACCATAAATTACGCGTCTTTAGATTATAGTGCTATTCGATGCAGTAGAATATTGTCTGTTTAGTGTGAACTTGGCTCATTTTTCACAAGTTCTTTGAAGGTGCTATAGAAGACAATTAGTTAATTGCTTCACCTAATGATGACTCTCCTAAAATTCTTAAGCCAAAATATGCTTCGATGGCGCAACAATGTTTACAAAATTAAAAACGTCTACTTACGTGACGGATACAAAGCGCTGATCATCTGATTCATTCTGTCGTTAAGATTTGCTAGCTGGAATTGGATTAAAGAAAGTGAATTAAATATGGGATATATAACATTTATTTACAAAGAAAATATACATTAATTTACAATAATTACAAATAAAAAAAAAATCTATATTAAGTATCATAATTGTACCCGACTGCAGCAAAGTATTTAAATAACAAGGATTGAGCATATTCTAGCATACTGTGTCTCTGTTAGTTGACGTCAACCTAATTAGAAATCTACGTCAAATCGAACTTAGGCCTTTCGCGCGAGAGGTGAGCTTACTTCCGGCCAAGCAACCGTTGCACTCATCAATTGTTAGATTCATACAAAGATTCAGATTTTTAGATATGTCCAGCATCCGCACCACTTAATTTTTAATTGAGTTTTATCTAATTTGCCGCTTTATTTAGCAATGATAGACTAACCATAAAACATACTGTTGATATCCAAGTATTCTCTACACTCGGTCGGCGTCATTTTGGGTCTTAGTTCAAATCGCAAATGTCAAATTGAACGCGAACGAACAACGCTGTCGGATATTCAAGATTGTCTTAGATAGTAACCTTTTCAGGGCTAAACGGTAAACAGATCTAGAGGAAATTTGGCAAGGAGATCTTAGATAAATCTTAAGGAACGTTAAGCTAAGTCTAGTCTAATAATAAAGTTCATATTACCTGTGTCTGTTGCAGAGTATGCAAACTGGATGGGGTAGCCGCCGCATAGCTCAGGGCTATACTTAGCGCACTCAGCCGAATTATTAATAACAATAACATTTTTAATTTCGAATTAGAAACGAATTGAAGAAAAAATATGCTGCTAGAGTCACAGCATCTCTGATGGAAACTGATTATTGTTCGTGTTTAAATAATGATGAATGTAATCGGCGTCAAACGTGATTAATTGGTGATGAAATGGAACTTGATAACAAAGTGTTAGATGTTATGATAACGTTTAGTTATAAGTTTAGATAAACTTTGTTGTGCGTGAGGATAAGAGCCGGAGATAGTTTAGAGGAGAATTATGGAAAATGATTCTAAATATAAAAGACAACTGGATTTATGTGATCTTTATTTTAATAAATTGATAAGGGGGGTTTTGCCTCATAATTCAATACAGAAAATAAAAGTTTATTTGTTATATTCCCGTGCACTTACGAACAAAGTTTTCTAGACACATTCGAACTAGAATTTAAAATGTTTCTAAACATCATATTATTAAATCACCTTCCAATTTATCTACTAACTACTCCCGATATTCTAAATATTCAATTATCACAGCCACATCTGCAGCTGAAGGCTTACGACTCTTTACCTTCCCAGACAGTACTTCAAAACCCAGCACCACCATCGCCACAACAGCGCCGAAAGCAGTTAACCCTAATAAAGGCGCTACGTCACCGAACTTGACTCTCTCTGCGAGCAATGAAGCTCGGCACGGAGGAGGTTTAATCTTCAGTCGGGAGACCAGACGGTCGGCAAGCCCCGTTTCGAGGAGCCAGGCGCTTTTTGAGCGGAAGATCTCGGTCCACTGACTGCGTTTGGCCGCTGTAGTCCACGTTCGACTCTGATAATCAAATCAAATTTTTATTCTACATAGCTGTTCCCCAGCGTAAATCCCGGGCTCAGAAAAGTAAGGTTTCCATTGGTAAAAGTTTTTTTAAAATCTGTCCAGCCCCCTAGCCAAGTGGCATTGCACAATCTAATCGAATGTTCTTTTAGATTGATATGTATGGGATTGACATTAGCGTTAGCGCTCTTTGGCAAGTGATAATGTCAATCCCATACATATGACAATCTAAAAGAACATTCGATTAGATTGTATATTGCACTTGGCTAGGGAGGCAGTAGTAGTTTCGCTTATTTATTTAAAAAACCGGCCAAGTGCGGTCGAAAGAAAAAGTTTTTCTCTTAAATGAATTTCTTCCAACCTCTTTGGATGTTACATCCTGACTAATATAAGCTATGTTTTATTTTGTGAAAAAATATCAATGGAACGGAAATAATAGATTTGTGCAGGCATCACCGCTGATTAATCAGCTTTATTTAGGTTTTACATGCGCGTAACTCGATGTTGTGTAAAAATTTCAACGCAATCGGTGAAGAACTTAGAAAAATCTAATATTATAACATTTTTCTTTGCCAAAACCATTCGTAGAGATAAATTATAGTTGAAGCGATCTTCATAGGCGTAGCTAGGGGGAAGGGGGGAAGATGGGGGGTTGGGCGTCTTGGACCGGGCGTACCCACCCTAGAAAAATACCCTTCCTCATACATAAAATAACTTCATCCTCAATTACCGAAACCGGAAACCGTCTTCAAAAAGCGACTCAAATTCAAAATTTATTCTTAAACTACATAGTTTTGGTCAGAACACAGATAAAAGAAAAATAATAGTAAACATTTTTGTAATAAGTATACAGTTTTGTCAGGACATTTGACGAATTTGTCTTTGGTCAAATTACCACTTGCATATAGTGGACGAAGCGAAAGAAGTATGTAAGGATCGTAGCAAGTGGAAAGAAGTGGTCTCTGCCTACCCCTACGGGAAAGAGGCGTGATTATATGTATGTATATTTCTATATATTATACCTATTGCATATTATATTAATATCTTTACCTCAGGGATAGTATCAATATGCTGCAATTTGCAGAGCTGATCGTCACTAAAGGTCTTCAAGTGGGGGTAGATCTGGTTGAATTCGGTGTGGTAAGCTGTTTGCCCCTCTCTGATCAGCTCCACGCCCCGCTTCATGTCCTGGTACAGTTTTGGGGTCATCTTCTTCTTCTTCAGGTATTCCAGATCCGTCCAGTTCGTTTCCACCTGTGTATGTAATTGAAGTGTATGTGATCTTAGAACATGGTTCTAAATTATTCTGTTTTATAATTACTAAATCTAATTAAATAGTAAAATCGAATCAGAATAGGGAAATTCTCAGAATAACCATCGTCTCAGATATAGGTCGTGGAATACCTAACAAAAAATTGCGAAGTTTTTTAAGTGACGACTGATCACATGCGTGGACAGGCCTATGCCCAGCTGTGGGTGTCTAACGGCTGCTGTAATGCTAATGATCGTAAAATGCCAAAAAAATATTTGTGCTTTAACAGAGTTGTAAAAGAGTAATAAAGTAAAAGTTTTATAATAACTAAAATCATGAAATGTCAAAATCTAGAGTTATTTTCCACTATCAGATTCAGTGTTGCACTCCAAAAAAAATGTTAGACACGTACATCAAAAAACAAATATTTCATATAGTCAAAGTCCTCGGAAGCGATGGCGTATTTGGAGTCGCCGAGCTCCCGGAGAGAGCCGGGGCCTCCAACACCGCTGCTCATGAGTGCTGACACGATGGCCGACGTGTAGTACGCATGCACCAACATGGCTGACACCGACATCACCATAAAAGACCAGCGGCCGGACGCGCCTTCCGGTACAGCGCTTGCGTCTGCCGACAGAATCATTGTTAGAGTTCTCAAATAAATAGGTAGATAATTTTTGTACGCGTGTATGTTATAAGATACCTTATATGACAGTTTGGTGGCCACTAGCCTAACACCACATCCCAATTCGCGGTCTACCCACAAGGGTATACTCATCTGAAAAGAAAACAAGTCTTCTTTTTCTAAGAACTAGGAAACCACGGACTGGAAATTTTCAATATCAAATGGTCTGACACGTCTCAGACCCTATTGTTAAAAGGTAATCTATACATCTATACATATAATAAAACTCGAACGGGGCCGTGTCTGTACATTAAATATTTTTTGAAAATTTTAGCGGTAGTGTATATAGTTATCGATATAGATACCGAAACACCAATTTTTGGAATTTTTGTCTGTCTGTCTGTCTGGTTGTGCACGCATCACTGAAAAACTACTGGACGGATTGTGATGAAATTTGGTATGGAGATAACTGAGTACCCGGGTCAACATCTAGGGTACTTTTTATTCCAGGAAAATATCTCATTCCCACGGGAAAATATAAAAACTGGTTAAAAAGAGAAAAACGTACTACTCCGAAACGATAACACATAGAAACTTGAAATATGGTATGTAGGTGTCTTATATGTCGTAGGCAACCACTGTGAAGGGATTTTTTGGTAGTTCCTACGGGAACGGGAATAACGGGATCATTTAGAAATTAATAAATTGGTTATGCTAATTGTCATATCCATACTCTTTTCTGCTTTAATGCTATTTTCTTTTTCATTGATAATGTCTTGGTGACATTTTTGATATTTATTTGACACAAATACAAAAGGATAAAAGAATTATCAGTTACAAAATGAAATAGTTGAGAAAAAATATTTTCAGAAGACCAAGTTGAAACTGAAATTACAAAACTTGAATAATACATACCTAATACAGAAAAATACTAATGTCATGAAAACAGAAGGAATCCACCTACAAAGGTCAGCCATCCTTCACACATTTTGTTAGTCCCTCCAATATTAAATTTTATTCGTTTGGATGAAAGTTTTATAGAAGGAAAAACCCCGTTTGACGTCCTATTAGTACCGAGAAATACGTACTATTCCGAATCGATTACACCTAAAAATAAAAACTCACGCTTTATGTCCCCGAGGGGGTAGGCAGAGCGTATTCTATTTCTCGATATACCCACTTTTCACGAGATATTATTTGGACCCATAAACGTGATAAGTGTGTGCTCATCGCTGACTTTAAATATGGTATTTAGGTGTATTATATGTCGTAGGAAACCGGTATGAAGAAATGCTGCTGAGCTGATTTACAGAACGGGAATAAACTGGATCCACGCGGGCAACGCCGCTGGGCACCCGCTAGTATTTAAAATATGTTCAGTTCTTTTTACACGAAGTCCGTTGTGTATTAATAATTAAGGCACTTAACACCCACCTTGCTGCAGCCATGTAGCCAACACACCAATATAAGCGCCTTCCTTTTCCTCAGGCTTCCTCGAAGTTACCCTCTGCGAGAGAGCCAGCACTATGCAAATGCCTAGGCAAGTCCACCAGACCCCAGGGCTAAAGGGCTCCACGTACATGTTGCTGCTGCTTGCTCTTTCAGCTAGGTAGGCGAAGCCCACTCTAAAAGATATATATATAATATAATCTCACGCCTTTTATCCCCGAGGGGGTAGGCAGAGGTATTCCATTACTGGATATACCCACATTTCACGAGATACATTGGACTCCTAAACGTGATAGGTGGTGAGCCCATCGCCGGACCGGGTCTGTTTACACATGTCTCAGAATTAATTCTGAGACCTGCGGGTTTCCTCACGATGTTTTCCTTCACCGTCGAGCTAGTGATAACTCTAAAAGATGATAGTCTGATATAAATCACTCGCTTACATAAACTGTGTTCACAGGCTATGAACGACTGGAATTTGATTTTGACGTTTTCGCAAGAACGAGGGTAAGGGTTTCCGCAGCCTGAAGCCTAAGTGTCAATGCACACGTACCACAACCACACCCACCACATCAGTCAAGTAGGTTACGTGTGATTTGTGTCTCAGCTGCTTTTTGCTATTGCGTTGTGGACAAAATGTCGTTGTCTGCGATGTGGCCGGCCGCTCGCTGGTGGTTCCGTTGTAGTTACATTGACTTGAAGATTTAGTTGAGATGTGGGCAGTATCACTGACGCGGTCGATAATGACGGCAAAATATGGTATGTGTGAATGGTTGTGGTTGTTTTGTGGCTGTCGACAATAAAGGGTTTGATAGTTTAGCCTAAAGTGTCAAGAAAACATGATTGATTACCTAAACGGCCAAGTGGGCAGTATATAATCCAGAATCTTTATCCGATCGGGCAGTATCCGCAGTATGGCGCCGGTCAGGTCAGCGTATCCAGTCTCAACCAGACGCAGCATGCTGCTGTTGTCGTTCAGTGAGCTCCATGATTTTGTCTGTACCACTACCTCACTGTGGAAATACGCTTATTTTTAATCACACTAATTATCGGAAAAGTAGCTTCGATGTTTGTGGCTCAATCACGCCTAACTCTTAAAGACTTTGAATGACGAATAAATATATATATATATATATATATATATCTATATAAATAAAAATGAATTGATGTTCGTTAGTCTGATTAAAACTCCAGAACGGCTGGACAGATTTTGATGAAACTTTTTGTGTGGGTTAGAGTGGGTCCAGGGATGGTTTATACGGTGGCAGAACGACGTCTGCCCGGGCCACTAGTATATATATATATATATATATATATATATATATATATAATATAAGGACGTTGTCAGAGGGCACTGCAAATAATTCAAATCCAGTAACTTCATACATCGACCAAATGGCGGTGTAATAAGAAACGTCCAGTACCCGAAATCGGCGGGCATGCTTGAGTCATTTACTAGCATTAATTAGATGAAGCACGAGAGATCTGCGAAGTTCATAGCACCTAGCAGATCTTTGTCTAATCCGACGGCGACCAGTCTTGAGAATTCTTCGTATGTGTGTAAGAATTTGAATGAAACTTGGTAAATAGATAACCTGTATTTTAATCTAGTACTTAGAAGCGCATAGCTCATCAGTATAAATTACCTTGCTTCGTATCAGCCTATACACGTACATGATACCTGTGATGATACTCATGAACCATCACAATATAAATATTTTTTTCTCATAAATTTTTCGGCTTAGTTGGCTACTCAACCATTTTAGCACACACAGTCGGAATCAGATCAGCACTTTCTCAACTCGAGCTGTTTAGTATTAATTGTATGAAATTCTTTACAACCACACTAACCCACATCTTATAACGGCAAAGCGTCGCCTTAGGACAAGCCCTAGCAAGATAGGTTAGGTGGTGAAGATCCGTTTATGGTACAGCACTCACGTTGCTTTTAGAGTCTCAACGAGAAGCGAGGAGGAGCCGTACCCGCACCGGATGGCAGAGTCGATCTCAGGGTCGGCTTCCTCTCGCAGGTACTCAATAAAACTTCCATCGTAGGTAGATGGCGAATAGTGTCCTATCTAGAATACATCAAAATACATACCTACATATTACAATAAAAAAGTATCAGAAAAAATGGAAATGAAAATGTATTTATGTAGGTAATTAAAAATCACACTTAGAAAAGTCAATAGCCTAAGGCACTCTAAACTCGTCCATGAAGAATGGCTAAATGTAAACAGCAGCCTATCTCCACCGACGAGTTGCTGGTTCCAAATGCAGTACCCTGAGAAGAACCACAAGAAACTCAAGGGCAGAAACTACTAAAACCAGCTCTAGGAGAGTGAGTTCTGTCCGATGCGGCACAAGGTTTCATTTGGGGGTTTTAATTGAAATCAATTGTATTATGTGAATAATTTGTTGGATAATCATTAATAATGGGGTAAAATCTATAAATAAAAAATCTCACGCCTTTTATCCCCGAGATATAGGTACCTATCCACTTATCACGAGATATTCTTTGGACCCCTAACTGGTCACTGGTATAGGTGGTGAGCCCATTGCCGGACCGGGTCTGTTACACATGCTCAGAATTCATTCTGGGCCCTGCGGGTTTTATCACGATTTTTTTCCTTCAAGTAAGTATTTTTTAAAACTCTTTGGTACATGCCAGGATTCGAACCCGAGCATCACTGATTATCATCATATGAAGCAGGCTCCTTAACCATCACTGCATGAGGTAAAGTCAATGAGTAGAAAAAAAACTTGAGAGGTGTCAAGGGACACCCGGATGGAACGAAGTTCCATCATCATCATCATCATCATCATTCATCATTATTAGATTTATCATAGAGCTTCAACTATAGCAAAAAGTGTCGGTCGTTACAACTTTTGGTCTTAATTTTTTCCGTCTTTCTTTCAAAGATTCTGGATTATATACTGCCCACTTGGCCGTTTAGGTAATCAATCATGTTTTCTTGACACTTTAGGCTAAACTATCAAACCCTTTATTGTCGACAGCCACAAAACAACCACAACCATTCACACATACCATATTTTGCCGTCATTATCGACCGCGTCAGTGATACTTTTAATTCTTTCCCTTTCGCAACGCGCGATAAGAAACTACGTTCCAATAATTAGAATCTTACTGGCACAGCTATCTTCAGAACATGCTTCTTCAAGTCCAGTCTTCGCAAAGTTCGCTCTCGCTCGTGAGTGATCTGGAGCCCTACACCCGTCCACACTGCCCAGGGATAGCACGCGGCTCCATCTTTTGGATGTATGAAGACATCATCGAAGTATGTTTGATCTGGATTAAAAATTTACTATTAAGCAAATCGTTATTAAGTACAATTTTCAAAAAATAATGTATATTCATTCCATAGGCTACATTTGTTAAAAGAAACTAATTCCTACCGTCAGTAGTAACTTTCGAATCATTGGAAGTCCTCATTAAGACCACATCAGCGTCAAAACGGACTCTGTTCAAATGCACGGGGAGGTCATCTCCGACTATCACCCATTTATACCAGCTCGAAAAATAATTTGGTTGCACCTAGAATATAAAAGTTATTTATAAAATCATGATATTATCCCCGAGGTATTCGGTAGAGATATTAAATTCTTGGAAATACCTACTTTTCATCAGTATATTTTTTTGAACCAGACTCACACATGAGAGACGGGATTTTTAATCACAGAGCTATCACTAAATAAATAAATAAATTGTAGGACACAATTTACACACGGTTCTGCAGTCCCAAACTAGGCAAAGCCTGTAGAGCCTACTGTACTCAACTTGTAATCATACTTATGTAATTATGAAACAGCCAGACACGAAGCCAACAAACATGTTCATGCACACTAATGTTGACCCCGAGCGGGGATCGAACCCACGACCTCCGACTCAGAAGGAAGGGTCACTACCAACTGAGCGAACAGGCTCGTCGATCCCATCACTGCTTTGGTATTTACCTATATATTAAAATAAATAAAAATCTATAATCATACGCCTTTTATCCCCGAGAAGGTAGGCAGAGGTATTCCATTTCTGGATATTATACACACTTTTCACGAGATATTCTTTGGACCCCTAAACGTGATAGGTATTGAGCCCATCGCTGGACCGGGTCTGTTACACATGTCTCAGAATTAATTCTGGAACCTGCGGGTTTCCTCATGATGTTTTTCTTCACCTATATCGACGGTCATAAACTCAATTGGCGTAAGGGACAAGTGACCATTTTTTTTTTATTTTACCATCTTACATAATTTTTTTTACTCTATTTTTCTGTATATTTGAAATTCTGATATCTCTTTTAATAATTCCCTTACGCCCCTGAATATTCGAAAGATAAACCGTTATGTTTTGATTTAAAGGACACTTGATTCAAAATAATTTTAAAATTTTATCGTATATACCAAAAAAAGAAAAGAACTTTGGAATAAGTTCCTTAGAGTTGTCAGTCTGTCCCTTACACCATTTGATATAAATAAAAAAGTACCTTACGCCCTTCTTACGCCACATCTACATTACTGTTTGTACGTTACGTCATATAAGACTGATTTTATTGTCCCTTACACCATACACATAAATTATAAACTGTACAATACATTGATATTTACTCTAACAATGATTAATTTAAAACTTTCCCTTTACACGTACTGATGTCATTTTGAAAAAAGTAAACGGACGAAATTGACAAACGAGTGCTTCGGAAGGAAAGCACGTAAAGCTGACGATTCTGGTGATTTATTTTCTATGAAAGTAGTCGTTGCATTAGCCATGTCAGCAGATTTTGGCGACTCAATAACTCTTACAACCCACACTACAAGAAAAAGATTTGAATTAATATATTATTTAAATAATATAATCTTGGTTTAATTTAACCTTACAAACACATTAACACGTAATCGCTTTCCGATTCTTGGATAGATTTTCCAAAACCCGTGTGTTATTCTCATTCAGAGAATCTATTTCTCGTTGCATAGCTTCGCTCACAATTTACTATCTGGGCAGGCTATTGCCTCCCTTTATGTTCCAGGTTCTAAATAAGAGTTGTTGCCACTAACTTGGGACACATAATCGTTGAACTTTACTGGAAGTCTGAGCAGAGATCTATTTCTAAGCAGCATACCATGCCTAGCCAAGTGATTTATGATCTCACCTTCCTCATTCTCCAACCCCTAAATCTATCGATTCATCACAACGCTTCTCAGAGTGCGCGTCTTCTAACTCATCTTCGTCACTGCTAGCAGGAGCAAGAGCCTCGTGAATTTCTTCATTTCTAGGCAGCCTAACTTCGTAGTCGCTAACAACTAGTAAATCCTCGCTCGCTTCTATTGTCACCGAATTTAGGCGTCTCGCATTCGCTTCTGACTCTCAATGGAATCCTCTAATTCAAGTTTTGAATTCAGTGGTCTTTCATCGAAAGTGACATCTTGGGATCGCACTAAGGAGTTTGACTCTTTGTGCCAGATCCTATAACCGTCGTCGAGGTTGTAGCCGATTAGAATGCACTTCTTTGCCATCTTCTGCATCTTTGCCGTTTTTGTTTCTCTTTGGCTTTTTTCCTAACCAAAGCTCAAAAGGCGACTAGTGTTTTACAGTAGTTGGCCTTATTCTGTTTAAAATATAGACAGCAGTCTACCAGCTCTGCCCACAAAACTTGAGGTATCTTTTCCTGTGAATGCATCTTCGCTCTAGCCATTTCACCTATCGTACGGTTTCCCTCCCTCCCTCTCACTGAAACTGTTTTGCTCTGGAGTATACGGCATAATCAGCCGTTGTTGTACCCCGTACTTTGTTAGTTCCTTGCGAACATTCACATTATCGAATTTGCCACCGTTATCACTTAATTCCGTAATCCGTTTATTATTTATTTATTTATCTCTGAATTATTTTTCATAAAGTAGACATAGCGGTATCGTATGAATTCATACTTGAAAAGTACAAAATACCGTGCCTTCAAGCAACTTGGAGGAATATTACCACACACATCTGAATGTATGCGATCTCCAGGACTGGACGCTTTTTTTCGAACACCAAAGCTCCGCCTAGTGCGTTTCCAAAACACATCCTTCGCATAAATTCCTGTTGTCCTTGGTTTTGAGACCAAGTTCCTGCTCGATCACCTGTTTTACATGGCGCTTGAAGTCTTAATCACCTATACGTTCGTGGTAAAGCTGTAAAGTATCAACAGCGACTGCAATATCGGCCGGATTAACCACCTTTCTGTAGGTTGAATCGGTTTACAATTCAGTTTATACAAGTCACCGTGCTTCTGTCTATTTCCGGTCACGCATGGTTTCTCTTCGATCCTAAAAGAACACGTGGTACTCCGTGACTCAAGCAGACTGTTAAAATTTGCATCTTTTGCTGCCAATACCGAAAATATATTTTTCGTTACCTTCGGAACGTGCCTTGTCAACAAGAAAGTTCTCTTCTTCGTCTTCATCATGATCGAATCTTTTCCTAATGTTTCAATTGTCTTTCCATCTGCAGTCGTAACTGTATGCGGTGAAGTCGTAACGTTGAAAATACTGATAGAGGTCGCTTCTCATTGTGACATGGTGTGTAGCCCAGTTGTCCACATACCACTCATCTCGATCGAGACTGCAATTTGTCACATTTACTAACACTAGCGTCATGTTAGTACTAGCCCCAGGTTTCTCATCACGTTTCTTCTTAGGACAGTCCTTCTTGTAGTGTCCAACTTCTTTGCAAAATCACATTTTAAAGCGTTATTCTTCCTTTAGGGTCCTTTCTAGTTGGTTTTAATTACGAGAGCTTTGCTGACAGACTTCGAGATGCCTTCTTTGGAGTTTGTCGTCAATGCTCGTTCATGAGTACATAGCTATCTAGTTAGGTTCTAAATAAATCTATCTTTTCTCGACATAATCATCCAACTCGACTTGAAGAATAGGTAAGAATTCATTTAAAAAAAATTTTTTTATTTTTTTATTTGAAAGTCTATTTCTGATGTTCAAAACAAACAAAAAACAAAACAAATTAAAAAGTACTCTGTTTTTGGTAAATTCAGATATATTTTTTGTAGCACAGTACTTCTTAAGCCATTTATTTCTAAAATAAAAAGATAATGACCGCCTTTACAACCAAACTGATACATAAAAGAAGTTATAAGCTATGGAGGTAAGGGTCATTTTTTCAAATTTAGGCAAGAGTAAAGGACACTATCTCTGTAATTATTAAATTCAGCAAGTTTTGAGCATTATAACATAAAAGTAGACTTAATTTCGAGCATTTAAGTATTAGATGCCCACCACTCAACTATTAAATTTAAAAAGTTATAGCGGTATAAAGATTTTTTTGTTTGTTTTTTGCTTCTCCTGAAAACCTATACTTTGTCCCTTACGCCAATTGAGTTTATGACCGTCGATATATTATTTGGATTAATGTAAATAAATAAAGAACGTCTTACATTTTCCAATAGCGTATCATTTGCCTGTTTGACGTAGATTACTCCTTGCAATTTGTTATGGTCCACGTGGCCGAAGATACGCGGGTCGCAAGTTATAGTCGCTCTCATCCCGCAACTAGACACCTCGCGTGCAAAGTTAACCCGATCTGTCAAAATCAAGGAATACAGCCCAAACGCTCGCAAGCATCTCATAGATGTCAATGTACTTATAAAATTATTCGCATCCGTTAGCGCTTCCATCTTGGCTAGGGGGGCAGGTGTCACTTCAGACTTCACAAAAACTAGACTAGTCTATAGTTTTACGAGTACCTACATATATATCTACACTTCTAAACTAATACAATTAAGAGGAATGATTTGTATTTTTGAGAGCAAAATATTCTGAGCAAATGAGAATGAGGGACTCCAGACTTAAATCCTGAGCGTGGGCGTTAGGGTTTTATGAAATTAAAACGGGGTCCTGAGTGCAGCGAGGTATTCAAGCTCGCCCAAGACTAATGAGCCATTTACACGAGGGCAATCCACTAAGATAATCCACTAAGACTGTAAACTCGTACAAAAAAAAACTTGAGGACAATGGAATAGATTGTCCTCAAGTTTTTTTTGTATGCAGTCTTAGTGGAATGTCTTAGTGGATTGCCCTCGTGTAAATGGCTCGTTAAACAGCTTTATTCCAAAGGAGAATACTCTACTTTTCTCACCTTTTGCGAAACATTAAAAAGCACGGCAACTTAATATGACTGGTAGTGGCCAGTTCGATTTTCAAATAAGTTCTTTTTGCTGTAGGTCTCTATGGAACAATTTTTTATACGAATTCTTTATAACCCGCCTTGCTATAATACTCTGTATTGTGAACTGTATTGTACTGAATCCCATCCATAACCCGCTGGGTAAAATAATGACTTGTTTTAGGTGAGGTTTGCATAGGCAATGTCGAGCATGTGGTGTGAAAAATTTTTCGTCCAGTACTCTTAGTGACTAGGTACTTATTTTTGCTTGTAATGACTATAAATAAACTTGTTAATTTTATACTATAAACCCAAATACCACAATTAATGGTCTGTGCCAAATACTTACCAACCGTAGACCAGGTACATGTCAAGACGATAATGCTGCTTACGACTTTGTGTTTGAAAAACTCTACCATCGCTGAGACGAACATTTTGAATGCCGAAAATGCATTCAACACAGACTAAATAAAAGGAATTCCATTAGCCATTATTTATTTGAAACCAAATTGTAAATCATACCTAGTGCTGATTAATTTGTAATGCATTGGCACTTATTATGGCATGAAGCGTTCTTGTACTGTCGCGTATAAAAATAATAAAAACTTAAATTTGCTTAGTCCTTAACTCCGAGGGGGTAGTAGACATATGTATTTCATTCCTTGCTTTCCTACCAACGTTTAGCCAGTTTTTTTTTATAAGCTATGTAATTCCAATGATAATTACCTGACTGTGGAAGAAGAAAGTATATGTTTTTAGCTAATGTCTTTAAGTATTAAACCAACCAATTATTGGTTTAATACTCAAAGAATAATGTACTCACTACTCGTATATGTTATTTATTTACGATACGTCGATTTCTTTGGCACCGCCTTAGCTTATAAAAGTTGATAGATTTTAATAATAGATGGACGGACTGAGCTTCCGTTAGATTCGTCTTAATAGGGTAATTGACAGTAGGTATCGAAATTAAATTATGAGTAGTCATTCATTTAAAAGATTACATCTCTCTAAATATGTATTCCGATGTTCACATTACAATTGGGTAGTTGACAGCATCGAAATTAAATTGCGAGTAGTCATTGACTGAAAAGATTTTCCTAAAACACCTCAAAATATGTATTTCGATTTTAAATTTACAATTATAGCAAATTTAAAAATAATAAAACAATCAAAAACAGTGCTGCAATTGAGTACTACAAACTATGACGTCACGGTTTGCTATTTCAGTACATTTTCCATAGTAAAATTTCGTTTTGACAGATCGTAAAAAGTAACTGATTTGACTAGGTAGGACACAACCCTATAATAGCAAATTTTAAAGTAGTCGAGCAATCAAAAAAGTTAAGCAATTCAGTACTAGAAACGATGACGTCACACCTTGATATTTCAGTACATTTTCGATACAAAATCTTCGTTTAGACAGATCATAAAAAGTAACTCATTTTAATAGACCGACACTACTCTGTTGTGATAGTGCTACTGCTTAGATGATGTTACTAAAACAACAATATGGCGGACGCTAATAGGTAAGAAGAAATAAAGATTTTAATAATTTAATTTGTCTATAGCTCAGAAGTGTCATGGGCTATATTTCGACCCGAATGCAATACTTTAAAAAATCTTATTGTATGTCTATGATCATAAAATAATTATAGTTGTTTTCATTTTACAGCACGACTGTACATGTGAATTCAGAATGCGGTTACAACAATTTGGGCGTCAACAATTCAAATTGTAGGTTTCACCAGCAACTGTTTTCATACGACGGCGTCTGTACCTACACTCAGTCTGGTTAGGTCAAGTTTTGTGCATACGAATCTGTCTAATTATTAATGGATGATTATAGGTTATGTTTTATACTGCAGACTGAAGTCTGTTAATTACTATGTAACTTTTATATTTTTAAAACAATTATTTAAAAAGGTCAGGCGCAATGGAGAGACACCTTCACAATAATGAAATCCACAAAAATGCGTAAAATGTATTTATTCGTCTATATACACACACAATTCCTCATTAAAAACTATAGAAGTAATAAATAATATTAAAACTTAGGTGGAAATGTGAAACTATTTGTTAGGAAATTCCAAAGAGATGGAAATTCTATTCACCCCCCTAATAGTAATAAGGGCATGGCGGGGGTGCGCAGCCGCAGGGGGGGCAAGGTGGTGGGGGTAGCGGCTTCGGTTCCAAAGCGCAGGGGACTGGGGGGCTCACCAGGAACGCGCTCATTGGAATTCCTGGTGGCGGACAGGCAGGAGGGGCTGGAGCACACGGCGGCGGAGGAGGAGTAGGGGGGACGAGGGATATAATTATAGGAGACGGCGCTGGTGGAGCAGGGGGACCGTACATTGGCGCAGGAGGAGGTGCGGGGAGGTACATAGGTGCTGGGGCAGGAGGGGGTAATATAAGAGGCGCTGGAGCTGGCGCGGGGAGGTACCTAGGTGCTGGGGCAGAAGGGGGTAAGATAAGAGGCGCTGGAGACGGGGCAGGGTAACAGACAGGCGCGGGAGGAGGAGCCGTCAACATTAGGGGGGCAGGCGGTGGAGCAAAAACAAGCGGAGGTAATGCTGGTGGCAACGTGCAGGGGGGTGGCAGCAACAGTGGCGGGGGTGGGGGCAACCCACATGGCGCCGGCAACAGCAACGGGGGAGGACACGGTGGTGGAGCTGGTGGGGCTGCCGGCATCAGCATTATCGTGGCGGGAGGCGGAAGTGGTGGCAGCAACTTCTCCTCACATTTTCCACATGGTAATTTAGCTTCCTTCTCTGCAATTAATATACGTTTTAGGCATTTGGGTAACTGTTAATACCTGGATCCAAAGAACATGGAAAAAAAACATATCTTTCCAAACACTTTGTTTTTAAATGTTTTTGCCTAGATCATTTACAACAGTTAGATTAATCTAAATTGCATCTATAAATCTTCCTTTCAGCTAAAATATTTTTGTTAAGGTAATATTTTTCTACTCACCTAAAAGTTTTTCAGATAAAAGGGGTTTCAGCAACCTGTAAAATAGACAGTTGATTTGTAAATGTAATAAAAATCACATGAAATAAGACCACAGATATACTCACGAAGCCAGCACCGCTTTCTTGCATTCTTTCATCTCCTTCAGCGCCTCCAGCTGAAATACAAATGTTGGTAAAAAAACACATTATATTCAATCACAAATGCAAATGCTCATGCCTTATTCAAGAAAGCGTCTATTCTTGTAAATAACTACTTTTCAGCAGTATATTTTTGGGATCCCTAAACGTGACAGGTGGTGAATCTATCCCCGAACCAGGGTGTGGTTACATATGCCTCTGAATCAGTTATGGGGTCGGTTTTCTCATGATGTTTTCCCTCACCGTCGAACTAATGATGAATATATCCATGCATGCTCTCCCAGGATTCGAACTGGAGCCTCAGAAATAAGAGGCTAGCTCACTACCAAAGGTTCATTCACAAAAATTGTTGAAATAAAAACACCCCTTACCAAACATAGTCCCTTATCACTGCACGGCAACACATAGGAGGATGTAAACAACAAAATCCCTAGGGAGGACCAAAATAGTTGTCCCCCCATTTTGACTCCTTCCAAAATCAAACTTCAATGAAATATGAATAAAAACATAGAAAGAAGCATATTTAAAGACTGGGTGTTGTCACAGTCTACGTGATTGCCGTAATCGATAATTGGTATCTATCAGCTAACTTTCAGAGGAACTCTGAGACATGTAAGGTTCTCTATGATAAGATTGGACGTGGAGATAAGGGGTTTCAAGCTAATAAAAATTGATCAAGTTTCATTAGCCTTGACAAATCTTATGAAACAGCGAGTGATGTAACAGTTACATAATTTGTTACAGAACAAATTCTATTCCTGGTGAAGGTGACAAGGACTTTTTCAAAAAGTTACATATTTTTTCGTATCATATCGAAAACTTTGATAGGAAATTAGCAGGCCCTCGAATTCGTTCGGGGTACTTATGTGTCACGTCATGATAATAGAGTTAGGCAATGAAATTAAACAGGCCTGTCATGTTTGCGGGACAAAAAATACTGGTGAAAAGTGCTTCTTTCCCGGAATGGATTACTCCTGCCTCGGGTAAAAGGCGTGGCCATATTTTTCTCGCCTTTCGGTCCATCAAGTTGAATTCGCGTAAAGTCGCATTCCCTAAAAGTTGATTTCCCAGAATGTTGAATCCCATAAAGTTGAATTGCCAACATGTTGAATTGCCAACATGTTGAATTATCATTTCCCAAAATGTTGAATTTGCAGAATGTTGAATCTCTTAAAGTTGAATTCCCAAAATGTTGTAGGTATTTGCAGAATGTTGAACTGTTGTTGTAAAGGATAGTCTATATAGTACGAAATCCTAAAAGGAACCTTTTTATTAAAACTAAACAAAAACAAAATTTTGCGCCAAACAAACAATCAAACTAAAGATTAGAAAAATACTTCAATATTATGATTATTATAATATATGATTAATGTTTCACACAATACATCATGATATACGATGCTTTAGCGGAAATGCAGAGAATTTCTCAGCGTCATCAGTCTTCTTCCATCTCCAACATCAGACAATCGATAGTAGTAATAACCCGGTAATCGTAAGTTAGGTAGGTATATGTAAATAAACTTCTAATATGGATGAATGAATAAGTCCAAACACAAATTAGCTGCTCTAAACCCTCGATTTAGAACTTCAAATGTAGGCCCAAGTTTTAACAGAATCGGTTCACAGATGAATATTTAGTAGGTGAACAATCACTCGTCTCCTATTTTTCTACCGTTAGAGGTGATTTTTTTCTCGAATATAAATGGGGTAATTAGGGTTGTTCCCAGTCCTCCGATCGGAACTCCGATTGGTAGGACGAGTGGGAATATTTTTGACCAACTTCGAAACTGAACCCTATCAAATAAAAAAAAGAATTATCGGAATCGGAAAACTCTGTAAAAAGTTATGCGTGGTCATCATTTTTTTATAGTTAAAAAAAAATCTCACGTCTTTTATCCCCGAGGGGGTAGGCAGAGGTATTCCATTTCTGGATATACCTACCCACTTTTCACGAGATAGGTATTCTTTGGACACCTAAACGTAGGTGGTGAGCACATCGCCGGACCGGGATCAAATAAAAAAATGTTTTACAATACCGACACATCAATGTCTGCAAACTTTACATTAAACTCTGGGGAATTTAACATTTTGGGATTTCAACATTTTGGAATTTTAACTTTATGAGAATTCAACATTTTACGAAATTAAAATAATTCAACATTCTGGGAAATCCTACATTTTGGGATTTCAACTTTACGCGAATTCAACTTGATGGTCCGAAAGGTTTTCTCGGAGGAGAGGAGGTTCTCAATCTGACACGTATGTTTTTTTTATGTTTGTTACCTCGGAACTTTCGACTGGGTGAACCGATTTGGATTATTCTTTTTTAATTAATTAATTTATTTAATTTTAGGGAGACCTACAGCTATAATAATAATAATGGGCAATGAATTTTTTTATTTGAAAGCTGGTACAAAAAAACATAGAACTCTAAAATATAGAAACCCGACTTCAATGAACTATACTAAAAATACAGCCGAATTGAGAACCTCCTCTTGGCTCCACTTCACTGTGGTTGCAATATACTGGTGTATCATGGTAAATGCCCTTATCCGGATCTTGATCTTTTTATTCGGGACCTCAGATACCACCTAATGTTACCTTAGAAAGGACCTCACAATGACCATAGAGCGGATACTACGTGCTATTCAACAAATTAGTATAATCCTTCTCATTTTAGATAATATCTTTTCATTTGTAGGTACCTAGGTAGGTATACGATGGTGTGGTGTTCTCTTTTCTTACATCATTTTCAACGCTATAAAGCCGTTAGTCTTCGGATATCTCAAATTATAAGTAAAAAGTACAACTCGAATTCAATAATAAAATTGATTAATTGCATTTGAAAGATCGAGCTAGCGGTGTGTCCACAGATCGACTGTGTACTAAGTCAGTGTATAACAATAATGCAAATTTGTTGTAGCTACCATGTAAGTAGAGGGTAGACCTAATTGCCTAAATATTAGTGTGTTCATACCAACATTAATAGATTACCTGACCTGGAATAACTTTCCGTGTTATCGACGACCTACTATTTGTGTCAAGTCAAATATTTGTCTTCTAATAACTAGATCTTTAATTTAGAATTTTACAAATGAACATACTTTTGTATTGTAACGTTGTACTTTCGTATTGAAGCATTTAATATTGTGACTCAAAAATAGGCAGAATGTGATGATGCTTTTTCTTAGCCGTGATGTCGTCGAAATAAGTTGACTAACGACATTTTACAAAAGCAAATGCTTTTGAGCTCAAACTTGAACATCCTGAATCTACCCTACCTTCAAACTTTTATTAGGAAACCCATTGTAAAAGAAAGAATGTTTCCTGAAGTATTCTTCTATATTCCAATTTGTATGGGTTGATATACCCACATTTTTGTAAGAAACCTCCGGGGTTGACATGAGATCCTGATGCTTCAAGCTTGATTCTTCTCCCCCACAAGGAGGTTTCTACAGTCCCTAAGTTTCTCCGTTGCAAATTTATTCGATGACTACGGTGTTTCTCACCGTGCCAGTTTCTCCGAGCTCCGAGTTTTTAAGAACGGTGTAGCGCTTCTCGCTATTTTAAGATAGTCATCATGACCAAGTAGGTGTTTTAAATTTCAACATATTAATGATAAATTTAACCTGATTGGTGGTATAACCTCGTTAGGATTTTACAGTTAAGTTATTTTATTTGCCCCGTGAACCCGGCTCTGCCGATTAACTAGTCTGGTATAACTTTAGTTACAACTTATCTGTAATAGTGTTAACGGTTAATGTATAAAAACCTCTGATATAAAAAGATCAATAAATCATATCAACAGTCACTTACCACATTCAGTTATTTTATTTCCAATCACAAGCAAACCCAGAACCTAGCAAAGAACAATGGCAAAACTCCATGTGTTTTGGGTACCCCACTTACACCTGCCCACGGAAGATGAAACCGTGTAAAATCGATAGTTCTTGGACAGACTAAGATAATATGTAATCATACCACATTTTTATAAGTTGAGGTTTAAAAGTTATTCGTTACCTAGTGTATTTTGTAGGATATTATGAGATTTTAGGTACCAAAGACGTGTAAAGAAAAAGTTTCTCTAGGAAAGAAAATGATTTTCTTCCAACCTCTTTGTTAGAAAATAGCACTGCCTACCACATGCCATATAAGTTACTCTATGCCACATAGTGGCAGTAAATGATGACTTGGGCAAAAAATATCGATACCTATATTAAAATATCGATATTTTTCCAAATACATAATTAGCATATTATATATATCGTCGATATTTTTAATGGCGATATATCGACATTTATTTTACAGTATCGAATTCGTATCAATTTTAAAATATATTTTTAACGCAATTCTGGTTTCGTGTTTCATTTCATGTTAGTAGACCAGGCTCGATAATTTTTAAAACCAAAAATAATAGTAGTAGGATGAAACCCATTAGAAAAGGAGGGAAATATTATAAAAATGAAAGGAAAAATAAATATTCCCCTCCTTTTCTAATGGGTTTCA
This sequence comes from Ethmia dodecea, assembly GCA_963855545.1. Lineage (NCBI taxonomy): Eukaryota > Metazoa > Arthropoda > Insecta > Lepidoptera > Depressariidae > Ethmia > Ethmia dodecea. The sequence continues at coordinate 4,432,773 of OY979453.1, forward strand.
TCCTACTACTATTTTTTTTCACTTTTTATTATTTTTAAAGGCTTCTACCCTGGTCTATAGGTACTAGATACTTGTTTAGACTCAAGCATTTATAAAAAAATACTATTTTCATCGTCCTTTTTTACGAATTTGGGAATATGTATTAATAATAATGTAAAAACTGACGATGTATCGATATTTTTCACTCGATTTTTATCTATAGTATTTAGAAATGTCGATACGATAAATATCAATTTATTTTTTCACTTGGCCATCCCTAGTGAATGACATGGTTGACGTGATGACACGACGTTCAATTCTACCATAACAACAAAAAAGTTTTTGTATTAATCAAAGACATTAAAATATAATATATTATATTATATTTTATATTATATTTTAATCTCTTTGGTATTAATAGATTTCCCAATCGATCGATTCGTGTTTCTATGATATTTCTGTTTTATTTGACTCAATATTTTCAACTGCTAGATTAATTAAAAAATATGGAAAATTTCGACTTGTTATGAGTCAATAAAACAAGCATAGTGTGATACCCCGTGGGTGTCTTTTTCAGTGGGTACCAAAGCTGCCGATATTCTTTCACATCATTATTTATTCCGGTTTATTTTATTTTGTCATGAAAAATCCTTCGTGACAGTTTAGATACATAAAATCTAATAAATATGGTTTATTAGATTTTTATGTCACTGCGTTTCACCTGTTAGGACCCCTAAACGTGACACATGGTTAGCCTATCGCCGGACTGGGTCTGTCACACATGTTAAAAACAATTCTGGGACCTGCAAGTTTACATGCCAGGATTCGAACCAAATGAGACGATACGGACTCACTATCACTGCCCTTTTAGCGAAGACTAGCCTTTACCAGTGGCTTCGCTCGCGCACGTTTATTTCACCCCCTTATGGGTTGAATTTAGCAAAATCCTTACTTAGTGGATGCGTACATTATTATAAGCTATCTATGTGCAAAATTTCAAGTCTCTACCAGCGGTTTAGGTTGTGCGTTGATACATCACCAATCAGTCACTCAGCTTATAATTTTTTTATTTTAGATATTACTAGCGACCTGCCCCGGCTTCGCACGGATGCAATGCTAACACTAAAACCTTCCTTTTGAATCACTCTATCCATAAAAAAAAACCGCATCAAAATCCGTTTCGTAGTTTTGAAGATTTAAGGGACATTCATACAAAGGGACATAGGGACATAGGGATATAGGGACAGAGAAAGCGACTCTGTTTTATACTATGTAGTGATGTGCACAAATGAAAACAGAAAACCAAAAAGATGCAGAAGCAAATTATTCATCAATATTTCATTATTCATAATATTTTATCAATCAGCATTGCGCTTTCAATGGTAGGATATGTGTTTAATCGGATTCGAATCAGAGATAACAAAACAACAATTATCATTGTCAACTTTGCAATATAAAGACGAAGGAATTAGGTGGTCGGTTTAAACTAAATAAAGAAATTATACAAAATGGTTGTATCAAAAATATCCTCGCTTAGGAGTACGATCTGCATTGGTTCTATCTTGATTGTATTTGTAAGTATTAAGTTCCTAATCTTTTATTTTACGCAATCATTTATAGCTACCTCATTTAGTTTTAATTTATAAAATCATATTGTGCGTGGTGTCGATCGTCATAAATATCCTACTACTATTATAAAAGCGAATATGTTGTTGTTGGTTTGTCTTTCTGTCACGCAGCAACAGAGCACCTGATATACCTACGTGTTTAAGGGGCTTAGCCTAGCCATAAGTATATGGCCATGTACGTTCGCTTTCATACGTACCTACCGGCGGGCAACCGGGCAATCGGCCATACATTTCCGGAAACCGGAAAAGGCAAACCGTGTGAAAAGGCAGTAAGCCCCTTTTCACACAGGACAGGGTTAAGTTTCCTGCAGTCTACGTATGCGCTACCACCGCCATAGCTATATCCACCACAGCGCCTAAACCACTCATCCAATGTTGATGAAGTGTCAATCGATTCATTACTAACTACGATTACTAAGGTCCAACTGACATTTAGACTACACAAAGTGTGAGTAAAGCCAACTACGGCAAAACCAAAGGGAAGTGTATTGTTTTTTTATAGTCGGGTAAAAAGTTTTGCAAACGTAAAGCGGACGGAGTTGCGGGTATACGACTACTTATTATAATGCTGAATATCTCTTGAAATGTCACATTTATAATCGAAATAATGTAAAATTATGCTTATGGATCCCACAGTAATAGAGGTAGGAAAACAATAGTAAGGTAAACGCAGCTATTAACGACGCATCGAAAATCTGCAGGTATTGCCGACCCATTCAGCTTATTCTTATTTTTATCGGTTTGGAACGATTTGAGTCACAAGAGAGTATAATATACACACATGTTTGTATGTTTTCTAATAAATTTACTGGTGTTAGTGTACATAGGTTCACGGGAATGTGACCAAATACGTTAGTTTCTGTGAACGTAGCGAGTGCGCCGATCGTGTCATACTAACCCTTACTTCCTCAGGTAAGTACTCGATTTTTTTGCTTAAGATATTTTATATATAAATATTTACGTTAAATTTATTCTGAATAACTCAACATATTCCTTTATTTGTATATTCCACATTTCGCAACTAAATTATTATGTTTAAAGGAATTTTAAAAAGTATTTTTGAAATTAAAATAGAACGGCAATAGCTGCAGTTCATTTTAGTAGTGCAGTCATTGCCGACCCATGGATCGGCAATGGGTAAGAGGTTATGCTTTATTTTTTCAATTTTTCGTTAATGCTTATAATAATTAAACAAGTTTTTATAACACCATTTCAATCTTAAGTATTCTAAAATTATAAGCATCTATTAGCGACATACACCATGTTATATTATAAACTTGTTTTTCCACGATAAACTGCCACGCATTATTAAACATTTAGACGTGGGATATGAAAGAAACTACTTAGAGTTTTCTTCGTATTTATATGAAAATGGTGTATTTTTTTATAGTTTAGGACTAAATCAACAAATTATTGTATTAAATCGGATGGGGAAATAAATTACAATTAATATCGATTATTTTTCGTGGCTCGTTAAAAGATTTGTTCATTTTTTTATTGAACACTAATTACCGATCCATATGAATCGGTGATTGCAACAAAGAGAAGCTATCACCGATTCTATACCGAATAATTGGTATTTTTGGATTAACGGTATGTAATGTCTAAAAGTATAGCTACTAATTTGTTTCAATATAATGATTTGATTCAATAAGTTAGGTTCGGTTTAATTCATGTCATTAAATTTCATTTTCTTTCATATCCATAAAAAAAAATACTGAAGACTTGGCTGTATGTATAGTTCCCTTTGCCTACCCAGAATGGGTGAAGAAAACAAAAAAAAACTCTGCTTTTAATCTTGTAACTAAACCTAAGACCTTACTTATAATATGGATACATTACTCTATACGAAGGAACCGTAATTCCAACGTATTAAAATTTCATACGCTGCAACACAAGCTAAACATCATATAATGCTAAGCTAGTATTGCACAGCTCAAAGCAAGAATCTCATTCACAATATATCGTTTCAATATTTTGTTAACATGTTCTCTCGCACGGAATTAGAGAAAATCCACTTTTATGTCAAATCGCTGCTAATCTTATAGCAAGCGAGTATTGATGTTACACGTAAAGACGAATACGAATACAATCGCCAAACGTCCTACGCATAATTTTAAACGACCTCAAAATTTAGCTTTCATAATGATCTCCAAAGTATTAACTCAGGAGGCATCGCTAAATAGGTCGACACCGTCACAATTAACTTCTGCAATTTTGGCCATGTAATTTATTTATTTGATCGTCTAGTAGTGTAGGACACTACTTTGTGAATAGTAATCCAGATCCTTTTTGAGGATCATGATTTACCGTTTGCCATCAAAAGAAATCTTAACTTGATTCAACTATACTGTTAGTTTTCTATCGCATATTTATAAAATTGTCTTTCGCTCGCTTTAATCTTTAATAGCGCTGCCCACTTCAGCGCCATTCATGCCTAAGGCAATATTTCATGAAGGACACTTCATATTCCCCACCCCTGTTATCTCTTATCTGATGACAGACTCGAGATAAAATCGTCTTCCCCACATTCTCACCTCCTTTCAAGAAAAGAAATAAAAATGTGTTTGGTGGGAAGAGTAAGGAGCTCCACCTCGCCCCTTACGGTGATCGCCAACCCGCAACATTCCACAGCTGCGATTGCGACCCCCCCGTACGTCCCGGTTTTGCCGGACATCCGGTCTTTTATCCCGCCTAAGCAGGATCGTTGCGGCCGAAGCCGATTGTTGCGGCCGGAGCCGATTGTTGCAGCCGAAGCTGATTGTTGCGGCCGAAGCCGATTGTTGCGGCCGAAGCCGATTGTTGCAGCCGAAGCTGATTGTTGCGGCCGAAGCCGATTGTTGCGGCCGAAGCCGAGGTTTGCCCCGAAGGGACCGTTGCGACCGAAGTCGATTGATGCGGCCGAAGCCGAGTTTTGCCCCGAAGGGACCGTTGCGACCGAAGTCGTTTGTGGTGCCGAGTTTTGCCCCGAAGGCGAGTTACGGCAGTCATTAAGACCTCAGGATCATTTACAGTAAGCCCCGAAAGGCATTCTCGAACATATTGATAATAAAAGTTACGCTCGAAGGCGCTTGGTGGTGAGATAGTCTTTAAGACCTCAGGATCATTTATAGTAAGCCCCAAAAGGCAATAAGTCCCGTAGGACAACTCGTTCATAGATCTTAATGCTCGTCGTGACCCGACCTCGGTCCCTACGAGCCATCGATTCTCGTTCAGCCATCAGAAGCGCTGTCACACCCTGATTGAGCTTATAATGGTAAAACCATTAGTTTATATTGATACGCGTCGCGCGCGCTCTCATATGATAGTATGAAGTAACCAATGTACGTTCTGCAAATACATGGTTACCATAGGATATATGAGGCATTCCTCATTTTCTCGTTCATTCGTGGTATCACTTTCATTATAATATCAAGCTCAACAGAAGCATGACAGACATCCCCGTCAAGCCAATCAAGATTCTAGACCCCTTTACCATGCCAATACGAATACCGACATGACTCCAGTTCCAGACTCCGAAGAGCTTACTCCTGAAGATTTGGTCGAGTGTTCGCGTACTAGACCAACAACACTCCCCGAAGATAACTTGTGTTAATGCCCAATTCGCACCGCATAGGTCTACGACCAAGCTAGATGTTGCTTTTCACATTTCAATGAGAGACGTTATCAACCTCCATCAATTAAGTGTTAGTCGATACCATCGTCTCCGTTACTTAGCACCAAGAAGCTCAGAAGCAGTCCCAGGGTGTTTACTATGAACCACAAGACAGCGCTAAGAGGTGCGTCATCAGTCATTCTGCTACTACCTCCAATGTGTAATATTTAAAAGCGATCGTTACATCAGACGAAGCTTATGGAACATGTCCAAAACTAAGTCCATATAAGATCACCGTGCCGTACCGTTAGGCAGTGCTGAGGCCCGGACTTTTTACCTTTTCGCACTATATCGCCAAACAGTGTTGAACAAGACAATTGTGAATCGAAGCGTAAGCCCCAACATCACAAGCAAGTCATAATGCAAGTTAAAGAACGGAGGTGTCGCCACCGCCAAGCTAGCATTGGTATGTGCCGACATAAACACCGACCGCGGTGCGGTGAAACGTACTGACACAACCGCTGCACCACTCGGACAGTACCACACCCCGTCAATAACTCAAACACTACAACCCCTGCCTCGTCCCGACATTTGCGTTCGAGCGGACGGCGTTAGCCGCCCTAAGATGGGAGGGAAACCCAGGTGTTTTCATAGGCCAAACTCTCTTATTTACTTTTATATGCCATGCATTTCATATATTAGGCTCGTTTAGAATATTGCATAAAACTACCATATTCCATTAATCAGACAGGGAACCCATACCTGCCTGTCCTCTTAACTTCTGTTATTAACGAACCTTCAAGCTAATAACGCCATATGAGAGTTTCATATTTTTATTTTATTTATTTATTTATATGTCATATTGCTCAACAGGACTGACCCATGTATCATACATCCTAGGTCCAACCTTTGGTTGAGGTGGCAGCCTCGCCCCGCGACCGCGCACCCTCCCTCACCATATATGCCAGAACCCCCTCTTCGTGTCCCGCCCGGAAAAACCCGACCATCTCCGATTTGGATGAAACCTTTTGTATATCGTAGGGTCCGTGAATAGCATTACAATGGTATACTTTTTATCTCTCTAGCTCCAATAGTTCCGGAGTTATAACCGAAAAATGGTTTATCTTAATACAAGAACTATTCCCCTATATTTTCCATACTAAACAAGTCGGTTTTTCCTGAACCCTACTGAAACCAATTTCTAACTACTTTTATGAAACTTTTATGCTATTTTAACATCTCTTCGATCATACCAAGTCCTATTTTACTGAATTTTCATAATTTTTCGTATTTTCCTAAGTTTTAATATTTTTTTATTTCTGACTATATTTACATGTGTTTACATGTTTACAGCCCCACCAAGCTGTTTTATGTTCTTTTAGTATTTTATATATGATATTAGGGTTGAGGAGTTACAATCTTTTACGGTTGGCGCGATTTTCCAAAAATGTTAGTCGAGTTTATTGTATTTTTATTATTTTATTAAATTGCTTAATTTTTTCGCAACTGTATTAAAAATAGTTATTAAGTACACGTGCGGAACCGTCATTGCAACTTGTTCCGACAGTCAACCCTTACCTTCGGCTGCGCTAAACTTGGGAAGTTCGAAGAAAATTTATAGGTTTTTTGGGAAATAAAACAAAGGGTTTAAGTAATTTTGAAATAAAATTGTCTAATTATTTTTATTCAAAACATGTAAATTATATATTTATAATATTTTTTACTTTTATTTTCAGGTTTGTGACTCTGACTTAAATAGTAGATATAAAGTATTAGTGCTAGCCACGGTGCATGGAGCAAATCATGATTCATGTGTGTAGAAGCACCAGCCACTATCCCAACTTGAAAAAATCTGTGCTGAAAATAAAACAGTTTGTTTTTATTTTATTAACATCTACACATTTACAAAATTATATCTGAATTTTGATAGTGAATATTTATGTTTCAGGTGATTCAGTTATCCCCTATGTCAAACACAATTGACACTACATGGAACTGCATTGTGAAGTAACAGCATTGACATTGTTTTAAAAAGTAATTACTATTAAGCAGGCTAATCAATTAGAAAGATAGGCTATGGTAACTATGGCTTGCACTACCTGGCCAAGCAGCAGGTTTCCGGGGGCGCAAGATAACAATACATGACCTATGTTCTCAATTTGATTTAATGAATGTTATTCTATTTACCATTTCTATTAAAGTCTATTTTCTTATATTACTAAAATTTCATTTATGTCTACCGACAAATCAATACCTTTATTTTTATTTAGGTCCAAATGTGAAAACAATCTTTTAAAGAATCCACAAGCATTCCGAGGTTCACTGCGATTAGTTAGAAAGCATGGGCACTAGAAGAAGAAATCTACATAACAATGAATTTCACGTTGGTTCTATTCATTTTTTTTTCACCCCTTATAGGGTAGTCAAAGGCATTACGCCTTGTAGCCTCGTCATTACTTAATGATATCCTTGAGTAAATGGCTCTGCTTCAGAGTCCATGCACAAAAATACAGTGTCTTCAACACTTTCTACATCCTTAACTTGGTTATTAACAGTAAAATAATAGCATTTTTACTGAAGACTTCATTGTGACTTCTTGAGGCAATCCAAAAATGTCCATATCTCGCATTTTATCGAATTTCCCATTCACTGCACACTTTCACGGACACTTGCCACATAATAAACTATCACTATTATGATGAGTCAAAACCCGAAATACACAGCAAAATGAAAATTATACAAAAAACATGACGTCCCTCTTCGGATTCCCGCCAAAAAGTTTAAAGTCAAGTTTATCTCCATTTTCAGATTATTTTAGTAACTATAATTATTGTAATGAATCAAGTACAAAAATGAGAAGCAAATAAAAGTAAACGGGACATTTCGAAACGGGATATTTTGGGAAAGGGATATTTCGCTCAAATTAATAATTATTTTGAGAATCGAACGTGTAGGTAGGTATTCTGTGAAAAAAAGTATGCTTTATTTACTTACGGTCGGTGTTAGATTCATAAAAATCGGTAATAGCTTCAAAGCGTTTCGGGTGGGTCGGTGATAGAAACAATTGACTTCAACAATCCTTTGATTATTTTTTCAATGAAAACATGATATTTATAAACAAGTGAAAATATAAATATAAAATATACAATCTATATTTAAATATAAAATAAAAAAATCTGGTGTGTTTGCAACCACTACCCTTAATTCTAATAATCAATTTCAAAACTTGCTTAAGGGGGTCGGTAATAGCTGCGTTTACCTTACTTAATATAATTCTCGCGTACACTTCTAAGTTAACTTTAAAAACGTGACATCAACTAAACACAAAATCAATGATTACAGGTCGGAACTGCACATGGACTGAACCTCGGTCTCATCGCTGGTGACAACAAAAAACTAGGAAGCCCATTGACTATCAAGAAATACTCCAGACACTCTCCAATTTTCATAAATATCCACCCAAAAGCGCCTTTCACGCCTCCGAAGCTACCATCAAAACCCCCGCCTTTGAGACTAGAACCTTTTAGAAAACATAGATCAATACTACCTAAGCTACCTTTCTTGTCACCGGTCGTAATTCCTTTGCTACCTAAACCTCTACCATTTTTACCTCTTTTACCTCCTATAATACCCCCCTTACCCTTCTTTCCTCTCCCAATTATTCCTAGACCACTTCGTTTACCCAGAATACCTGGTATGTCTGTGTTCCCTGGCTTACATATGCTAGGGAATCCATTAAAGCCTTTAAAAGTTCCTATACTGCCTAAGACAAGGTTACAGAAGGCATTAGGATCAGAAGTGAAGACAGTAACTGTTCCTTGTCCAGATGTGAAAAGGAAGGAGAATGTTTTGGAGAAACTTTTGGAGTTGAAACAACGGGGGTCGTTGACACCCGCTGAGTTTAATAGGTTCAAGAAATTGTTACTGAGGTGATGAATAACTGTTTGTAGTACATTTAATGCATTCTACGATGTAAGTAAGTTTACAGAGCTGCAATTAAAACGTATAAGATAAATTCAACTGATTATTTTACAGCACAAGTTTAGCGATTAGAAATGAAAAATAATGGAATGTTTGGTAAATTGAGATACAATTTTAATAATACTAGTGAATGTTTTAATAAACTATTTTATAAAATAATAATAACACTTTTATTTTCTTTACAACACATAAATTAAGTTTACAGTTAGACAGGTAATAAACAGATAATTGAGGAAAAGTAAAGCCTAAGTTCGGTCGATCCTGCATGATGGGTCTCCAGGCTTCCAATCTAGGTTTATGGTACGGTTTTTTTACTTAAATATATTATGTAAATATATTTACATCTTTCATTACAATTTAAAAATCTAGGAAAACAATTTAAGTAAATTATATTATATCCACTTTCACATCACAGCTTTCTTGCAACACAACATAGAAGGTTAGGTACCATAATTTCTTATATTACAAATACAATAATTATAAAGTATCTAAGTCAGTTTATAGTGTTTAGTGGTGGCCACGAAAGCGCTGAATCCCTTCACGAGAAGGTCCTTCATCTTGGAGAAGAATGCGATGAGGGGGTACCCCGAGGGGCGGTCCTCGGCCCGGCACGTGAGGCACTCGTCTAGGCCGCGCGGGCGCAGAAGCGAGCGCTTGGAGAGAATGCTGCTCTGTTGATAGAGACAAATAATATAAATTCTTGACCTGAGAGCTTGGCGACCTAGCTTACCACCTTTTAGAAATATATACTTGTTTTGTTTTTTTTTGGAAGCAACTATTTTATAACTGAATAGCGACTGCCCAATGGCCCTTGCCTGGTATTCCCGTTCTTGTGTTAATTGTCAAAAATCCCTTCTTTGTTCTCACGTCATTTATTAAGTAACCTTTGTACTTCTCGACACAGCGGTTTCCTCTGTGCGTTGATCGATCAGTCAGTCAGGCAATTAGCCAGTCATTACATATAGAAGTATATAGTATATCATCATAACCCGTTACAGTCCATTGCTGAGCTACAGGTAATTTCTCACTTTTTATCGAATATATTTATTTGTTGATACCATATCAAGCAAATGAGATCAACGGCCCACAGGGGATCATGGACAATAGATAATTAAAATTAACATAATGTTACTTCCTCGATAAATTATTATTGCTATACTCGAGGAAGCTCAAATACTTTCTCACCACGTGAAGTATTATTTTTAATAAAAAAAAGTAAGCAAACCTCCACAGCAACCGCAACAGCCAGGATGACAATCACTAAAACCAGCCCTTCTAACTTCATTCTCATAGTAGAACTTGGCTACCAGATACAACACTACGCTGCAGGCATACCAGCTACTGACTAGCCACTGCATGCTGCCCAACCGACAAATCCTACATCTGATGCGAATCCACATACAACGCTTGTCAAAGCACGTTAGATAGATAAGATGTAACTAAATTCACAATATAAGTAATTGAAGTTTATTGTGCTTGTAAAAAAATTATCAAGTCCTATTTGCATTTAGGTTTGCTGTTTTTAATTTGCCTTTTATATTTTCTAAATCAATTTATACCATGTTATGTGCCGAGTGATAAATCAAACCACCTAAATCACCACATGCTATATTATTGTATTATAAGAAAACATAATACATTATGTTGGTTGTATATAAATGAAAGCAATTAGGTAAGTATACTTATATAAAATTTCTGTATATTATTATTAAAGAAAGAAGAAAAAACAAATTAAAAGAAACATACTTTTTATTCGGCATAAACACAACAAAAATACAGTTTAAAATAAAGCCGCAGCTCAGCATAATGAGTCGCAGATTTTCAGCTACAGCCGTTTATAAACTGTATATCTAAAGAACTTGGCTTGTTTAACGACAATGCAGACCAAAGTAAACTTGCCGACGAAGTTATTCAAGGCGACAGGCAAAACTGCTGACTTTGCAGTCCCCGTGATGTGTGTACGTGCTCCTTCACAGTTAGAGTTCAGTCCGCGACAATGTGTGTGTCGTGAAGCCGACCATGCGTCGGTACGTGTTATTAATCTTGGCGGTTGGTATCTTTGCCTGGAATAGTCCTATCTTGAACTAGTTTGAGAGTACCTGCAAGTTTGGTAATTTTGTTGGAAGTGAAAGTTGTAGACCAGACGCAACTTATCAAACTGGGCGCTCTTGGCGCTCATTCCATTGCTAATATTTTTGCAGTGTTTTAAGAGTTTGATAAGTGTATCTTTTAACTACTTGGTGTTATATTACAGGTGGTGCATATAGTGTACGCTCCTCCACCCTTGAGGCTAACTATTGACTGTGGAACGCATGACAAGGTAAATTTAACTCAATGAAGCTTGGGATTGAGACCACCTCTCATGCCTGAGGCCTCCCTTCGATTTCTAAAAAGGCCACAAAGAAGTTATTAAACAACTTATACGTCAATATTTATCACTATCTGATCCACGCGGTTTCACCCACTTAGTTCCCGTTGTCGTTGGAATACGGGGATAAAATATAGCCTGAGTTACTTCCTGATAAAGTAGCTTTTCATTAGTGAAAGACTTTTCAAGAGCGGTTTAGGGGTTTCGGAGTCTATGCAATATAAACAAACAAACAAATCTTTCTCCTTTATTTAAAAGCTGTTTCGCGCTGTTGCACCCGCTTAGTTCCTTGGGAATACGGGGATAAGATATAGCCTATTTTACCTACTCAAGGATATTGTAGCATTATGGTGAAAGGATTTTTGAAGTCGGTCCAGTAGTTTTAAGTTTATTTGTTACAAACATACAAAAATACAAATATTTTCTCTTTATAATAGCGGTCATACATAGATAAAATATAGCCTATGTTACAATATCCCTGATATTGTAGCTTTCCATTGGCCAAATAATTTTTAATATCGGTCCAGTAGTTTTTGAGTTTTTTCGTTACAAACATACAAAAATACAAATCTTTCCTTGTTATAATATTAGTGTAGATGTAAACTACCCATCACTTGTGTGTCTTCTTTTCCGGCAATGTTACGCAAATTTATTTTGACCTATCGTTTTCAGGGTACACACAATATCTTCAGATCGAAAGCAGCGGAATTCGACAATCCCCGTTTCGACGTCGACTCTTTTTGCGGCTTCATCCAAAAAGCGATTCCGAAAGATGTGAAAGCCGGAAAATTTATACCTACCGAAGATCAAACTGGTTATAGCAACCACCAAGCACCCATAGCCATTGCTCCCCCAAGAGGTTTTGTGCCAAAATTAGGAAGTCCAAGATTCAGGGGACCAAAGGTCAAAATACCAAAATTGAGCGTACCAAAACTTAGGCGGTTAAACGGACATTTCGCACCACCTACAGTTGGTTCTCCAATGTCAATAACCTCCTTTAGACATTCAGCTGACGAGGAATCAAGTGCTGAGAAGATGGAGAAGTTCAAGAAAGGAGTGCAAAAGATGCTGCATGTTGTCAAAGTTCTGGGTCAAATTGACCAATACTTGTCGGAGAGGACTAGGATAATTGTCGAAAAGCTTTCCAAGACTTTTGGTGAACCATGAAGTGTTTTTAGTTTAATAAATTTTGTAGTTTTGTACTTTTTTCAATCTAGATTCTTTTATTTTACCTAATATCTGATAGACGATTAGGTAACCTACCTGAAAATGAAGATGGCACTTCGCGCTTCAAATTCGCCGAAGAGAGATATAAATTGTGAGAAAAAAGAAAAATGTGAGAAAAAACCATAGACAGACATATTAAATGATTGTCTTCTAAATAGGTTGGAATAAAATCATTCTATGGAGAGAGAAACTTTTTCTTCAAACATCTTTATTGTCTTCTATATCTATACTATATTATAAAGAGCAAAGATTTGTATTTTTGTATGTTTGTTATGAATAAACTCAAAAACTGCTGGACTGATTTTAAAAACTCTTTCACCAATGGAAAGTTCGAATATCCCTGAGTAACATAGGCTATACTTTATTCCCTTACTACCAAGGGAACGGGAATTACGCGGGTGAAACCGCTAGTAGATAATATACCTAAACTAGTTCCAGAGATTACCTCTATAATATTAATGTAAAAGGGAAACTTCAATGCTATAAAAGACATAAAAAACAATTTAAATATTTTCTTCATCGCAAGTAGCCTTGAGTGAACTGCCGGATGTGTCGATATAAATTACTGATTTCAATATAATCGATTTCGCTGCATATGCATGCATTATGGAGAACAAAGGAAACCGTTATGTCTGCGTGATGCGGACAGAGCATTAAATGAATGAGAGTTCCGTAGCTTATTAAGATATGAATGTGATGATGTTAAAAAAAATATTAGTCTTGGACTACAGTCTAAGTATACAGAGTTAGTGGAGGCATCATGCAAATCTTGCAACTGAATTTTAGCTGTAATTTGGCATGCTTATTTCAATTCGGTGAAAATGCAATATGATTGTACCATTGAGCTGAGCTGATGATGGAGCCGGGAGATGGATAATGAAACTCCGCAATGACGAGTTGGTAGGTATACATAAAGCTTGTTTTTTTAGTTATACATAGTTAGGATAGTCTAAATACTAATTACATATAATTTTGAATTCACAAAATATATTTTTCACATTACAAACACCCCTAGTCTTGTTATCCGGCTCGAAGGACCAAATTATGGTGTGGACTGTATTATTATTTTGGTTGGCTGGGACAGAAACTCAGTGGTAGTATGTTTTGAAAGCACGATGAGAAGTTAGTCAGAATGACATCTAAAGCTAGAGTTAGTCTATGACATATTTAATATTAAAAGAAAGATCTAATACGCCATAATAACTACAGTCTGAGATTAGATTCCAATAATAAGTAGGTACAGTAGTTACAAAAATCCATTAAACCGACACCATGTCAAACGTTACCATGTTTCTTAATTATGTAGAACTAGGGTAACTAGTTCCCGTTCCCGTGGGAATACGGGTATAAAATATTGCATATGTTAATCAGGGATATACCTAGTAGCTTTCCATGGGTGAAAGAATTGTTAAATTGGCCCAGTAGTTTTTGAGTTTATTCGTTACAAACATACAAAAATATAAATCTTTCCTCTTTATTATAATAGAGTAGATATTGCAGATAGTAAAGCATAACTGCCCAATTAAGGTGAAAACAAATCTAGCGACAACACTAAAATTCGTTGAACTATTTAGGCTAGTTATTGACCGCGCGGAAGTTTACTAGTCTAGTTTGTGCATATCTACACACATACCCTCCTTTAAAATACAATCATCATCATCATGATCAACCCGTAAGAGCCCACTACTGAACTAAGGGCCTTTCCTCACACTCGAGGAAGTTTGAGCTTTAATCTCTTTAATATCTCTCTTTGATTTTAAGATGGTGTTAAGCTACAATATTGCATTGTTAAAAATACAATATTGCGCATTATTTACAGATAAATAATCTTTGTAACCATGCATGTGAAACAGTCCCCAGAAGATAGGAGACAAGATATAACTGCCAGCCCCGGTAATCTGAAGCCTCGACCGAATTAGCTTGCTGCGCCTACCGATACTATGAATACAATACTGTCTCTACCCCAAACGGTACATTTATATTTTAAAGTATACTTACAATTCAAAAATACTTCTAGATCTTTAGGTAATTCAGGAAAAATCTTTTTTTTTTTATAAAATTACGATACCCTAAAAGTGCGTCTAAAATTACAATTATAAAGTCATATTAATATTACATGTGAGTATAAAAAGCCGCAGTAATATTTTAACACCCTAGTGCATTTATTGTGCTGAAGAATAGTATTGGTAAGTGCCTAGTTTTATTGTAATTGCAGTCGTCCCCAGAAGATAGGAGACAAGATATAACTGCCAGCCCCGGTAATCTGAAGCCTCGACCGAAATAGCTTGCTGCGCCTACCGATACTATGAATACAATACTGTCTCTACCCCAAACGGTACATTTATATTTTAAAGTATACTTACAATTCAAAAATACTTATAGATCTTTAGGTAATTCAGGAAAAATCTTTGTTTTTTTTATAAAATTACGATACCCTAAAAGTGCGTCTAAAATTACAATCATAAAGTCATATTAATATTACATGTGAGTATAAAAAGCTGCAGTAATATTTTAACACCCTAGTGCATTTATTGTGCTGAAGAATAGTATTGGTAAGTGCCTAGTTTTATTGTAATTGCAGTCGTCAATTTAATATTTATTAAAAGACATACATACCTAATGTACATAATTATATAGCGCACTGCACCGTATTATTTCCCTTTGACATTTTAACTTTTTATGTTCCTGTGCTTATACCAAATATTTAATTTGTTTATTTTTATTAGAATTTAATCACATTATACTTTAACATGAAAGCTGAAGATTAAGTTGTCATAATTATATAAACACATGATTAAATTGAGTACAAGTGTGTGTGAAAAAGATTTTGAGTTGCGAGTTGATACCGAGATCGTGGTATTTCAGGATCCTGGTATCCTGCAAATAGCGGGATTGCTACTTTCTTGCGGCATTGCATACAATAAGTGGATCGAAATGCTGTGTAAAATACAGCACACTTTTAACTTGGCTTTGACACTGTGTGTCTGCATGTAGAAATATTTGAAAACCTATAGCCTATAGGTGTACCCAAAAATTTCTATAATAAATACTTACCTATTTCTAGAATCTTCCTCAATATGACCCCGACATCGGTAATGCTGGATGTGGAACAGCCGACGGACGGCGCTGGGGTGCCTCTCGACGACTCTGCAATCGTCATTTCGGGAATGTCCGGCGTCCTTCCCGGATGCCATAACGTCATGGAGTTTGCTGACAAGATTTACAATAAAGTAAGGACATAATTTTTAAACGCGGATCACATATTGCAAGTCTTGACCAAGGGTGCGGCTTTAGTCAAGACTAGCAATATTCTAAGGGGAGGGTTCAACTAGGAAAAGTAAGTTTAAAAAAATACCTGTATTAAAATTTGGATAATAATGAATTTTTTTTTTTTGAATCGAAACAAATACTGCATTTTGATTTCGAAATTTCAATTTTTATGGTAATTTAAAAAATCCGTAAGTCGGTTTTTTAATTCACCAATTAAACTTGTTTCTATAACTACGTTTATATCACAGAAATTCTCCCATTACAATGGTTGAACATCTCATCAAAATATCCACCCTGCATTCAATGGATAATGAGTAATTTAAGAATAATGCTTGTCAATATCTTTGGAACCGCAGCGTCAGAAATTCCAAGAATCACATAATTATGCGTCACTAAATTTATATATGTAATACATAATCCGTTTACTAGGTGTAAAGGTCTATACAATATCTTGTTCCAGGAAAATCTGGTTACCAGCAAGAACCCACGTTGGAACTGCAGCTATCCGGACTTGCCTAGGCACCACGGCATCATCCCGGACCTGGACTGCTTCGATCCCCAGTTCTTTATGGTCTTCCATCGGCTCAGCCACAGTATGGATGCTATAACTAGGAAGCTGCTCGAACACTCCTATCAGGCTATATTTGATGCAGGTATGTTTCATTGGCTTGTGTTTATTTTTAAACGAATTCAAAAAAGGAGAAGGTTCTCAATTATTCACGAATATTTTTATTTTTGTATTTTAATTACTTCAAATCTGAAGCGATTTCGAATATTTTTTTTCGTGTGGTCGGGTAGGTCTACCTCAAGGGTGGTATCATTATATGAAGTCGGTTTTTGCATAATTGTTAGCTCTCTACGCACAATGACCAATACGCAAAATGACAACTTCATTTCTAGCTTTGAATACGCAGAATGACCATACGCAAAATGACTACATGAGTGTGAGTGTGTGACCATGATGCGTATGACCAATACGCATAGTGACCAACACCTGAAATATACGCTTATTGACTCATACGCATAATGACCAATACGCGAAATATTGGCATATTGACCAATACGAAGATAAAGGCATAAACATAATTAAGTCAATATATTAAAAAAAAAACAATAGTTTTAAAATAAAAATAATTTTAACTTAAAAATAATTTATATATAGAACTATCAGTGATATTGTTAAAATATGAGTAGATACGGTACCGTCACTTCAGACCTGCGCATCCAAGGAGGTTTGATCATTTAGTTTATTTATTCTGGTAATGTAAAACTCCTTGGTGGAATTCTTATATTCTTTTAATGGAAGTTTAAAAAACCGTGGAGGATACGCACGGCGCCATACAACGGAATTTCCGGTAAAAATAGGTACTTAGGTGAGAGTACCTATTTTACTGCACGTTCCGTTGTATGATGCGTAATTTATAGAATTCGAATAATGTATACAGGCTTCGTAAATGCACTTTTTTCGTTATTATCCTGAAGAATCGAATTTAGCTTCTCGTTTCGTTATCCAGGAATTTGCCCATTCGAGCTGTCCGGGAAGCATGTGGGAGTATATATCGGTGCAGGTGTTTGCGAATCCGAGAAAGCTTGCGCGTTTTCGGAGTTGTATCTAGGAATCTTGGGGTAAGAATTAATTTGATTACTTTCAAATGTCTAAAAAATATGTTTTTGTGCTCGTTTTTCTTTCTTTTTAAGATCATCGTTACAGTTTAAACTTATAGAAGATTTTTGATTAATCATCATTATACTGTAGCTTACTACCTAGTCCCGAAATAATAAAAAAAATATGGTTGCGATAGTTCCTCTAACATTCAAACACAAAATTTTTGTTCTATTCTACTCAACTGTTGCTTGTATGATTGTGAAAGTAATCTCCGGAACTTCTGCCCTTTCACTGATAGAGAGCTAAACGATTTCCTAGTGGCATGCTTATGAAGCGCTCGTAGCCCTGCGGTGCCAGTGTGTTTGTAACGATCATACTGGTTAAGCAAAGTTGGGCGCGGTCAGTCAGTGGATGGGTGACCGCCTAGTGGCATTTATATTACGAGCACTTTCGTGTTTCGGAAGGCACGTTAAATCGTTGGTCCTGGTTTTCGTTGTGTTTACGCACAATGAAAGTCGTTAAGCCATGTCAGATACCCTTTGGGTGACTTGAAAGATTCTGACTGTTAAGTGGCCACTAGCTTAACACCATCTCCCAATCCGCGGTGGGCTCGCGTGGGAGATTATAGCCCATACTTCCTCATGTGTGATGAAAGACCCTTAGCTCAGCAGTGGGCTGTTGTTGATGATGATGATGGTGCTTATTAAAACAAAAGCAGGTATCATACAGAAATAATAATTAAAATTTTCTTAGGTCCAATCGAGCTATGTTTGCAAACCGGATATCATATTACCTGAATCTGAAAGGGCCTTCGATGCTGGTGGATGCAGAGAACTGCGGGTCGTTGGTGGCTTTGGAGAAAGCGTACCACGCCATTCGTAGCGGGCAGTGTGAAGCGGCCATAGTCGGAGTTGGCAGCTTACTACTGCACCCGCAGACTTCGCTTCTCTATCACCAGTAACATTCGTTTTAATAAAACTTTTATTTATTTATTATACGGTACACCAATAGCACTAGAAACAAAAACATTGCACAGAGAACACTTAACATAACTCATCACTACTACTTACAATACGAAAATCCAAAATAAAAACCTTCTCGCTACATTATTTTTAGAAATTATCAAATATATCTACCAAAAAAAAATTTTTTTTTTAGTATAAAAACCTAACTTCGGTTAGGTTTTTTTTTTGGATTTTTTTATGCAAGTATTGTCTCATACTATACTACAATACAATCCTGCAAAGTTTCATCGACTGAGGAATTAATGTTGGGGTCCACTACCTTTATTGCCTAGACTATACACGGTATAAAACAAAGTCGCTGTCTCTGTCCCTATATCTCTATGTCCCTTTGTATGCTTAAATCTTTAAAACTACGCAACGGATTTTGATGCGGTTTTTTTTAATGGATAGAGTGATTCAAGAGGAAGGTTTAAGTGTTAGCATTGCACACCCGTGCGAAGCCGGGGCGGGTCGCTAGTTAATTATATTATATTATGATCTTGTTTGGCTCAAGGCGGATATCCCCTTGAGCCAAACAAAAATAGGTTTAAAATCTTACTTAAAAAACATTTTTTGGAGACACTCAGAATAAATTATAATGTTATCATGTAAATAATAATTATAATAATAACATTATAAAAGAGACTCATACCTGCAGACAAACTGTCATAAACAGTTTTGCAGAGAACTGTATTAGTGTTCAAGAAAGAAATTTGTTTAATAAATAAATAATAATAATAATGTGTCCCAATTACAACCGTACACATCTTTGCCACAAAATAGGAACGACAGCTTAATAAAACTAAACAAATCTTCATCAACACTAAAAAGTAATAAAATTAAACAAATCTGATTTATAAATAAAAACTAATAAAACAAAACAACTTCTACTTTATTTTTGAATGATAAGTTCCAGCACTTTATGTCTAAATATATTTTTCATACCATCTATTCGAAAAGTGACGTTTTGGTCCTCAATAACAGGGATCAAAGTAAGTCTTTTCCAACAATAGGATTTTAATAAGTGCGATTAAAAGTGTTTTGAATTAAGAATTTAAAATATCCCGCAACATTCTTAGCCAAAGAGATTAAGAAAATAAGTTTGCATCTAAGGTTGGCGCCACTGTAGCTTAAGTACTATAACAAAACATTAGTTCCATTTTTCGCCGCATTAGGCTGACAAGCATAGAGTAACTTATATGCTGACAAGGCTGAATGGGGTTCGATGGTTGTGCACACTGTCAGAAAAATTGCTGTGGCAATGCGCGCGCTTTCATACTTATTTTTTACAATTTACATTTTATTTTACGCCAAATTTTCGAATTCCGACATAGAATTTTTTGTGTATTTTATATTTTAAAATGTATTCAAGCAGCAGTGACTGCAGTGATAGTTAAACACCGGAATATATTAAAAAAAGAAGCAAACAATGTCATCAGCAATTTTTCTCATAGAGAGGTATGAAAAGCAGAGTGTATCATTCGGTCGCAAAATTATTTTTACCTTGGGCTACGTACTTTAAACCCCTCACTTCGTTCATGATTCTACATTAGAATCATTCACTATGTTCGTGATTTAAAAAAACGCCCTCGCCGTAAAATTATAGTTTTGCTCCCTTATGACACAATCTACTATTGCGAGTCACAAATCTGTCGAACACTTTCGAGATGGGCTGATTTTGTTGTCGAAAACTAATGTCGTGACATAAGGATTCGGAAAATTTTTCACTCGATCTGAGTCGAACGGAAACAGTATCGAGCCTCCGTGAATACGCCTGATCGGGTATTTTTGTATTGAGTTCATTGTATTCCGAGCAGATTCTATAGCTAATGGGTAATGCAAACCGAGATCTGTTCTGTAGCTAGGTACGAGTACTCGTATACTGAAAAAAAACTTGTAATATTTGTACTAGTGGTGCCTACTCCGAGGCGCCCAGAGGCGTTGCCGGCATGAAATATGTTTTCTTCACGATTGTGTATGATTTTTTTAGGCTTACTCAAGGAATGCGTGAGCATTATATGTATGTATGTTACTCAAGGAATATTATTTCCTCTAATTTTCAAATCACGAGGCTGTGAGTTGTCTGTCACGATTCAAGCGATTCTAAATGTCTTTAAAGTATAGTAAGTACCTAGGTACCTATATATTGCGATATCGAAAAGGTTTTGATAAAATTCACATTGTAGGTGTTCTCAAAACATGTTTCTGCCTAGGTCTCTCCTCTCTGAAAACTCGTTTGCTGTGATATGAGTTCAAAACGGTCGTCCAATTATGTACCTAAAACATAAAAACTTAAAAACTCAGAAGATAAGTTTAAACAATTCCACTCAAATTATTTCTGTATCATTGTCTTTGTTTTCCTTTTCATTATCTCTAAGTAGTTTTCAAGAATCACCAGTCCCAAAGATCAAAAAGAAATAAAGAAATATCTTTTAATTCCAGGTTAGTGAAAGCAAATCCAGACGGTAAAACCAAATGCTACGACATAAACGCAGACGGGCAGTCATTTTCTGAAGCTGTAAATGTTATTTTCCTTCAGAAATCTAAGGATGCTAAAAGGTTTTTATTTCCGCATATGGTATAAGCAGTCGGATTTTTTTATTAAAGATGATCAAGGTAGTAATAATAAACTTAACTTTTCAGGATCTACGCTTCCATACGTTATGTTAAGAACGACTACGGTGTAACAAAAGAGGAGACGGCCTTTCAGAAATTCGGTCCTTACCGGGATCCTGCCGTTCTTATCAAGTTCTTTAAAGAATTTTACAATGAAGCCGGTGTATCTCCTTCCATGGTAGAATATGTCGAGGGAAATGGTGCAGGTACGCTAATTAGAAATATCTTTTAGACATGAATAGAAGAATAGCAGTGATAGCCTTACGGTTAAAGAGCCTGCTTCACATGATGATAATCAGTGAGGCTCGGGTTCAAATCCTGGCATGTAACCATGAGTTTATCAAAACTTACGTACATATTTATCACTTGCTCGATGGTGAAGGAAAACATCGTGACGAAACCCACAGGTCCCAGAATTAATTCTGAGACACGTGTAAATGAACCGGTCCGGCGATGGGCTCACCACCTATCACATTTAGGGGTCCAACGAATATTACGTGAAAAGTGGGTATATTCAGAAATGGAATACCTCTGCCTACCCTCTCGGCGATAAAAGGCGTGAGTAAATAAAATTTACAAGATATACTTAGTCACGAGAGATTATGTTTTGAAATACGTCTGCTCACGGTCAATGCTGAGGTAGAAGTGGAACTCGAACTCTCAGCTACGATATCGGGGAGGGGAGTACAGTCACACACAGTCACATCATAATATGTATTTATTAACCTTTTTAAGCTATACTTCATGCTGATAAAGCGGAATTGGAGGCATTAGCAGAAATATTTTGTAAAGATCGTAAAGCTTCTTTGGCAATAGGAAGTGTGACTTCGAACGCAGGAAATACTGGCCCTGCCTCTGGAATGACGTCTATTATAAAGGTGAGACATTATATTGATTCATTAGTTTAAAAAAACTGTATTTCATTTAATAAAGGGCTACCACAATCTTTATAAATAGGTAGTATACGACCAGTGACTCGTTGCCATCACATAATATAACTAGTTCAGAAACGTTTTGTTTCAAGCTTAAAACAACAGTAGACAGATCTATACCATGACCTCTTAAAACAATATTGTTTTATTCTTGCATAGTGATGTAAAAGAAAGAATGATGGTTTCGTCCTCGGTTCCTATAGAGAAAACTAGATCCAGACTCAACTTCAACAAATGGACTAAAAGACTATAGTTGCATATTCAACATCCATTACCTACTATTACTAAACCTATTACGCTGATACCGATTGATTTGCTGATGTCCGTTGAGGAGTTCTGGAGTGCGATTTTTGAATCTCACTGGTGATATCAAATCACCGGTGACAAAAATTATCACCGATGACTTTTATGTCACCATTTTCCAAAAGCTGTATTTTTGAAAGTCACACGCTGTTTTCAATAAATCGTCGCAATCACAAAATATCACACTCGAGCCCCGCTGCTAATTCTTCCAAAAAACATACTTTGGCACTTTTGGCAGATGGCACTACGTCAACTGTCAAAAACAATCGCATCTTGATTTCAATTACGAGTGGGTGGGGGCACTCGTAAATCGATATCATAGGTATGACAAATGTAAGTCACCGATGAGTTTCAAAAATACGAACTTTCGGAAATCACTCACATCGGTGAGAACTTGGTGAGATTCAAAAATCGATCTCCTGTTCTCCACCTGAAGTTCTTGGTCAAATTTTCATCAAACAAAAAATAATTATTTCGCAACCACTTTAGATTTGGCGCAGTTATAGATTAACATACAAAAAATGGTAAAAAAAAAACATACGCAACAAATTCAGAAACTCCTCTTTTTATTTTAAGTCGGTTAAAAATAAACTTACTTACCTCATAATCACGCCAAGGTATAAATGAAGCAAAACTAAGACAATACTATTTTAAGTTTGTTTCAAAGGAAGGTATTTGGAAGGTAAAGGCTAAGATGGATCGCCATAAGTGATATACAAATGAATTGTTGTTCACAGATTTTACTAGGTTACCTCAAAGGCGAAATGGCAGGTACAATAAACTGTGATAACCCTAGACAAGATGTTTCTGCGTTGCGAGACGGGAGAATGCATATAGCCACAGAGCATCACGACTTTGGAAGAACCTTGGCCGCCGTCAACAACTTTAACAATACAGGAACAAACGTACATATTTTGTTAGAGGGAGTTTATAAGTCAAAGGTGCGATTAAAATTATCAATAAGTATACACTTTTAGAATAAAATTGCAACGATAAGTGAACATACGAATAAAATAGCGCATTAGCAAAACGCGCATCTAACGGTTTTCCTTGACAGTAGCAGAAAAAATATCGTGAGAAAACGTTTTTAAATTCGTAAAGTAAACTGGGAAAGAAATATTTCTGTCTGTCTGTGTGTATTAATAAAGAAAACGAAACCATGCACCTTTTTAGTAAGGAAGCGATGGATAAAGCTCTAATACATTTTCAGAACCTCTCCCAATACCAATCGGAGATTCCATATCTGGTGACCGTATCAGGGCGTCAGGAGTCCTCAGTGCAAAAGATACTAGATGCTCTGAAAGGACGTCAACTAGATCCAGAGGAGCTAGCACTTCTAAGGAACATCCACAAACAGCGTATTTCTAAGCACTTGGCTCGAGGCTTTGCTATTTATAGTAAGTTTGACCCTTTTACGAAATACCTAAAAATTAAAGAAAGTCAAAGATTTAAATTCGCTTACGATTATGACTTCAAGTCAGAGCAAGCAGAGATATTTATTTTGAGGATTGGTGTACTTTTCGTGATCTTTTATACATTAGTATCATTGTTCTTGCTCGTCTTAAAATCATTCAGACACCGTTTTGCCGGTCTTGCAATACTGTCAAGCATTTGTGGGTCACATCCCATCTGAGTGTAGGACAATGGAAAGTCTACTTTGTATATGCAATCTTTTGCCACGCCACTGCGATTATTTTTTGAAGAAATTCTTTCGCTTGGCTCATAAACGATAAAATAACAAATATCTGTAAAATTCCTTAGCCGTTTAAATTAGGAATCAATAATATTTCAGCGCAAAACGAAGCAAAAGCTCTAAAGGAAAAAGTCGACTATTACGATGACTTGCAAAAACCGCTGTGGTTCGTGTACAGCGGAATGGGCTCTCAGTGGGCTGGAATGGGGGTGCAGCTTATGCGGATACCCATTTTTGCTGCTGCTATTAAACTGTAAGTAGTTAATTCCTAAACAGAGACTGGGTGCGATTCTATTTTACAGCGACTAAAGAGGGACCACGAGTCCGGAGGGTTTTAGTTTAGTCCTGTCTTTGTCCTACATCAAAAAAAGAAAAAGGATAGAAGGTAACCTAGCGAATTTAGTCCTGTCAAAGGCTGTATTTTAGTCGTGACTTCGTTACTTATGCACTAAACACGTTATGAAATGCCTTAGTTGACAGGACTAATTTTAATTTGATAGAATTAAATATCTCTCATCTCTTTTCTTTTCTAGGAGAAAGAAAATGAGAGAAGTAAACTAAAATAAGTTTAGTCGCTGTAAAGCAGAATCGAACCCACTGACTTGATAATACTTTGAGTTGGTTTTTCAGAGAGAAAAAGTTGGATGAAAAAGCTCTCCTAAATGTTTTTCTTCCAACCTCTTGAGACCTTTATAAATTTCTATTTCAGATGCCACCATGTTTTAGAACAAAAAGGCATCGATCTCATTAACATAATTACGAATCCTGATAAGACGATATTTGATAACATACTGAATTCTTTCGTGGGTATAGCTGCCATCCAAATTGGGCTCACTGATGTTCTACGTGCAGTTGGTATCGTTCCTGATAACATCATAGGTAAATATATAATCCTGGAGCATTTTAAATGAGTCTAGCTCACGACGAACATTAGGTACATCATATTATAATGTACCCCGTTTTAAATGTGTTTTCGTACAGATGCAAAATACGAAAGTGATTTATAAATATTTGACACCTAGATTGGATATGTAATCCATTAATACAGAATGATCTTTGATCTATGAACACAGATCAGACTTATAACAATAAACTGGCAGCAAAACACCTTTTGGCTTATAATTAACTTTTTTTTTACTTGACAACGTCGTATAAATCGATGAACGCCGGCTACACCCACTAAAAATTGTCACGTTCCGCCTGAGCCGAGCGTGCAAGCGAGAGCGCCGAACAAACGATAGAGAGGCACGATCGGCCTAAGCGTTCGTCTTGTGACACATCTATCTCTCTTCCACTCCGGTGTGCAATAATCTTTTTTCTTATGACGTTATCACGTAGAATTATCGTCCGTAAACCGATTTAACAACCATTTTTTTTTTCTAATTTAGCTAAATAAATACTACAACACGTATCCAATATTCACAGGGCATAGCGTTGGTGAACTCGGATGTGCTTACGCTGATGGGTGCTTATCAGCAGAAGAGATGATACTCTGTGCTTACAGTCGAGGGCTGGTATCACTACAGACTCCGTTTATTAAAGGATCTATGGCTGCTGTTGGCTTGGGATATAAACAAGTAATATAAAATTTTGAAAACAGTGATAGCCTTACGGTTAAAGAGCCCGCTTTTCATGATGATAATCAGAGAGGCTAGGGTTCAAATAGCTCGACGGTGAAGGAAAACATCGTGAGGAAACCCGCAGGTCTCAGAATTAATTCTTATGCATTTGTAACAGAACCGGTCCGGCGATGGGCTCACCACCTATCACATTTAGGGGTCAAATATTCTCGTGAAAAGTGGGTATTTTCAGAAATTTTATACCTCTGCCTAGGGGATAAAAGGCGTGAGATTATTTATTTCTTATCTATAATATATATTTTTTTTATAAAATTGAAAGTTCAATATTGTTTTTCCATTGGTTATGGATATGAAGAGGCATATTTTTTGTAGATACTGAATATGCTTCCCCCTGAGATAGAGGTGGCTTGCCACAACGGCCCTGAGTCCAGTACAATCTCTGGCCCAGCAGACGAGATGCGAGAGTTCGTCGCTAAGCTGACAGAGCAAGGCATCTTCGCCAAAGAGGTTCCATGCTCCAACATCGCCTATCACTCGCGGTACATCGCTCAAGCTGGTTAGTATATCAGGCTTTTCATATTCTACATCAAGAACAAAAACAATTGAAAATTATGAAATCGTCTGGTAATTCTTTAGTAAAATTCGCAAATCTGTTTCTTTGTTCCTAGTTGTATTTATTCTTTCAATTTCTTTTGTTCTGTTAGTTTGCTTGAAATATGGTTAGATTTGAGGTGGTGTCAGTATGGGAGGCACGTCATTTTCTTTCTCCTTGATACTATATTTGACTAATTAACAAGAATTTACTTCCCTACCAATATCATGAATGCAAAAGTAGCACTAGACTGTATGTTTGTTTTTTACCTTCGCGGGACCTAACTTGATGTTTCGCAGGACGATAGCTTCTTTTTATCTCGGTAATACAAAGTTCCTGATAATCTCACATAACTTAAGTCACAGACAACATCTAGTTTCTATATTAATTATATTATTTTAATGTGTCTCGCAATACAGGACCCAGTCTTCTCCAACATTTGAAAGAAATAATAAAAACGCCAAAACCACGCAGTGATCGTTGGCCGTCTACATCACTTCCAGAAGAGAGGTGGAATGAGCCTCTCGCTAAATATTCTTCAGCAGAGTACCATACTAACAATCTATTGGTAAGACGCTAAAATTACACCTAGATTTATTTTATTTTTTGTCGTGATAACGTCTTATAATTCGATGGAGCCGGCTGCATGTACGAAAAAGTATGACGTATGCGGCGTTCCAGTGCAAGCGAGAGCGCCCAACGAGCGACAAAGAGGCACAATCCAAAAAGTATGACGTTGTCACGTTCTACTATCGTCAGTAAACCGACTTTACAGACAACCGATTTTTTCGTACCATGACGTCCATATATAAAGTAAGCTTGTTTTAATATCGTTTTTATCTCTCCGGACGGAAAGCGGCAACTTCGTAGAAAAAGTTACACACCTCGGGAAGTAAATAAGAAAGCCTCAGATCACATGTTTGTAGACCTTGGCTTCGCCTCGATCGACAATTACATGTGATATGAGACATTTCTTATTTTACTTCCCAAGATGTGTACCTAATATACTATTTCATTTCTCACTCGGAAAGTAATGTTTGTTTGATCTGAGAACCTAGTCAAAAACGATGATTCCCACCACAGATACATCTTGTAGTACTACATGTGGTTAGGTAGTCGGATACAATAATATATTTCATTACAAGTGCGGAAAGCCTGTCATTGCAACGAGTTCCGACAATTGTCTACCCGAGCCGAGGCGCAGCCGAAGGTGAGGGTTGACAGTCGGAACAAGTTGCAATGACGGGTCCGCACGTGTACTGAACAACTATTTTTAATACAGTTACGAAAAAATTAAGCAATTTTATAAAATAATAAAAACACATTAAACTCAACTATCATTTTTGGAAAATGGCGTCAACCGTAAAAAAATATAAGCTGAGATTTTTTTGAAGTGAAAACTTCTTTAGCGGCGTTGAGCACTTTTGTGGGATGGGTAAAATTGGTAAAAACTGTGAAACTCGCGTCAGGTCACGTGTGCTGATCGAATAACTGTAAGACGGTTGGAGAGTAGTGTTGTAACACCGAAATCGATAATCAAGTTTTCACTTCTGCCGGCACTCCCGGAGTGCAACCCGTGTTTTTTTTTGTTTACTTCACCCATTCTGGGTAGGCAAAGGGAACTATGCCCAATGCCCATACAGCCAAGTCTTCGGTAGAATTTTTTTATTGATATGAAATGAAAATGAAATTTAATGAGATGAGATGAAATGAAATGAAACCTAACTTAATTCATTAAATAAAATCATTAAATCTGATATTGAAACAAATTTGTAACTTCTTTTTAGAAATATTTGCATTCAGAATCATAAAAACTTCTATGAATTATTTTTAGTAAAAACTTCGTGGTTGGTTTTTTCTTTTTAATAGACATTATTTTGACAGTTGGGAAAGAAAACGCACGAGTGCGGAAAAGGTAAAGAAAAAGCTCGAGTGTGTAATAGCCCACATCCCGAACGCTATACGTCTCTGCAATACGCCACTTTTCGAGCAACTGTATTAAAAAACTTTTTTACAGCGATTACTATTAGAAAAAAAAGTGAGGCCTTGTCAATGTAGGTATAAAAACAAAAAATACCCTGTGTGTTCCATATTTAAAATTTGTAAAGACTAAATTCTTAAACGTAATCATTGAGAGGGTTTTTACGTTTTTTGCATTTTTGCAATAATACATTTCTGCATTTTTTACTAATACTACAATATTTACTATTTTTTACTTTCCTTGTATTCGATATAAATAGTAGAGTGTTTATCGCGGGTGAAAGTTATCAATACCTACTCGGACTATATACGCCCCCGCTGCGCTCGGGTATCTTAACACCTCGTATGGGAATTGATTGGTGTCAATCCTTTATTATTTTATTTATTAAACAATATTTTTCTTAAAATCTAATACAGTTACCTGCAAAACTGTATACGACAGTATAACTACTATTTCACTTACAAACGTATACCTTTCAGAGCCCAGTACTCTTCCATGAGACATCACGGTTAATACCTGCAAACGCGGTCCTAGTGGAGGTGGGACCGCATGGTCTGTTGCAAGCGATCCTCAAGCGATCTCTGCCAGACAGTTGTGAGCACATCCCGCTCACGAGACGAGGCCATGAGGACAACGCGCTGTTCTTATTGGAAGCACTTGGAAAGTTAGTAGTATTCCCTTCTTGCAGTTGCAGACTCAAAGGAATATAGTACAAATACATCTACTCTAATATTGTAAAGTTTGGATGTTTGTAACGAATAAACTCAAGAACTACTGGACCGATTTTAAAAATTCTTCCACCAATTGAAAGCTAGAAGATCCCTGAGTAACATAGGATATGTTTTATGACCGTATTCTTACGGGAACGGGAACTACGCGGGTGAAATCGCGCAGAACCGCTATTATAGTATAAAGTAAAGTCGCGTTCCGCTTCTGTCTGTCTGTATATACTATCTCCTTCTAAACTACGCAACGGATTTTGATGCGGTTTTCGTCATCAGTTTGATGTTTTTTACTGAAGGTTTACCTATGTGCATTGCAACGAATTCGCGCCCGCTACAATAGCATTCTGTCAAATATCGCACAAATGTGCGACAGTTGCTACGTCAGGCACTGGTCGTAGATTCACCGTGGTGCACTTATGTTTAATTTAAGTTACTAACAAACTACTTATAGACTGAACTATGTCTGAAATAAGCTTTTTTTAATGTACCAACTGCAAACGTGGGAAGCCGAGGCTGGTACAGTACAGTAGGTAGGTTACTATACAGCTAATTAAATCTTATTGATACAAAAGCACTTACATCTTCAACTGAATGTTTTTTTCTAATTTTGTATTTTGTTTTATTGTGATCAAAGTTTTAACGTTTAATTTAGCCATCTTTAATTATTTATGTTACCTAATGCGTTTTTCTCTGCAGACTCTATATAAACGGTTATCAAGTCGATGTCAGCGCATTGTATCCAAAGGTAGAGTTCCCCGTATCGACTGAAACGCGACCGATTTCTCACTTGGTCGACTGGTACCATGCAGACAAAATGTAAGTCCATTTTCGAGTAAGCACTTTAACGGGCAGTGGGCAAATATTTACCACCAAATATTGAACTCTGTAATTGACGATTTAAGATTCAATACCACTGAAAAATTTAAACTGCGTATGCCCGTTAAAGAGTCAACAATTTGCTACGTTCAATGACAGATGGCCTAAGTGGCTTTGTAAACTTAAACGCATCGAATGGCAATGGCAAATATATGGAATTGACAGAGGCTTTCCTCCTTTTTTTTGGACAAAATTTGCACGTGATTAATCAGTCCCAAACTAGGCAGAGCCTGTACTATGGGTACGAAACAACTGATAAACATACTTAAATAAATATGAAACTCCCAGACACGAAGCCAACAGACAAGTTCATGTACACAAATGTTGACCCTGAGCGGGGATCGAACCTACGACCTCCGACTCAGAAGGCAGGGTCACTACCAACGGAGCCAACAGGCCCGTCATTCTTGTCATGCGAGCGGAATTATTTAAGTGTTCTGTGAGCGCGACAAAGTAAAATTGACGCAACTCTCTAAAGCAGTATAGTCATTGGGCTCGATTCTGGCTGACCAGCTAACAAACCACAGATTGAAGAGTAATGTCAAACATGTAAAAAACAACGAATTTGAACCTTATGAACGTGCTTATCTGTCACTTTTATCCATCACCTTTTTACGCCGTTGCTAAAATTGCCAAACACGCCTTTGACAGGACTAATTTTAATTTGACAGGACTAAATATCTCTCGTCTCTTTTCTTTTCTAGGAGAAAGAAAATGACAGGACTAAACTAAGTTAAATTAATAATATATAGTAATACAGAATCGAACCCATTGACTCATAGGTAGTTCTTAATAGTATTACAATGAAGCGAATGCCTGCCAAGCGAACTAAACTTTCGTTTTCCATTTGGGGGCTGAACTACTTACCTATATAATATATTCTTGCTTCTAGGAAACTTTGCACATACATGAATGTTGAAAGAAAGCAGAACTCTGCCTACAAACCCATTGTATCGATATACGACGAGGAATATCAGTATTTGGAAGGACACGTAATATCAGGTACGAGCTTTGAGTATTAAACCAACCGGAGACGCCACTGACAGGCGTTCCCCTCTACCAAAAAAGTTATGAGCAACACTCATACCTGTTATATACAACTAGTAATTGTCTTGAGTTCACGGAGTGCTCGGATTGGTTGTTTCTGTGTGTGAATGTATTTGTGTGCATCTAGTTCAAGCTCGTGTTTAATTGTTTTGTCAAATAATGCGTTTGTTTTAACATTATTTGTGTTTGTTTCCTCGTCCCCCCGCAGAAATTGGCATACTTTTTTGCAAAGAAACTAGTGCGCGTGACGTCTCCTGTTGGTTTAATTCTCAAAGGGTACGAGAGATAACATAACATGTCAAGAACTTTTTGATTTTTTTAATAGACTTCAAAAAAAAAGTTCCAATTCGTCGCGTATCTAGGTTAAAAGATGTATAAGTTTTGTGAAAATCTGATCAAGAACTTCAGGTGGAGAACGGAACTCCTCAACGGACATCCGTACATCACTCGCAATCAGTGTCAATTACATTGTTTAGTGAAGCGAACGCCTACTATGAGAAGCTTAATTTAATCAGCGAAAAACAAAAATGCCATTTTAGATAATAACACACGCTGGCATTCAACATTTGACATGTTAGAGCGATTGAAAAGTTTAAGGGATTGTTGTTCGGAAGAACCTGGAGAACCATTGTATTTTTCTAACACCTTTTGGAATACAATTTATGATTTGATAAGTTCTCTGAGAAAAACAATGAATTTTTTTGTTTGTTTGTTTTGTTTTTGTTTGTTTTAAAAAATGTTTTGGTCAATGGTCAAAAAGGTCAATGACAGACACACTCAACCTGCTCACGCCCAGGTCAATGACAAACACACTCTCAACCTGCTCACGTAAAGGTCAATGACAGACACTCTCAACCTGCTCACGCCCAGGTCAATGATAGACACTCTCAACCTGCTTACGCCCAGGTCAATGGCACAGACACTCTCAACCTGCTCAAGTGCTCACGCCCAGGTCAATGACCCGACACTTAAACTGCTCACGCCCAAGTCAATGACAGACACACTCTCAACCTGCTCACGCCCAAGTCAACGACAGACACACTCAACCTGCTCACGCCCAGGAATGACACAGACACAGTCTCAACCTGCTCGCGCCCAGGTCAATGACAGAAACACTCTCAACCTGCTCACGCCCAGGTCAATGACAAACACTCTCAACCTGCTCACGCCCAGGTCATGAGCAAAAACAAAAAAAAAAATTTCTCATGCACAAAACAATTACAAGAAGAACAGCTTACATTAAGTTATTTTTTTTTTACTGCTGGACAAAATTTTATTTTGATACATCACTCGTGCCCTTTCCTCTTGCGCAACATATTTTTGTATTTATGAAAAACAGACAAAACATTTTGATGTCCAATGCTACATTTCTTAGTGCATTGTATTTAGACCCCCGAGTCCAAGTGGTTTTGTCGCTTGAGGAGGAAGCTTCGGCTTTGCAACAAAATGTCACTTGGCTACACCTTTTGAAAATACAGGCAAACAATGTTGTTACTCAACAAGAAAGTGATGAAAACCTCTACCCTCCATCTACATCTTCGGCTCGTTCACAAATAGAAGATAAAATGGAAATGATGTTGTCACGAACTGAAATAGAGAGGAGACTTCAACATCGCGCTCGTTATATTCACACACGGGCTGACATTTCAACTATTTCACAAAATTTTTCCAACCATCCCCGTTTACCACCAAAAGAGGATATTTATCATTTTGGGACAAAAAAGCTTTGTTGGATATATCGTTTTCAAAAGTAGTGTTTGCTGTTCAAGCCACGCAAGTGAGCGTTGAGCGCCTATTTTCTTCTCTAAGGGTCGCGCCACATCTGCGGAACGTACAGCGCCGAAGGTTCAGTGAACAACATACATTGACGTTTCACTTTAAAGATAAATAGATCAGCCATCCGCGTCAACCGTAATGTATGTTGTTCACCGGAAGTTCCGCGCCGTAAGTTCCGCAGGTGTGGCGCGACCCTTATATATGTAATGTAACGCAAGTTGTTTAACTTGCGTTACTCCTTAAATGAAAATATTGTTGATACGTATGACGTTTTAGTCTTAAGAAATAATAAATGAATATATTTCATGTTTACACTGAAGAAGGTTAGTAATGTGTTATGTTTTTCTTTTTTGGTAGTAGGTGGTAAGTAGATAGCGGCAGAGTGCCTACCTAACAATTTTGTTTGTTGTTAATCAGATAATTTTATGTTAAGTACCGATGTTGATTTATTTTATAATAAGTACATACGCCTTTAATTTTAAGTTTAGTTACAAGAAATAATAAATGAATACATAATTTCATGTTTTCACTGAAGCAGGTTAGTGTTTTATGATTTGTTAAGATCAAAATATTTTTCATATCTCATACTCGGAAAGTAGTGTATGTTTGATCTGAGTACCGGGTCGGAAGCGATGATTCCCACCACAGAGAGATTCAGGGCTGTGATTCCCGCCCTCGGTCGGGAAAGACTCATAGTTATTGCTTCCGGCCTTAGGGCGGAAATAAATAAAAAAAAAATAGTACTAAATTTGGCAATGACGTTTAAAGAAAAAGTTTCTCTAGGAAAGAGAATGACTTTCTTCCAACCTCTTTGGGTACTTTTTTTTTTTTTTTTTTGCATTATGCCTTTGGGTACTTAGTAGGGATACGAAACTTTTTACATCAATTAGAATAAGAAAAAAAAGGTGCGGCCTTGTGAGTGGAGGTATAAACAACAGAAAATAGCCCGCGCGCGGGGCGGGACGCGTTCCATATTTAAAATTAAAAAAACAGTATTAATTTGGTAAGCTGTTCCGAAATTGAAAATCTTGTTTTTCATCGACACTAATTAAGCACAGAACATTACTATTACTCGGCTAAAAGTATTATAAAGAGGAAGGATTTGTATATTATTTTTGTAATGTTATTTAGGTTAGGTACTCTATGATGTAGTATTCAAAGACGTTTAAAAGAAAAAGTTTCTCTTTCTTCCAACCTCTTTGGTTGTATTGTTGACAATTTTTTGACGTGACAACGTCTTATAAATTGATGGAGCCGGCGGCATTCCCGAAAAAGTGTGACGTATGCGTCGTTCCAGTGCAAGCCAGAGCGCGCAACGAGCGACAAAGAGGCACAATCCATTCCATCAGTATTTTCTTATGACGTTGTCACGTTCAACTATCGTCAGTAAACCGACTTTACAAACAACCGATTTTTTTTGTAGGTATTATTGCGTTTTTGCATGTTTGAATTTTTGTAAAATTGTAATTTTTTTTGTTTACTTTCCTTGAATTCGAAATGAAAAGTAGAGTGTTTAACGCGGGTGGAAGTTATCAATTCCTACTCGGACTAATATCCGCCCTCGCTGCGCTCGGGCGTCTAAATACCTCGTATGGGAATTGATTCCTTCCGACCCTTGTATAACAATCTACTATTTCTTCCGACAAAAAACCCGACGGACTGAAAAGAAAAAAAAAACAGTTCATCTAAACTCTAATGCGGAAGATAGCGAGTCGGTACGCGACCTATTTTTGGGAAAATTTGATTTGGTCTAGAATTTGTAACAGTGTGTAATTAACACAGATATGCAATTAATAGTAAAGTCATTTTGACAATTTCACAAATTACTTATTATAATTGTTTTTTTATTGGTACTATTTGTTGAATTCGGCTTTTTACTCATTATAATATTCTTTGTATTATTTTGATAAATAACCTTTATCTTTGAACAGATACAAAACTGTTCCCTTTTGCTGGCGCTCTGGTGTTTGTGTGGGATACTCTGGCGATGACTATGGGCCATCCAAAGGAGCATGTATCAGTACAGTTCAATGACCTAACCTTCTACGTACAGCCACCTCTATATGACCAACGTCCTTTAAATTTGACCATCACGCTACAAAGGGGCAGTAGAAAATTTGAGGTAATTATACACTTGCTGTTTTATTTCAAGTCCAATTTTATTTCGTACCAATATTGATTGCTACTTACTTAGTAGGTCATAAGAAGTAATGTTAATTAATACACATAGGTATATTACTACAACTATAGTAACTTTATTATTAAACAACTTTAATTGAAAGAGTAGCAACAGTAAGAGTTGGCTCATGAACTCTAATAACAGAATAGGAGGCAATTATAGCTCAGATAGTCTCTTTCACTCCATTCAGTAAGTCATGTGGGATTCATGATGAATAACTGTAAACATAGGTACGAGTATAAGTTACTTTTTACCCGACTACGGTGAAGCCTAAAGGAAGGATTTTGTTCTTAGAACGCTATGCACGAGTGTGGTAAGTGTCAATCTTCTTTCGTTATACATTCTCCGTATTCTGGTTTTAGTTTCACCTATTTAATTGACGAAACCTGTTGTAGATTTTATTTTTGTACTTATTGTTAGCCTAATTTTCATAGTTAAATAAAAATTTAATGTCACTTGTTCATTAATTCTATTGATATCTTCGACTACGTTATCAACTGCAGCATTAATTATACTGTATTTCGGTTCTTTTGAAAATTTTATTATCTTTAATAGGTGAAGTACGAACACGGGATTGTGGTCGATGGATTCATTACGATGTTAACAAACTTAATTCCTGCTGACAATGTTGATATCAATGAACCCTTGGATTTGACTTCTAATGATATCTACAAACTGTTCTACGAACGGGGATTTAAATACGCGTACGTATTTCTGTTTTGCGATAAAATAATATCCATAGTTGTCGTGTCTAAACTATATGGTGAAATCCTTAAAAATTTTTAATTCCAGAGACCAATTTCGTAGTATTCATAGTGCAAACCTAAGCCTCAACCAAGCCAAATTGGTATGGAACAACAACTGGGTGACATTTATAGATGGAGCATTTCAACTGAACGCCTTGAGACGTAATCACAATGGAATTTCACAGCCACAGTACATAAAAAGGCTGTGCATTAATATCGCCGAACATGACCAAGACATGAAAAATTGTAATGAAGATATCCTCATTTCTGGGAAATTTGACGAAGTTCAAAATACGACGAGGTATTTAAATTGAGGACTTCCCGATAATAAGTAAACTTTTTGATTTGTATTTATGACGCAGAGTCCACTGAATTCTCATAAGAGAAACTTTGGGCCAAAGACGTTTAAAGAAAAAGTTCGAATGATTTTCTTCTAACCTCTTTGCTTTGGGCATTTTGGTTTTTGTATTGATTAAATTATACAATAGGTATGTACAGAATAAGCGCAATCTCTGAAATTAGTTTGTTCAGTATCGACTACTTAGTCGATTTCAGCTAATTTGAATGTGTACATTTTTTCCGAAAAATGAATTAGCATAACTGAATTTAGGGCTACCTATGGAAACACCTCTATTATTGCTCTTTATTTAAGAAATTTGGTTAGACAAAAGTAAAGTACTTACGAATGCATATTTTTTTTATATTGATATATTAATTGGGGTGTATGAGGAATTGCGCTTATTCTGTTACGCGTTGTATTAGGTATACAACGCTTAACAGAATAATTATTATACCCTTTAACAATCATAATAAATGGTTTAATAATCTTGGTTTGTTTATCCTTCTTAACCCTTAGTCAGTGGAGGACCTGTTGCTTCTTCGGTGTTGGCGAATGGACCCTCCCGGAAACGGTGGGCCCACTGACAAGGGATTTATGTTTTGTTATTCTTTTAGATGCGGTGGTCTATTGATAGACCATATGAGTTTTAGAGATAAACCATCTATCCGGCATCAAATACCTGCCCTAAAAGAAATGGCTTTCTTTCCCTACTTTCAAGAGGAAAAGGTTGATGTATGGGCTTTTAGTCATTTGTATCGCAACGCTGGTTTTTTATTTTATGTAAATCTTACAATTCAACCATATTTTTTACAGATTTTAACAAGTCTATACATATATCTACAAATAATTTCTGAGAACCTCAACAAAACTGTATTGAATGTGTTTTATGTGAGCAAAGAAACTCAACCCTGTTTACTGGATAAAATTGTGGATTTATTGGCTGATCCACCCAAAATACATATTAATGTAACAAAAATGCAAAAGGATGAAATTTCTGCAATTAAACGTCACCCAGATAAACCCGATTTAATTTTTGTACACGAACTTCTCTCAGATAAAAAGGTGATGCTCAATACAATACATAGGAAATACACGTAAGAAGCATCTCATTGATCTTAATATCTATTGTTCAAGGTTTTCGAAGAGCTATACGATGCTTTACCAGTGGAAAAGTTTGTTGTGAATTTAGGAGTAGAAACCCAAGATTCGTATCCCACTTATCTGTACCAACAAATCTGTGCTGCCGGTGGAGGATCAGACAGACTAGAACTAGCAATATGGAGACCGGATACTACCTCGACTTCTGCTGCAGTGTCCGTGCGAAATACCTCAGACTTGCAGTTTCTGAAGTACACGCGAGAAAACTTGTTACCACACCAGAAGTTGCTGATTCTTTCGTCTTACCCTCCGCTCTTTGGTCTCAAGGATTTGGTAAAACGGTGGCGGATGGAGCCCAGTCGCAATAAAATCCAAATGGCCATGATAAATCACGAGCATTCCAAAGATATAGATATTGGGACGCTTCCTAATTTCAACCTGGCTTTTAATGTTTTACACCATGTAAGTATTTACAAAACTGTAAAGATGAATCTAAATAAATTTCTGTTTGTGCTGAAATATTTGGGTGATGAAGAATTTTGTCAAATTGTAAATGTATTGTTAAAATTGCAGGGACAGTGGGGAGGAGAATACTATATTCCATTACAGATAAATAATATCAGGGGGGGAAATGTAGAACTGCAAATAGCCCAACCAGGTAACCCAGATTCCTTGCAATGGGTAGAAGCAAACGAAGTGATTGGTGCAGGCATTTCTGTTACGGTAAGATATTTTTAATTAATTTTATCTGGTCCTATGGGCTTAGGACTTGAGACAGAAATCTTGGCCAATGGTCGAGATACCACTTTTTGAATAGTTAGGTGGCTACTCGACCACAGAAATCTCGGCTGATGGTCAAAAAGCCGCTTTTTAAAAAAATTATGTACCGTAAGCCACACGACTGCAAAATTCTCGTGCAATGGTTGAAGGTCAGCTTTTAAAACTACCTTTCCTTTGCCGTGGTAGGTACCATTAGACAGTACCATTGATGGTACGGTGGCAATATTTTTTTGTAATTTGTTGAAATATCTCATTGAAGGTTCATTTTGCTGGACTCAATGTATACGACGCAAAGAGGGCTACAGTCGAGATTTCGGTAGAAGATGCTCAGAATAAAGGTTTCGGGATGGATTTCAGTGGAGTTACAGACAGGTACGTACATAGTGATGAATATTTTTAAACAAGTAAGTACATTAGCAACCGGGACCCGGAGCTTCCCCGTTCCAACGCCACGCCATCTGCCGTTGAGTGGGCGTATCATTTAAAAAATATATATACATATACAACTATGTAGTTGGACATCAAATGCAAAACTGTATCTGGATACAAAATTTCATCGAAATCCGACATTAGTCGCCTAAATCATTGTTAAAGAGATACCCTAAATATAGGAACATAAATACAAGAATTTTTCGTTAAAGTTTCTAATAGGATTTGATCACCATAAACCCCGACTGCGTGTAAAAGTCACGGAAAAGTATTATAAAACACTTGGTACCGTCTTTTTGGTTCAGTCGGCCAGTGGTCCATATTACGTCTGAGATAAAGATTAATATCGCGACACTAATTCATTTATTAAAATCTACATATAACGATTCTTTATGCGTATTGTTAGCTGATGCAGTCGGACAAAAATGCATGTTCCGTAGAATTATAGAAGGCATTTAAATTGCAGAGGAAACCGTGTTATGGGCCTCATCAGTGGCGGAGCAGCAAGTAGCAGAGTTAAGGTTGAGCCAGAGCTGATTTGGCCCGTTCCGAAGCATTGGAGTCTCGAAGACGCTGCTACTGTGCCATTGGCTTACGCCCTTGCCTTCTACTGTCTGGTAACTTATTTTTGCTGCTCTATTCTTTTTCATTTGACTACATTTCATTAGACTGTAAAAGTATAAAATTAGAATCTGATTGGCTGACTGACTGACCAATCAACGCACAGTCGAAACCACTGGGTGTAGAAGCCTGAAATTTTGCGTAAAGGTATCTTGAAGGAAGTAAATGAGCACTTAGGAGGGATTTTTGGAAATTGTAGTAACACCACTGGTCACCCCTTAGTTAGATTCAATTTTTTTTTGGGTCTTCATTGATTAGTTAGTATAAATTAGTTCTTACGTCTTTTATTAACGAGGGGGTAGGCAAAGGTAAATTCCATTTCTGGAAATACCCACTTTTAACAAGAATATTCGACCTATAAACGTGACAAGTGGTGAGGACCGGGCTTCTTACACATTCCTCAGAATTAATTCTGAGACCTGCGGGTTTCCTCACGATGTTTTCCTTCACTGTCGAGCTAGTGATGAATATGATGATGAACAGGATTTGAACCCGAGCCTCACTAATTATCATCATGAGAAGCGTGCTCTTTAACCGAAAGACTAGCTAGTTAGATTCTAGGTTCTCAAAATGTGACTTTCTTTTTTAATTCAGACCTTCAAGTGTAGACTTATTCGTGGCATGTCGATCCTCATTCACGGTGGTGCCGGAGCCGTGGGTCAAGCAGCCATATCCATCGCGTTGGCCAACGGCTGCAAAGTATTCACGACCGTCAGTGATATTCACAAGAAGAGGTTTTTGCGACGACGGTTTCCGGAGATACCAGGTAACATTCTTCTAAATTGAAGATGATATAGATTGCACTGTCAATAGCGGCTATGACCACTTTATCTCTATAATTATGTATATGTTTTGAATTTATATTCCTGCATTGTCATCATCATTATCAACCGTGACAGCCAACAACCAATTTGCTGAGTCCGTCTGATGAAGTCATTTTTAATAATTTGGTACCTACATTTTTTGAATTATGTTAGTGTGAATGTTACAATACAATGAACTTTTTACATGTGTTCCAGCCGATCATATTGGAAATTCGAGAGATGTTTCGTTCAGGGATGTGGTATTGAGCGCGACTAAAGGAATTGGCTGCGACATAGTCATTAGTTCTGTCAAGGGAGCACTTAAACAGGTACTAAAATTATTAAATTATTAAATGTACCGTAGGAATTTTGTATCCTCAAGATGTAAACGTATCGTCCTCCTAAATTTTATCAAGACTTTACCACCGGTATAACCATGAAAAGGGAACAGACAAACTTTCGCATTTAATCAGTAAGGGTGATAATGGGTCGGATATAAAGGAATGGGATTCAATGTGTTCTACTGGAAACTACTTTTTGCCTCGCACAACCGCGTACTTCCACCTCAAAGGCCGCAACGCATTTGTGACTCTTCAGCTGCAGGTGTACATGGGCGACGGTAGTCACTTACCCTTTTTAGTGCTTCTCTGGTTAAAGTCGGTTTTTGTTTTTATTAAAAATTACAAATTATGGTATTTTTATTCTCTTTCTGGATAGAATGTCTACGGAATTATTCTCACCGAGTTTCATTAACCGCTCCATATCCGCTCTGTATCTACAGATCTAAGAAATATTTACTATTATTAGATCTTTTTTTTGGTAATATACATTTATTTACAAAGAAAATATACATTGATTTACAATAATTACAGATAAAAAATGTCCTCCAAAGAGGAACCATGAACCAAACCTATTATTAGATCTATGTCTGTAACCTTTTCCCTTACTTGTCCCTCCCCTCCCCCCTCCTCCTACTCACAGCGCAAAGGCCGCAACGCATTTGTGACTCTTCAGCTGCAGGTGTCCATGGGCGACGGTAGTCACTTACCATCAGGTGACCCGTCTGCTCGTTTGCCCCTATACAATAAAAAAAACTTTGCCAACCAATAATCAAAATAAAGTTGAGGGTGAATCTTGAAGATCGGCGTATTTGGTTGATTCCCTTGGCGCATTTTATTTTTAAAGTTTTGTTGCAAGTAACAATAAAACACGAAATTTAACGTTATTATAAGCATATTAATCGAATAGGCACTACTTTTCGTCAAACCGTTCAAAAGTTATATCAAATTATATTTTCGTAGCCAGGTGAATCAAGAAAAACTTCCAGAAAAATCAAAACTAGAACTGATTTGTTAGAAACAAAAGTTTTATTATTACCGCATGTCTACCGTAGATACGTATATGTATTTCTGATTCTTTCGGTTTAATACTTACTGTGATATTCATGTAAATATTTAATAGTTGGCAGCTTTCCTTTACATTTTTATAATTGATTTTTTTACTTATTTTGTACGGATTAATATGTAATTTATCAAATGTATATTGTATTGGCTTCAAATAGGCAGTAAATAATATAATTAAAAAGAAAAAATGTGGTCATTTCATACAAAAATTGAATAATCTGGCCCAGGAAAATCAACACCAGGTTAATCAATAAACGTATGTTTTCTGTCGATTGTACTAAAAACAAAGGTTTTATAATAATACCAGTTATATCACCAATGAATTATCCTTAATGCGTTCCTATTTACATTTAATTAACTAGTCTTATAAGATGAAATAACAATATACATGGGGCCAGCGTAATCAACTACCTAGTGAAACAAAGCCAGGGAAATCAATTGTTTAGCTTCGTAATTCGGAACCGGAGCAACGAGTAGCAAGACTGCCCCCCACAATGATCGAAACGCAACTAACGCTCGGGCTACGATGATAACGCTTGCTCTGAGAACGTT
This sequence comes from Ethmia dodecea, assembly GCA_963855545.1. Lineage (NCBI taxonomy): Eukaryota > Metazoa > Arthropoda > Insecta > Lepidoptera > Depressariidae > Ethmia > Ethmia dodecea. Next base: position 4,474,503 of record OY979453.1, read on the forward strand.
CCACTAAGGTTGTACGCCCATCTTAGTGACGCACCAGTGTAATCAACGTTTAGGTCCGGACAAACCTTAGACTCCAATTTGAAATAAAACTACGGTAAACAGTGAGACTATATACACTTCCTGAAAATGCTTAACAAATATTCTTGCGTGTAGATCATATTAATTACCTAATTTTCTGCCATAAGTCGGTGATATTTTGCTTTTTTTGCCGAAATTTGGAATGCGGACGCGCCAGTAGAATCAATTTTCGGGCCTTTGAAATTTTTTTTAGACTATTTCTATATCAATTAGTCACGATCAAGAACGTGCCCCATTAAGATCATACATTAGTGCTACGTAAGAAAAATACGGGGAGTCCTACTTTTAATATTCCGGGTACTTTTTTTCTCCGGACAGAGAAAATTTCGACTTTCAAGATTCACCCTTGATGATTGCACGATTGATGACGATTTTTTTTTGTTACAGTCCTCTCTCGATTGCTGTGCGGCATCTGGTACTACCCTGGATTTAGTTCAAATACATGCTCAAGAAAACTTTGCTTATGGAATGTTCAATATGACCAAATCTCGATCTTACGTGCCAATCGACTTCTATTCCATATTCACAGAGCAGAAGTACGAGGAAAAGAAGGTAAGTTTTATGTCATAAATCCTTTGAGTATTAAACCAACAGGAGACGTCACGCGCACTAGTTTCTTTGCAAAAAAGTCTGCCAATTTCTGCGCGGGGACGAGGAAACAAACACAAATAATGTTAAAACAAACGCATTTTTTGCCAAAACAATTAAACACTAGCTTGAACTAGATGCACACCAATACATTCACCAATCCAAGCACTCCGTGAACTCAAAAAAACTAGTTGTATTTATCAGCTGTATGCGTGTTGACCGACACTTTTTTTCGGCAGAGGGGAACGCCTGTCAGTGGCGTCTCCGGTTGGTTTAATACTCAAAGCATAAATCTTACTAATCTAAAACAAGGTCTTACTAGAACAATTTAATAATTGACGTTCAATATTACTACAAAAATAAACACTATATATATATAGGCATCTGAAATGTGTATTTCTTCTTTGAAATTTAGAGCAAATTGTAATGTAAGACACATTTAATCTTAGAGGAAAATCATTTTTTTTAATTCATAGACACCTGAAATACAAAGCGATCATGAATTAAAAATCGTTACAGAATAAATAGTGAGATTCTACATCAATCTAATCATTTTAAACAAAATAAAACGGTCTTCACACAGGAAACTAAAAAAAGTAAAAAAGCACTAGTCGCCACCACGATTTTCGAAGGTTCCTCTCGATTTATCTAGGATACCATCATCAGATCCTGCTTTCCTTATCATGGTACCTCCCTTGCAATATCTCCTTTACTACAAAAAAAGAATCATCTAAATCGGTTCATAAACGACGAACTTATGCGAACATAAATAAAAATATACGAGTATATACGTACGAATTGAGAAACCTCCTCCTTTTTTGAAGTTTAAAAATATTTGACTTCAGACTCCTACAGCTTATAAATTCTTTGCAGAAACTCCAACTGTTAATAAGCGAAGGCATTGCTCGGGGATACGTGTGTCCCCTACCTCGGGTGACATACCCTCCCGAGGGGGCGTCCCGGGCCATCCGCTTGCTGGCTGGCAGTCGCCATCGAGGCCGCGTGCTACTGAACATGCACGAGGCAAGGCCGGTGGTACAACCGAGGTAAACTATTTTTATGTGACTTTTATAGGCAACTAGCGACCCGCCCCGACTTTGCACGGGTGCAATGCTTATACTAAAACCTTCCTCTTAAATCACTCTATCTATTAAAAAAAACCTCATCAAAATCCGTTGCGTAGTTTTAAAGATTTAAGCATACGTAGGGACATATTAACATATGGATATAGGGACAGAGAAATCGACTTTGTTTTATACTATGTAGTGACTAGCGACCCGCCCCGGGTGGTATGCTGTTACTAAAACCTTCCCCATGAATCTAATAAAGAAACGCATCAAAACCCGAGATGTAAGCATAGGGAAAGACAGACAGTCGAAAGCGACTTTGTTTTATACTATGTAGTGAAGGTACGGTAAAAACAATTTCATGTGATTTATATCTACACTTAATTATAATGAAGAATTATAAAAAGAATATTTTTTAATCTTGGATTATTCGTCATTACATGGGAGTAGCACATTCAGCAGCTTGCTGAAGTTATTGCTTTTAGGTTTAAAGGTCTAGCCCATAATTTAATAGAACTTTTGTTGCAGACTCAATTGTTCACCAGATTTCTGTCAGCTGATAATTTGTGACAAAGAAGGGTTTGGGCTACAGCTAGCCGAAAGATTAGTTAGAAACGGTGCTAGAAAATTGTTCATCCACCATCCAAATCCATCGTCTTATTTAGAATACAAAATGGAGTAAGTTAATACACTATAAGAAAGTAGAATTTATAATAGAAACTAAAATTATTATTGAGCTTCCTTTATTTTTTCTAGGCTATTACAAAACCTTGGTGCTAAAATCGAAATTTCCACTGAAAATCTAAGTAAAAATAACTCAGTGGCTACTGTGCTTAAAAACACTTCTCGTTTTGCACCAATTGAGGGTATCTATATTATAAGCACTGGAGTATCCAATGAGAAATCAATATCTGAAAAACTGTCCATCATCGCTAATTTGGATTCCGTTTCAAGAGAAATGTGTCCTTATCTCAGGTGATTATTTTTCTTGACAAAATGGTCAGTTATCCATTTTAAACTTTGACTAACATAGTGAGTGTTTTTCTTTAGATATTTTGTTGTTATCAATGGAGACTGCTCCATTGGGCAAGAACTTTGCGTTAAAAGAGCACGAGACTGTCTCCCGTCATTATGTCTACAACTTCACGATTTGGAAAAGGTACCTAATATTATCTACCTAGTAGTTAATGGGTTTCAATATTTTTGTAATGGCTTTCAAAATTGGATGCCCAACTAACACAGATTGTAGAACTGATAAGTAAAAATATTGTTTTTAGTTCAATGCATCTAGCAGCATCAGCAATTTAAAATGGGAAAATGCAATAAAAGCTATTGAGGATGCTCTACACAGTAAGAAACATGTAGTTTTGGCGCATGCAAAACCTGTGCGTCGACGCACTTTGCTGGAGGAAATTGCTAGGATTCCAGGTATGATTTTGGAACATATCTTGGTAACTCGAAGCATTAAGATTTTTCACCTTTGTCTCAATATTAATCATTACTTGTGACAGGGTTTCCTCTCCTGCAGGTTTCATATCCTTTTGCGTCGTTCGGTGTAAGGCTAATGGCTGCCATATTGATTTTCACGACGTCAAGTCACGACAGCATCGGTCTGACAACGGTCTTTACCATACCGCATATATTTAAATAGATACATACAAGATTTGCGGAGGATAATGCTTGGACATTTTATTACAGGAATCAATATTTCCTCTGCTACGAGCGACGATATAACTTTGGAACAAATGGGTATAGACGTCGGACGATCTCAAGAGCTATGCAATATTCTAGAGGAGTTTAATATATTTCTTCCTAAAGAAATCATCCCTGAGATGACTGTCGCTGAGTATGCCATTATTTTCATACAATTAGACTTCACCATTTATTTTGTTAAGGCACTTCAATGTCTTTATGTTTAGCTCTTATGTGAGATATTTCATAATAATAATTGTGGGACACAAGTCACACATGGTTATTTAGTCCCAAACTAGGCAGGGCCTGTACTATGGGTACTAATCAACTGATAAACATACCTAAATAAATATTAAAAGACGAAGCCAACAGACATGTTCATGAACAGAATATGACCCATACTTCCTAATGCATGAGGAATAACATATTGTAGCCCAGTTGGTTGTTATGGATTTATGATGATTTATTTTACGGTAACCAATATTTCATTGCAGACTGAAGAAGAAACAAGATCAACTTGCAGAAGAAACAAAAGTCGTTACAGGTTTTAATGGAGTTTTTAATAACTTTGATAGAGATGAATTGCTTCCTGATTTTATCCATATGCGTACTCGGGTACATACGTCTCATATAGTAAGTTTCAAAATCTTCAACAGTAGAAATAAACTAATATGTGAAGTTTATCTACACATATAATAAAACTGTAGAGTGACCGTGTCTGTCTGTGTAATAAAATATAAAAACTGGTTAAAAATAAAAATACTTGGGTACATACTACTCCGAAACGATAAAATCTAGAAACTTGAAATATATTATGGTGTGTAATATGATGTAGGCAACCGCTACGAAGGTATTTCTGGAAATTCCCAGGGCAACGGGAATAAACTGGATCCGTGCGGGCAACGCCGCTGGTCACCCGCTAGTACATAATATCACAAAAACTAACGTATTGCATTGATATACAAATTATCGATTTACAGCGTCCAGATGAATTCGACAACAATCTTAACTATCTGTGGATTGTACCAGGAGTAGAAGGCCATCATGAGAGATTTAAAGTTCTGTGTGAGAGGCTAAAAATACCAGCCATGATCGTACAACCAGGATTCGATGTTGTCGATGAATCTGTACACAAGATGGCTGAGAGACTTCTTAATGTAATAAATTCAACTTTTTATTTTTGATTTCTTCTACTTATTTTGATAATAATCACGTGTACGCAAATCTAAATTTAAATTACAGGGTATGATGAACAGACTTAACGTAGAGAAACATTTCTACCTACTCGGCTATGAATTGGGAGTTATCGTCGCTTTAGAGATGGCAGAAATTCTAGAAAAGAGAGGTAGTAGTAGAGGTTTTTTTTTCTTAGACTGACTAAAACATCAGCACTTCTATACTTCCTACTCATATTATAAACGCGAAAGTTTGTGAGTATGGATGTATGGATGTTTGTTGCTCTTTTGCGTTAAAACGCAAAAACTACTAAACGGATTTTGATAAAACTTTATGGTTGTATAGCTTATTATTATACATCAAAATAACACATAGGCTATATTTTTTTCCAATATTCCGACGGGATCAGGAACTACGCGGGTAAAACCACGGGGCGCTGCTAGTATTCAAATAAAGAAGTCAAAGTATTTATAGCATTTCTTGTAATAATATTATTTTATTTACAGGACTAACCGGTACTATTTATTGCTTGGGAGGCACTCCTGAAGAAATACAAATTGCATTAAACTCACAACTAGGTAATTTAAGCTCAAATCGTGTTCAAGATGAATTATTGCAGAACATGTTTTCTGTAATTACTGGGATGGTGTCAGACAACCTCAAAGGAGAACTTTGTAAAGCACAAAATTGGAAAGAAAAAGTGAAAGCGTGTCTAAAGATGATGCGATTCTATACACCGCAAACAACACAATATGCCGAGGCAATGATTAATACTGCCTACCATCGTATTTCGATGTTGCAAACCTATAATTTGAAGCCTTTTCAGCTGAAATCAAAAAAAATAGTTCTTCGTTCGAAATTAACTACACCCGATTCTTTAGATACAACAAAAGGATATCCCCAAGTTGTTATTCATGATTTAGATGCAACTTTGGCTGCGGCGCCCAATAATTTGCGATGTGCTGCTATTATAAACAAGAGTCTTGAGACTGAAATATTAGAGGACTACCAAAAAATAAATCGCAGCGAATCTTCGCTTGTCAATGAACAAATGATTACTTTCTCGTTTGCCAATTATTAAAATGACATAGACTATGTTTCAATGTTAACTCTACATTAAAATTGTTACTCGTGTTTCATAAATAAATGGTGTTTGGATTTCTTACTCGTTTTCTTAAATAATTATTGGTGTTTTACCCGATGAAAACTACATAAACAAGCAACTACGTTTAAAACAAAGAGATTAAAATATAATAAGAAGGTATCTTCTTAATCTACATATATACTAACTTTTTGTATGTTTGTTACGAATAAACTCAAAAACTACTGGACTGATTTTAAAAATTCTTTCACCAATGGAAATCTAGAGTATCCCTGAGTAACATAGGCTATATTTTATTCCCGTATTCCCACGGGAACGGGAACTACGCGGGTGAGTTCAACAACAAAGCCTTATTGCCTCCGACTGCATGAGATTGTAGTAAGATTGTGCAGTAGATGGTCTTGACTTCCTACTTCACTTTAGGCAGTCGGTTTTTTTTTTATTTACTTTTTTTATTTTATACTCTTTAGTTAGTAACAAACGAATCTAACGACACCTCTCAAGCTCAAAACCCATTGAGCCGTTCAGTCCGCAGAGCGTGTTGTGTTTACGTCAGTAAGCCATCTAATCTTTCTAACAGCATAAGCAGCCGAACTGAGTGCCCGCTAAGGTTGAAAGTCTATAGTTATTCCCAAGAAAACTGTATTCTCAATGAAATTTAAACAGTCATTAACATTATTCAATATGATCGTACTATCTACATGCTTTACATTAGGAACAACAAATTTCATACATTTTGTCTTTTTCGCATTTAGCACTTTGGTTATTAGCAGTGAACCAATTGAGAACCTATTCACTTCGCCAAGATCACGAGATTGTCTATTAACTTTGAAAATAAGAGAAGTATCGTCAGCAAATAACACTATTTTGACAAGCTTTCAACCATGAAGGGAAGAATTGAACCTTGAGGGAGGGACCCATATTTTAACAAGTGATGGCTTTTTTATTATATTTAATACCATTGATTTGAACTTTTTGTACCTAGTCTATTTTCTAGGTATGATTCTAAAAGGCTTAAAGATTTATCATTAACACCGTAATGTTTTAATTTACGTAGCAAAGTTTGATGATCAACACAGTCAAATGCCTTCGATATATCGCAAAAGACTCCAATTGCGTTGTTTGGGGTCTTCCTAGGCATTGAATATATGCTTGAGAAGGGCAATTCCAGCGTCAGTGGTGGAGCGCCCTTTAGTGAAGCCAAATTGTTCGTCATGAAACAAATTGACATGAAACAATTCATCTTTCACAAATTTTGCTTTTCTCGATTCAGGGATGTTAATTGTTTTACGGGCCTGTTAATTGTTTCAGAAGGCAGCGTTACTATCAACGGAGCCACTGTTGGTAGTGACGATATTACGACTATAGGAAAATACTTATTACTGAGCAGTTACGGTGGTAATCTTTGGCCATCACTTGATCAAATAGTGCTTTGCAAGAGCAAGTGCACCACTTACTATAATAAATTGTTATAGGTGTGTCTATAATATTTGAAGAGTTCTATCGATTTCTCCAGGATCCCATCATTAGATCCTGACCAGATGATAATGGAACCAATTGCAAAGTATACCCAAGTATAAGTCCAGCCGTAGGAGTAAAACTGCCGACGAAAGGAAAAACACATTGCACTGTCATTTCTTTAATAAAGAAAGTCGTTTTACATATTATTACCTATACCAAATCCTCGCTTAAATAAAAATACTATTCTATTTTTAGTTCTAGTTGACGTCGACTTCCGAATCTAGATTCGCGGAAGTCATGAATGTTTCGGCGTTAAGAAGGTAAGTTTCACAGAGATTCCTTTGTTCAAATGCTGCCAAAACATCTGCATCGAGATGTTCGTTGATGATATTAGAACAACGCAAGTCATGTGTGGCATGTGCCAAGGACGTTTGCAATTCGTAAACAATAACAGGTTCTTGAGAGTATCGCTGTAGCATTTCTACTGTTGAACAGTTGCTGTTTAATGTCTGTTGATTCGGTGTTGCGTGGAGAAGAATAAGTTTCGATCTCAGTGGCTGTAGTTTTGGTTCGTAGGATCGTGTTAATTCAATTCTCGTGTAAGCTGCTTCTATCAAACCCCTCGTGTATTGTGCCGAATGCGGCACTCGTCCCAATAACATCCTTACACAAACGTCCATCTTATCTCCCCAAGATGTTAAGTTCCGCAGAATTGTATCGAGCCCCTCTGAATTCCCTGTCATTAATGTGAACATGTGTTCTATCACGGCATTTTGCAAATCTTCTTCTGTCTGGTAATCACTTAGTTGCTCTTTGATTGTTGCTATGCATTCTTCTGGAGTGCCGCCTACGCAGAAAACTGTGCCTGTATAACCTGTAAATAATACACGAACATGAATTTATATTGGCATAGCACGCATGGTAGACTAACTTGGAATATTATTTCCTGTACTGTAAGGAATTACATGTATGTTATGAAAGACATCTAGCTTAATAGTATACTGTTATTGGTAGATGATGATGGTTTTTTCATATTAAAGTTAGATCTTATCCACTTTAACCATATTTCATTCCATAAAGTGTCTGTTTAATACATGATGTATCCATTTCAAAAAACACAGCTTCATTTATAAAACAAAACACAATTACGAACCTTGCTCCTCCAAAATAGAAGCCATCTCCAAAGCGACAATAACTCCAGTCTCGTAACCCAAAAGATAGAAATTGTTCTTGATTCCCACTTTCTTCATAAGTAGCTGCAGAATAAAATTTAAGCATTTGTACTTAATGTAAATTGAAAAATCGACAAAACAATTTATTACGAAAGGTTCTCAATGCAATATATGCATGAAATTTAACTCTACAGTCTCAACAAGTTTCGTCGTTCGGTCATACGCCAACACTATGCAAATCACTCAAAACGTTTTTTATTCAATGTAGGGGCCTATAAGTTCTCTTATTGAAAGTTATTGCGACTCCACCGCTCCCGTATGTATATTTGGGTAGAAGAAACTTAACCACAATATCTTTAGAATTACTCATGTCGTTACCTTGGCATATCTTTCAGCGGTACCCCTCATTGTTTCGTTGAGATGGTCCAGACCAGGCTGTAGTATCAACGCGTGCAATTTCAATCTTTCACAGAGCAGTCTGAATCTATTATGATGACCTTCCAACCCTGACACTATGCATAAATATGTTTGATGTACGTCGAATTCATCCTCTCTCTGTAAAAGCAATAAATATATTAAACTACATATAATACAAACTCAGATTCTGTGATAGCGTGGCATATGAGCAGCTAAATTCGATTAATTGCTTTATCCTATCACTAGGATAAAACTATGGTATAACGTGAATATCAATTCAAAAATGCAATTTTAATCTTTCACAGAGCAGTCTGAATCTATTATGACGACCTTCCAACCCTGACACTATGCATAAATATGTTTGATGTCGTCGAATATACGTCGAATACGTCGAATTCATCCTCGCTCTGTAAAAGCAATAAATATATTAAACTACATATAATACAAACTCAGATTCTGTGATAGCGTGGCATATGAGCAGCTAAATTCGATTAATTGTTTTATCCTATCACTAGGATAAAACTATGGTATAACGTGAATATCAATTCAAAAATTTCTCACCGCGCTTGCGCTATTAGTAAGTGTGGGTAGAAAGACCATATCATTGGTAGCGAAGAGCTCGTCTGGGTCGACAAACGTGAAGAAATTGCCTAGCCCTCGAACTTCCTTATAATTGGTCCCGTATATAACTTCATCCAGCTCTTGAATCCTGTTTTGTAAAAAAATGTTAGTTAAAATAAAGAATCACACACAAGTTAAACCAATTGGGTGCACTAGGTACTCAATCTCGAAACACCAAACTTTCATCTTAACTGTTCTGCTTTATATTGCAAGAAATTGAGCGCAAGGCACATTATCATGCTCTATGGTGGCACCGTCATAAATCTGTTTGACTACGGTTTGCATGATTCGCCTCATAATTTTCTTGCCCTTTACCTTTACTTTATCGTCTTTTCCATTCCATTTATCCTTATCAACCGTCATATCTACATTTACTTCCATGTAAATATCATCCTTCACACAGTTTAACCAACTTTTACTAGGTTCGCCTCAATTACATTATTATCTACTGTATCTTTAAAATTACTCTTGTTTGCATACTCACTTTTCTGCTGATAAGTTGACAATGTCTTCTTCGGACAATGAAACACTGTGTTTATCAAACAGGTAAGAGCAAATAACTGGAACCTTAGCCGGATCTACACCCAACTCTAATAGAGTAGCAGTCTTCGAAATTTCATCCGACAGCTCAATATCTGGAAATTCATCGTTAAATATTGTATCTGCTTTGTAATAAATTATGAACTTAAGATCTTTTTCCTGAATACTTGACAAACTTCTATTATATCGGCTATTCTAATAATTTACGCATTATCTGCTAAATCAATAGTACTATTATATTATGTACCAAGTTTCACCGAAATCCGACGTAACGTAATATGGTAACAAACATACTGTTTTTCATTTTCTAATAATATATGCACATTATTTTAAGATCAAATTAAAGTGTGTTACCAGCTATAACAGCAATCTGTTCCCATAGGGACTTATGCGTCGCCGTTTGAGGGCGAGCCATCAGCGCGGTCTGTCCGGATCGGATGGCGCGCTCGGTAGCGTTGAGTGCACTACGCCATGATAAAGCTTGGCCTTTTGAGTTGCTGCTGGCGTCCATCTTGAGAAAGAGTAATGATTTATTAATAATTATTATTAAATGCGAATTAAGTTACAATACAATGGGACAAAAGATTTGAAACAAAAAGATCGTATTCTAATCAAAGCGAATTATATACATCTTATTAAACAGTCACAGTATCTACGACGCTGCCAAAAGAAAGTGTAATATGCATTACAATGGATGCATAGCAGAATGTGCAAGTCGCAAAATGTACAGGCTGCGTAAAATGAGCAAATTGCATATCGTGCAAATCGCATAATGAGCAGATTGGATGTATGAATTGCTTAAATTAGAAGTTACTTACTTTTGTCAGAGAAGGTAGATTGATCAGAGTCACTGGCAAACCGCTCCGATCTCTTGATATGCTCGCATGTTGTCCCACAGTTGTGTCGGCGTTAATTATAGCAAAGTATCTACAAACGTGTTTATTGATTAATAATTTACACACCATTACAACGGCTGACATACCTAATCATTCAAGCACCATCGTCCCACGATCAAAGAAAATAAATAATCTTATTGTGTCGTGATTATGCGGCTTGATTGATAAGAGTAATTGTAGTTCATGTAAACTAAAAAAAACTATTTTTTTATGTATGGCTCGGGTCATAACAATATAATTGAGCCTAAACTTGAGAGGTTTACGAATAGCCATTGAGGAGTTCCATCATCCACCTACTGGCCCCATCATCAGATCAGCTGGGTGGTACCAAATTGATGCATGAACTTACGTAAATATGCCAAATATCAGCTCAATGTGACTTCATTAGGTAGTCTAATATTCATTTTGCAAGTTTGCTCAAGCTAACACCCAAAATTTGCAAATTAAATAAAAGCTTGTAAAAAGTAACTTTGTGTATAAATACCTAATAGATGGGCACAATTTCCTGGCAGCCAAATCCAAGTTGGTGACGACTGAGTTCAAACTGTCTCTGGTATTTTCAGTGGCAGTAGTCGCTATAACGTAGATGCCCTCAACTGGTCCCAAGGTGTTGCTCCCGTTAAGTAATTCTATGACACCCTTATTGCTGCTCAAGTCTTCAGAGGATACTTGGACTTTAACGCCAGTATTAAGTTTTTCCCAGGATCTAAAAGACAAATGATAGTTGGGAGCAAATAAACAATCTCACTAGTACCATACTATAGAGAACGAGATTTCATACTAGTAGCACGAGTGGCAATAGTAGGATCAAAAGAATCTATCAACTTACTGTATTTTAAGACGCATATAAGCCGATGGAACACCGCAGTGTAAACGCAACTTCTTGGCTCCGCGGCTTACTAATCTGTCAGCCAATTGCAGACCGAACGCTCCTTCATCACACAATACCACATGACAGAGGTGAGGTGAGCAACACAACCTGTAGACATTGGATCACGTTACAAAATCATGAAGAGTATGAAAACTATCTAAACTTAGGGCTCAGTTATTTGAGAACATTGAGACGGTGAGTGAAAGAAACAGGTTTTGTGGCTGGGTTAGAAATTCAATGACACTGGATCATTTTTGGCCCAATGTAAGCACATTTCAATCCAGTTTAAAGCGAAGTGCGAAGTGTTTATATTAAATTTCTAGATTAATATTTCATTCAAGCATCAGCCTCCCGCGGGCGATCAATGACAATAGAAAATCCTATTGTTTCGTGATTATGCGGCTTGATGGGTAATATTATAATTAAAATTTTAACAAAAATTCTGACTGACTGCAACGAATAGCACTAAGTAGTACCTATATTACACACCTAGGGAAGTAAAATAATAAATGTCTCAGATCACATGTGATCTGAGGCTGTGATCGTCTTATTTACTTCCCAAGGTGTGTATCTACCTACACTTTTTTTCCTATCGTCGAAGGCGGAAAGCGGCAAGTTTGTTTAGCGCAGCGGGCCGAAATTTGCCACTTTTCGCCCGGAACTTGCATAGTCAACATCCATTACCCAATGTTACTAAATCAATTACGATGATAGAGAGTGATTTGCTAATGTCAGTTGAGGAGTTCCGTTCTCCATCTGAAGTTCTTCATCAGATTTTCATAAAACTTATATGGGACCACCATTTACCAGTTCTTGAAGTCGATTGGAAAGGAAAGATTAGATTTTTTTATGTTAGTTTTCAATCACTAGGCTCCGAAACTACTGGCCTGATTATCAAAATTCTTTCGCCAATGGGAATTTTAAATTTCTGGGAGTAACATTGGCAATAAAATATTTCAGAGCTGTCAAAATTCTTCATAAAATTATCGGATTTATAGTTGTTATACTTGTTGGGGCAACCCTACCTTAGCTGGGTGGCTGTGATGGGGTCGCGTAGCCGCAACACCACACGACCACGGTGGCGGCTGCTGGCCACCAGGCGGAAGGCTCTTGACACATCTTGAGGCGAGTACGTCACTCGAGATAGAGGCCGCACGTATCCTCTGGCGATACCCTCGCTTAGTAACACTTGCAATCTCTGTGGAGAAGGATCTATTTATATACCAGCTTTACAGTACAGATAGACTACACAAATATAAAGCCTGTTACATACACTCGTTTTCTTGATTCGATTTCCGAGTCCGTTTTGCGATTCGGTCAACAAATGTGATAGACTTTGTAGGTATGGATTTACGGAACCGGATCAAAAAAAAAATTCGGAAATCGAATCAGACAAACAAGTCTAAATGACAGACCTTAGTCAAGCAAACACTTTATTTATTGAACGCGCTGAGCTGAGGGTGGCAGTCGATAAGCTGAAGACAAGAATCTCGGTTCGGTGTGATAAAATTAATCTAGATTTGATCAGGGTGTAGAGTGTTATTGGCAATTTATTCTTATTGAACTTTAATGTAAATTACTAATAAAAGTAAACTAAAAGTAAAATTAGGAGTAAAACTAAAACTACGAACTAAACTAAACTACAGGAGATGTAAAAAATGAGGCCCCCGTGGCAAGGTGCCCATCACGCAGGCGGCATTCCCGCGCTGGATGGCAATACTTATCCTTTGCGCGAGAAAGTCGCCTGCTCGGGGGTCGCCTGATGCTTCCCTGAGTCGTCTGCTGAGCTCCTTGAAGAGCCCGTGCGCGCCAGGACCCCACGGACCAAGTGTCTCGACGCCGAATGCAATAAAATCGTATTCGGCACCGAGGCACCTGTACTTGCCCACCTTATAGCGTTCGCGAACCTCCGCCGCCGCACCGGCCCGCTTAGTGGTCGCCGGAAGATAGGTCGACGCCAGTGGGTTTATTTATATATGTCAATAAGGGTTAAATTGTTAAGTTATTGTATCCACACAAGTAGATACTTATTTTTATGTGGTAAGCTTATGCCATCGACTGGAGTTCTTAGCGTAATAGTTTTCTCTTAGTTATATGCTAATTTTTTACAACTATATTATAAATTATATTATTTTTTAAATTAATATGTATATTAATATACATAATTTAGACTTGTAACCTGCGGCAACTATGGGCCATATTGAGGTGAATGCATTCTACTTACATTCATATCTTCAACATTCTGGTTTTCAAAAATGGAACTAAAGTCAATTGGCAAGTAATGCCTATCTCGTGTCAAATGGAACATTCCGAATGCGTAGTCTTCTTGATTTGGAATCTGAGCAGTGTCCAGGATTATACCGCTAGGTGCGACACAGTGGATGGAAGTCTGAAAGGATCAAGTGAAAGTTGCAAGCATTATTAAGCAGTATCATTACTACATAGTATAAAACAAAGTCGCTTTCTCTGTCCTTATATCCCTATGTCCTTATGTCCCTATGTCCCTTTGTATGCTTAAATCTTTAAAACTACGCAACGGGTTTTGATGCGATTTATAGATAGAGTGATTCAAGAGGAAGGTTTTAGTATAACTATTGTACCCGTGCGAAGCCGGGGCGGGTCGCTAGTACGTTATATACTAGATGTTTCTTGAGAATAGTGTAAGCTTACAATGTAGGTTTCTGTCGGTGGAAGAATTTTCAAAATCGGATCAAACCTCATGTCTTTCATCCCCGAGGGGGTAGGCAGAGGTATTCCATTACTGGATATACCCACATTTCACGAGATACATTGGACCCCTAAACGTGATAGGTGGTGAGCCCATCGCCGGACCGGGTCTATTTACACATGTCTCAAGTTTTTGAAAAACTCTTTGGTACATGCCAGGATTCGAACTCGAGCCTCACTGATTTTCGGCCGGCTCTTTAACCGTAAAGGCTATCACTGCTCTTATTATTATTATTTTATTTTTTATTTTTTTTATTTTATCAAACCTATCCGAACCGAACTAGTGCAACTTTTTGGTGGCAATAAGTTCTCGAGTTTGTATAAACCACCGAACTATTAATACATATAAATATACTTACAAATTACTCTTTTTAGTATTAAAACAGATCTAGTATAGAAATTACAAAGAACCCTGGATTGAGTAGATATCGTATAGGGGGCCTGTAAAAAATATTAGCATGTACAATAATATACGTTATCTAAATCGAGATGAGGTATATACCTACCAATAGATAAGTAGGTATCAGACCACAAGGAGATGTAACGTTTGAAGTAATAGAAAAGAAAATAATAAGAAAATAGTGTTTATTCCTCCGTAACACTAGTAAAATGGTATATCGCTAAACTTAATTGCATTTTTACAAAAACAACATAATACTCACATCTTTAAGGTCACCTCTTACGCAACTGATAACAATTTTGCAGCCATTTCCTTTAGTAATACTATTCACCATGTCTCCGAAAGAGTGATCACGTGAATTACCAATATGGTCCTCTGAAAAAGGATGTCAGGAATCTTTAACATAAAGGTATCTATATAACTAACGGACGCGAGAAACTTCATTCATCGTGGACCCACATGTATTATTGTAATACAATATTTTTAAAATTATAGTATTTATGTTCATAGGATGTTACTATATTACTGTAAAGTTTCAACAAAATCTTTAAAGTAGTTTTTAGTAAAAGAGCAACAAACATCCATACATTTATATTCACAAACTTTCGCGTTTATCATATTAGTAGGATGTACAGGCAATCTTTCACGCCCCGAACCCTACTAGTCCAGTCATTATTGACATTCAAAATCGAAAATTTAACAATAATTCCAAAAGTTTTCAAACTTCGTTTAAGTGAATGGTACATTGGGACGACAATAAATCTCATTTTGCAACCTTGTCCGCAGTCCGGAACATTGTTAAAATTGCAATTAAATTAATTTTTGCTGTATGGTCGTGAAAAAAATTCCAAAAGTTCTGCAAACTTGGGGAAGTTTTCGATATAATATTTCATATCACGTATTAAATTTGCAACCAATCTAAGTGTACGGAACATTTTTTGTTATTGAAAATTAATGTTTTTTTTTATTAAACTGAATGTAAACGTTCCAAAAGTTCTGCAAACTTGGCACATATATCGGAAAAATATACCGAACGGTTGTATAAATTTGCAACCTTTTTCGTTGACCGGAACATGTTTATTTATAGATCTTTTCAATTCGTGGTCATTAAAATTTGCAACCTCTCACGCAATCCGGAATCTTGTGTGATATCGGAAATTTAACTTTATGGCATTTTTCCTTTTCGAAAAAATTGCAAAAGTTTTGCAAATCGAGCCAATGATTGTTTCTTTGAGGTGCATGTCAGTATGAAAATTTGCAACCCCGCATGAGATCCGCAACTTTGTGTTCTTTGCCAAAATCGATTTTTCGCATTTTGTTATCCTTGAAAGAAATGCAAAAGTTTTGCAAATCGAGCGGATGGTCTTATTTTGGGATCGATACCACTTCGCACGAGACCTGGAACCTTGTGTTATTTGCAAAAATCGACTTTTTTAATTTTATTACCGTCGAAAAAATAAATAGACATAATTAATAAGAATTTCAAAAGTATAGAAAAAAAGTATAAGGATATCAAATATTCGTAAAAAAGGTAAGTAAACATTAATGGACGACAATGCGTAGGTGAGTAACAGTGTATTTAATCCCCAGATTCGTTTTATTAATCAAAAAATCCTACGTCCGGTTTAAATAAGCCCAAAAGAATTTATTTTTGGCATAATCACCTGTCATGTAAAAATAGTACTATACCAACATCTGTTAGAAACAAATTGTGTTACAAACAATTTCAATCATTAGCATGTGAAAGGACGGGGAGACCGAGGGGTTTTGAAACAGAGGTTAGTTGAAACAGCGCTGATTACGAGGAGCTTGTTACTGTTAGAGAGGTGGCAAATTCCAAAATCAACTAACTTTTACGTACACATCATCATTAAGTACACATCCGAGACTCAATGCGCACGGTTGCGCCGTTGTAGCTTACCCATCGCAAAAATCGCCGAAAGTAAGTTTTAAACGGTTTTTTTCGGGACCTATATTTTCATAACCCAATTATATTTTGATTTTAATTATATATGTATGGAAATTTAATTTACTCAAGATTGAATTTACGGGCCTCGTACTTGTAATTTCGTCGTATTTTTTTTATTATATTTCATTTTGTCAACTTTGGAGTTATTTTTAGGCCTGAGGGGATTTGAAACAGGCTGTTTCAATTCACCTCGCTTAGGTTTTATTAGACAGTTTTGCCTTATAATGGTGTGGTGTACATATATATTTTTCTGTTTATTTTATTCCAGTATCCCTACAGATTATAAAAACAAGTATGGCTAGTCTCTAAATATACGAACTCGTATGATGAAAACTTACATTGCATCATAAAAGCCTGTGACGCGGTTTCTAGAAATACCTTCACTTGTGTAATGTACAATAATTTTTCGATAAGCATAAACTAAAACATAAACAAAACTAAAACATTATATTTTTTCATCAAAATGAAGACTTAATATAACGCCAAAACATTTGAAATAAAGCTGTATAGACATTCAGAGGTTAATTTAAAAAAACTTCTAAATCAAACTTTGTTTTTTTTTTATTTATAAACTATTTACAAGAAATTATTATTTATTTAAGATTGAAAATAAAAATAAATAAAACTTGCTCGATACTGTTTAAAATGTTGTCGTATAAATAATAGTGCTACATTGTCAGACATCATTTACAGAACACGTAGATATTTAGTCTTTGACTAGGCTATAAAACTAGTGTCTGGTACTATGAGGTTTTTTTAAATATAAGCACTTTCATAAATTCTCGCGTGAACATCCAGACACAAAGTCAACAGACGTGTGTGACCAATATTGGCCCCGGGTGGGAATCTTACGCGCTCACCTTTGACTCAGAAGGTATGGTCACTAACAGCTGAGCCAACGGCCTTATAAATTATACTATCATCTCTAATGTACGGCCCTCAAATCCATTAAAAAACATCTGTTTCAATTCACCTAGACCCCTGTTTCAACTTACCTCGGCATAAGGAGAGTTGAAATAGAATGACTTATTACGTTCAAATCGATTTTTTGTCACAGATCTTACTGTTACCCATTCTTTGTGGCCATTATCTGAAAATATAAGAAACAAACTATCGATTGAGCCTAAATTTACGCGGTATGTGCTGTTAGATTTTTTTTTATGAAGCATAATGTAAAATTTGTTTCAACTCCCCTAGGTCTCCCCTATTTTATTGATTTATTTGAAAGACGAATTTACATCAATAGAAAGATGTACCTACTAGGAGGATTGTAATACCTTTAAAAGATAGTGATTAATAGTACAATTATGATATAAGTGCGGTAGGTTGAAAATTACAGCCGAGGCGATATTGTTAGCCCGAGCCGTAGGTGAGGGTTACAAGTAAGCAGAGGCTGTAATTGTCAAAGCGACATATTCTTATCTATGCGTATGTCATACGACGTTTTATAACACATTTGCGAGGAAGTAAAATAAAACTCCGACTATGGTAAACGAATAAAAACAATACAGCGTTAAAAAAAGCGCGCGGCGCGCATCAGAATTTTTTTTTAAGTAAAGGCACAAAAAACAGCCAGTATTACTAATAAAGTAAATTAATACTTTTGTGTTTTCGTTACAGATTAATTGGTTGTAATTTACTGTCAAAATTAATTAAATTAAATAATTATGTACATAAATATTTCTTTAATATATTTTATCTCCCAAAGTTAATTTTAATCATAAAATGTTGACAACTTTTTTGACATAAAAACTCTTTGCTGAGATTTTAAAAAGTACCGTTCGTTTTAAGACGGAGCATCTTGATAAACCGTGCTTTTTACATTACACTTACCGCACTTGGGCGTAATTAGATACAATACGATATTGAAATTGGTGAAATAAGACACCTTTTACGAGCAAATGTGTTATAAAAAATATTTCCGTATTCCGGATATGGTTGCAAATTCAAATACTGACATTAATTCCAAAATTAAACCGTCCCCTCGATTTGCAGAACTTTTGAAATTTTCTTGAAGGTGAAAAAATAAAAAATATATATTTTGGCGAATTGCATAAAGTTCCGGATCGCGTATGAGGTTGCAAATTTGTAAATGCATCAGAATAGATGTTTTCGAAGTTTGCAACCAAGTTTCAAAACTTTTGTAATTATTCCGAGACCACCTTACTCAAAAAAATGACCACGAATTGAAAAGAATTTTAAAAAAACATGTTCGGGTCAACGAAAAAGGTTGCAAATTTATACAACTGTTCGGTATATTTTTCCGATATATGTGTCAAGTTTGCAGAACTTTTGGAACGTTTACATTCAGTTTAATAAAAAAAAAACATTAATTTTCAATAACAAAAAATGTTCCGTACACATAGATTGGTTGAAAATTTGACACGTGATGTAAAATAATATATTTAACACCACTCCAACTTTGCAGAACTTTTGGAATTTTGGTGTCAAGAACTGAGCACATTATCATTTAATGCATTTTTTACAATGTTCCGGACCGCAGAACAGGTTGCAAAATTTTATAGTTTGTTTTAATACCATTCCCGACTTTACATCAAAATTTGAAAACTTTTGGAATTATTATGAATTAATTGTCTTGACTGACTGGACTATACCCACACTTTCACTTTGAGATCGAAGGACGCTCGTACTTAGCAGCGGCCATTTTGTTTCTGGTCCCGATAGTTGCAAATCGAATCTTACCATAAGAATTGATATTTTTTTCTTTTTAGGATGTGGTATTTTTTAGATAAAACTTTGTTGACGGACGATCTGAACTTTAGACGATGGAAGGTCGTCGAAACCTCCATCGTCTAAATAAAAATTAACATTCCGTTTCTATTGGCAAGCTCTCATTGAAAACTGTTCTTAATACGCGGATTACACAAACATTTTAATAAGCGATACTGACAGTTTACAAACAACAATAAACCTTTAACTAATTTGTTTGGCAGAGCTGTAACAAAACTATAATCTTCAGAACACATTCAGACTAACACGTCGTACATTTACATTTACCTTTTAACTCAGGGAATAGTTTCATCAAGAAGTGCTTCTTGCGCATGTCACTAACAGTCGTGAACACTTCAAAGCCGAAAGCCAAGGCTACTGATATCACAGCCTGGCCCAGGGCCCCTGCACCGCCGTGCACTAGAATCGAATCCCTCATCCGGCATCGAATTTTCATGTCCTAATATAAATAAAATATTGGTTGAAGATACCATCTATGAGAAAGATGTTGCTAGATGGATTATTTTACTTAGTTCTTGCTCCTCAATACGAAGAATTAAGAGGAGAAATTTATAAATACATTTATATAGGTGCTTCATTTAAAGCTGAAAACAAATTGCATAAATGGCTAAATCAGTCATCTGTTCGACTATTGCAGGCTCGACTATGCCCTGTGCAGGGTCCATAAAATTGATCTGACTTAGATAAGACCGCCTATGTAAACTTATGGGATGCAATAAATTTTCCTTTACGATACGTGCGACATTTGGATCAACTCACAAGACAGTAGAAGGCGTGAGCGTAAGCCAAAGGCACGGTAGCAGCGTCTTCAAGGGTCCAGTGGTCTGGCACTGGCCAAAGGAGCTCAGGTCGAACCTTCACGCGTCCGCTAGCGGCTCCGCTTCGTACCAAACCCATTACTCGTTCGCCCCTGAAACAGAGACAAAAGTGTCATCATCAGGGTTGTAGCAGATGTGATTTTGTAAGTGGGGATATTGACATGATCGGTTTGCGGATGAGATCGTGAACTGTACGAATGTGAAATAAATGACACAAACAAAAACGCCACAATGAATAATGTAATCACTTTTTGAGTATAGAGAGTGAAATTAAAAATTTATATTAGAATGCAGATATTTACAAGAGTTTTCCGCTATTGCAACAATCAACTAACACCACCAACAGATACCAGTGACCAGCGGCCGTACTACGTAATTTGATGTCTCTTAAAATTTGCATATGATTGATTATATGCATATATGGTAACCAAATTTCTTTGACGCAGTGAATATTTAAAGAGCATTTTACGATAGGCGTCCAAAAATGATTAGCATCGCAGTAAATAATATGCAACTTCATGTGACACGTTGTAAAGCACGTAAGCATGACGCCGCAGAGTCGTCTAGTAATAGTACATTATGATATAAGTGCGGTAAGTTGAAAATTACAGCAGAGGCGATATTGCTAGCCCGAGCCGTAGGCGAGGGTTACAAGTAAGCAGAGGCTGTAATTATCAAAGCGCACGTATGTTATACGACATTTTATACCACATTTGCGAGGAAATAAAATAAAAGTCGGACTATGGTAAACGAATAAAAATAATACAGCGTTAAGAAAAAGCGCGCGGCGCGCATCAGCATTTTTTTTAGGCAAAGGCACAAAAAACAGCCAGTAAAGCAAATTAATATTTTTGTGTTCTTGTTACAGATTCATTGGTTGTAATATACTATCAAAATTAATTAAATTAAAGAATTATGTACATAAATGTTTCTTTATTATATTTTATCTCCCGAAGTTCATTTTAATCATAAAATGTTGACAACTTTTTTGAAATAAAAACTCTGCTAAGATTTTAAAAAGTACCGTTCGTTTTTAGACGAAGAATCTTGATAAACCGTGCGTTCTACATTACATTACCGCACTTGGGCGTAATGAGATACAATACGATATTGATATTGGTGAAATAAGACACCTTTTACGAGCAAATGTGTTATAAAATATTTAACACGCAATCAAAACTCGCAGCTGCGATATGTAATTCTAAGAGTTACCTGTCAGTAACACCACTGAAGTCCATGCAGTACGTAATTTCGCTGGTCATATCTTCGTTCTTAATCGGGATCACTCCTAAAGCTCTTTTTGCATCAATGTCGTTTAATGAAGCATAATGCACCTGCAGTTGAAGAACACGTTGCAATGAAATTGCTGAGTTTTAGCTACTGGCTATATAGTTCATTATAGAAAACCTAGGTTTACTTACTGTCACAGGAATGTCTGGTCCCAAGCACTCAGGGGTTTCTACCCAGTGCAAAGACTCCAGATCCCCGACTCTCGCAATTCGAAGTGACAGTCCACGTTCCACTATCACTTTCTCTTCCCAAGTGGTGTAGTATTCTCCACCCCAAACTCCCTAAAGATGACAGTAATGGATTTATATAAGTACTTGTTAACCACTGACGCATCGTAGCTCCGAAACGGATGAATTAATTATAATTTAGTAGTTTTGTTTGAAAGGTGACCTTATTAAGAGTGTTGTTAACTATGATTCGAAAAATCCCCGGTTTAAAGATCATGAGCAATTTTTTAGTTAATGGAGGGATCTGATTATAAATTCCACACTGATCGATTCTATATTTTGCATTCTGTTACTTTTTAAACGTTTTCGTTATTTTCAATTTAAGTTTTATCGTTTATTTATTTCATTAAAAAACACACTCAGAGATGGTTTTTGTATGCTTACTTTCCTTACACAGAAGTACTTTTCTGCGTGTTAATTAGAATTATCTACTATCCGACTAAAGAACAGGAACCTAATTCAAAAATTTAAATCGTATTTTGTACTTACATCGTTTAGAATACTATACGCCAAATCTAGATCTGGCAACTGATCCAGATTATCTTTGTCCGATATCATGACTAAGTAAATTTGGTTGCGGTCTGATTCTGTCCTCCATTGCTTCACGAGGTCTTTAAGTCCTGGCGCCGCAGGGTACGGAGATAGTATGATCAACTTATGACGTTGTGGCAACTCCTGTCGAGTTCCCTTGAGCAAGCTTATATCAGACCGCGATCGAACAGTAACTACTGTTGAAGCAGCCGCCACTTGAGTAGGCCTCCATTTAATCAGCTCCAACTTTTGGTGATCGGTGTGGTGTGTGGAGACGACACGGTATAAGGCTGATGGTCGAATTCGATCTTCGACTGTTTCCTCTCCGTTTATTAAGAACGTGTCGCGGCGTAGTACGCGGTAAAGCATCTGGCACAACTGCAAGAGAGTTTAAATTTAATAAAAAAAATTCAAAAATGATGAAGATATTAAATACTTTAAACCAAATGGGGTAAAAAACTTTTTCCAGAAACTTGTTCTTCAAACGTCTTTGACTCGAACGTTTGTTAGGTACCTATTTAAGAAAGACTTAAAAGTGAAGTACCGTGTACATTAAAAATATCGTATATCGTATCGTATCGTATGAAAAGTAACGAATATTTTTACTTAAGTCGTCATAAAAAAAAAACGTTCTAGGATTCGGCCATATGCATGTGGTGTATTTTTTAATATCTTTTGTAGAATAGTTATTCAAAACTTACGCTATCATCAGAAGACAGGTTCTGCACTAAAACAAGATCCACTTCTGTCAGGAAGTAGTCTCGCATCAACAGCACTTTCTCCCTTCGCATCTGTTCGTAACGAACTTCTATTCCTAGAACATCACCTAACATGTTCTTGATTTCATTGAATACGGTTAAGTCCTCTGAACTGTTCAGTATACCCAGAACGTTGATAGTTTCTTTATTAATGTTTTCTGCTACAACTTGTAGATATACTTGTAATGCAGCTGGAACCTGTAAATCAATTTCATTTGTTCGTAGCAAAATGCATTTTTATTCAAAGTAGGGGCTTATAAGTTTGCTTGGCTTATTGAAAGTCATTGCAGAAAGAAACTCTTGCTTTAATCAATCTTAATACTAAATTGGGTTATACAGTGTGGTTATTATTCACTGTCGTACTGTGCTGGAGAAAATCTGCTTCAAGCACTATTGTCATTCGTATAATCCTCTAATTTATATTTGACATTATGCATAGTACTTGTTTCTCATGGTAAACAAGTACTTTTGAACTTGTTTTCTGCTATTAGCAGTAGTGTTAGATCTGTATTATTGTTCACAGTAAAGTTCATTTATCCTACTTACATCCACTTTAGCTTGGAAACGCGGTATAAACTTCAAGGTTTTCAAATCCACTGGCTTTTCATCTAGTATAGGTAATTTACGGAACTTGATGTTGTCCAATATAACACTACCACACCTGAAATATTAATGATGGATTAATTTATTTAAATATATAACACTTCGAAGTTTAGAATATCTGAATATTTGTATGTCACCTTGTCAAATCCTGAGTTTGCAGAACATTAGCAGCTATGACTGTTTTGCCGTTAATTTCCGTGAACTTGTTGTTGAAATGTTCCTTAATGTCAATACAGATCCTTCTAATCTGATAAGGTTGAGACACAGACTTGTGCGAGTCCCTAAGCGCGTTCAATTGCAGAATACCATCCAAAAATGTTACCCAGTTGTTGTCCCACAGTATTTGAGCTTCAGTTAAAGATGAATTAGCTCTGTAGATGCTTTTGAACTCATTTCTGTAAAAATATTAAGATTTAAAGACATATGTCATAATATTACATTATGATATAAGTGCGGTAGGCTGAAAATTACAGCCGAGGCGATATTGCTAGCCCGAGCCGTAGGCGAGGGTTACAAGTAAGCAGAGGCTGTAATTATCAAAGCGCACGTATGTCATACGACGTTTTATAACATAGTTGCGAGGAAATAAAATAAAACTCCGACTATGGTAAACGAATAAAAACAATACAGCGTTAAGAAAAAGCGCGCGGCGCGCATCAGCATTTTTTTTAAGCAAAGACACAAAAAACAGCCAGTATTACCAATAAAGTAAATTAATATTTTTGTGTTTTTGTTACAGATTAATTGGTTGTAATTTACTGTCAAAATTAATTAAATTAAATAATGATGTACATAAATATTTCTTTATTATAATTTATCTCCCAAAGATAATTTTAATCATAAAATGTTGACAACTTTTTTGACATAAAAACTCTTTGCTGAGATTTTAAAAAGTACCGTTCGTTTTAAGACGGAGCATCTCGATAAACCGTGCGTTTTACTTTACACTTACCGCACTTGGGCGTAATGAGATAAAATATGATATTGAAATTGGTAAAATAAGACACCTTTTACGAGCAAATGTGTTATAAAATAATTTTATACCTGCCTGGTTTATGGATATGTTTGCATTTACCTGTAGAAATAGTCTCTCTCGTACATCATTCGATAAATATCATCAGAGTCCAAATTTAGCTCTTCGTCTGACTCGAGTGGTAGGTGAAAAGCTCTAGAGATATTTTTCACTTCTCCTAAGATGAAGCCTGTGGCAACTTTACGATTTTCATCCATAATCTGTAATGAATTGATGATAAGATTTAACCACATTCTAAATCACATTTTAATTTAACAAGTACAATAAATAGTATATTGATGTAGTTAGTGGTATTTGATAATAATAGCAATGATATAAAACCACACTTTATTTCTAGGTGTGGTTTCATATAATTTCATATCACACATTTGTGTGTTTTTAATTTTTATTCTTTGCACACTTCAAGCTTACGAATAAAGAAAATGATTATGAAATCGAATACCACCAAAAACATTTTCATGTAAAATGTTGCCAAACCAAAATCATATGGTTGGCACGTCACATCGTCATAATTTATTAACTGTTCATTTCTTTTCTGTTATATACAATAGCTCTTTTAGTCACAAAACGGCCAAGCAACATATTTTGACTAAGACGGGCTTTTTTTAAATTAAATAGGGGCTTGCTCTTGACCCCAGACTAGCCTGAGAGCAAAGACTGGGCCTACAATGCAATGGGACGAGCTAGCCCAGAAGATGCCTGTTCACTCGATCCTTGAAGGCTCGTGGGTTGTATGAACTCGGAAATACAGACGCCGGCAGGTAGTTCCACTCCTTGGCGGTGCGCATAATAGAAGAAGAAGATCTTGAAAAGCGCTTCGTGCGTATAATAGGATATCCTCTAAGTAGGGATGAAGCCCAGCCGTGCGTCTGGAAGTCCGATTGTAAAAAGGGGAAGGCGGAATGAGCTCGTGCAGCTCTTGGGCACACGCCCCGAAGTGCAATCTGTAGAATACCGACAGACTGGCAACTTTACTCCGATGGGCTAAAGATTGCAGCTTAGTCACCATCATCTCGTCACCAATCATTCTCCTGGCTCTGTGCTCTACCGAGGAGTCTAAAGCGGCGAGTTGGTAAATTAAATACCAATAGCTTGTAGAGTAACTTAACTTCTGTTACTGTAGAATAACTTCTTGACAGTCTCGCTGTATGATCTCGGCTTCGCAACATTTTACACGAAAATGTTTTTGGCGGGATCTCCATGACGCCTGTTATCAATATCATGTCGTGGAGGAACTAATATACTTGCAAAGGAGAAATTGTCTTTTGCCATGTATAGATGACGTCATACCTCAAACCGCCCAGTCCCACGATGCAAAGTCACAGAGAGTCTCAACTGTCGGGCGTCAAATAATGCTGGTTGCCCATACAAGTGAACATCTCTGAACTCAACCGACAGTTGTTTCTTGGGTACTTGCAGAGACATGGCTAGCGTGTCCCACGCCGCAACCAGAGCCGCCGCGAATGGATAGAGGTTATTCCCTGCAAAATTTCGTTAAGTTTAAGGCCAATGTTTTATTTGCTACAGAAGGAAGGTCTTCATCATCATCAGCCTACACTTGTCCACTGCTAGACATAAGCCTCCCCTAATAAGGTAATAACGCCATAGCGCCCTGTCTTCAGCTTGACTCATTCAGCACCTGCAGGTGATCCTTATCCTACTTAATATTATAAAAGCGAAAGTTTGTTTTGGGTGTGGATGTATGGATGTTTGTTGCTCTTTTACGTGGAAACTACGGAACGGATTTTGATGAAACTTTACAGTTGTATAGCTTATACATCAGAATAACATATCGGATATACTTTATCGCCATATTCCCACGGGATCGGGAACTACGCTGGTGAAACCTCGGGGCGCTGCTAGTAATTCATATTATAACAAAGAGCAAATAGTTACCACCAAATTATGAACTCTATGTAATTTAAATAAGATTCAAAACCAATTATGAAGTCATTCAAAGCGAATGTCTCATACGTTTTGAGAAGTTTTCCTTACACGACGTACTCTCAACACCATACAGTACCAGGACGCTACAGATGATAATGTTTTTAGCAGATCAAAGTTAACATTTACCTCGTATGACATGTCCTTGTAAATATCTATGCTCCTTGTCGTGGATTGATATGCAGAATTTGCTGGCTGCAGCAGTTTTCCGATGGGCGCTCATGTAAAGCGGCAAGTTCCTAAAATATTGACAAGTCGTTGTTAGACTTGTTAGAAGAACAAAATGGCGTACCTGTAGGGATCGAGAAGATCACACATCTTCACCTCTATACATTTTTATTGGACTTATAAAAGGTAGAGGTTCTCAAGTCAACGCATACACTTATTTTTTTCAGGAAGATCACGCATAACTTTATAGAGAGGGGTGCGATTTTTATTATTCTTTTTTTATCAAACAGAGTACCTATACCTTGAGAAAAAAATCCGTTGTTTTTCAGTTTATATTTGTTTGTTTAGTGTAGTTTTCGTTTATTATTTTGATATTTTTATACTTTATAAAGATGTACGCTCAACCGTTGGTACCGGTTTTCTTGGTTTTTACGAACAACCTATGCCAGAAAATCTTCGGTAATTTGAATAATTCTCACAGTTACATTCTTACCATCTCTCGGTATGTGCCCATTCCACCAAGTGGGAAAGCATGGGGGTGCCTGTTGATACTGGGAACTGCACTTGTGGGTACAAAGCATGGACCTTGGGACAGTATCCTTCAATGTACAACCTGGAAAAAAAATATCAGGTAAAAATACTATTTACATGCAAAGGGAAGTAAAATAAGAAATGTCTTTAATTCTACAAACATGTGATCTGAGGCTTTCTTATTTACATTCCGAGGTGTGTATACTTTTTTCTGCTCGACGAAGGTGGAAAGCGGCAACCTCATTTAGCGCATCGGGCCGAAAGTTTAAGTTTTCCGCCCGGAGAGATGAAAAAGATTTTGCCCTCAAGCTCAATATAGTGTAACTGTTAAATCGAAGGAATTCTCTCAGGAGGTAACACAGTAACCGATCAACATTCCGCATAAATATATAAGTTTAAATAAGTAAAAATAAAAGACTACTTTTGAGCAATTTTCTACAATACGATTATTCTGAATTTGCCAAATAGGTACTACGTAGCGTATTACCACAGTTTAACAATTGTTAAACTGTGGTATTACACACACACGTTGGCGGCCATCCGTGGCGATGGCGGTCCTTGACCTCGCGCAGCTGATTTCGCGAGTCTACGCAAGTTCTACGCTAAAACTGAATAATACAACTTTTTAATTGCGAAAATTAAAGCGGCACTGAAAGTGTCTGCTCCTTTTTCATCCCCTTGATTCTCTCAATTTACCAGTCAAATTGTATATTTTAACATCGTCAAAGTATACGTTACTAGAGACTGTCTGACTTACTTGCCAATAGCATCTAGGACCATGAACACATTGTCAGGATGACCCCTCCTCGTGAGAGGAATGTGGTGGCAGGATTCGGGCAAAGACCTCTTCAGGATGGCTTGCAACAGCCCATGTGGGGCTACTTCCACGAGCACTGCGTTCGACGGCACCAGCCGTGAAGTCTCTTCGAAGAGGACTGAATTCTATCAAATGAAATGATGAAATGAAATATTTGTTTGCCAAAAATATACGTGTCTTCAATTTGTTAACAATGTTGATTAATCTATCCTAATAAGTATTATAAAGAGGAATGATTTGTATGTTTGTTACATATAAACTCAAAAACTGCTAGACCAATTTAAAAAATTCGTTTGCCAATGGAAAGCTAGAATATCCCTGAGTAACATATTCTATATTTTATTCGCGTATTCCAACGGAAACGGGAACTACGCGGGTGAATCCGCGCAGAATCGCTATTTGAGGCATGTCTCGAAGCGACGTCTAGCGTATGACTGCGGATGCGGCATCCAACTTATGGTGCGCTGTGTCGGACGTGGGAGAGAGTCACTAATATGTAGTATATTACACACCTAGGGAAGTAAAATAAGAAATATCTCAGATCACGTGTAGTTGTCGACCGAGGCGAAGCCGAGGCTACAAACATGTGATCTTTCTTATTTACTTCCCGAGGTGTGTATACTTTTTTTCTTATCGACGGAGGCGGAAAGCGGCAACTTTGTTTAGAGCACCTTACTCTTTATAATAATAGTACAGATAGCGTAGATGTATATATATATCATTGTCATATCATTGTCTAATTTCATACGCATCGTAAAGAGTTACACAGGCAAGCAGATAGAGTATTTCCGCATTTATAATAATTATTATTAGCGAAGAAGTGATCGGTTCAATGGTTTAGTCATGAAAAGTGACAAAAAAATCGGCTGTCTGTAATGTCAGTTTACTGACGATAGTTGAATGTGACAATGCAACGTCATAAGAAAATACTGATGGAATGGATTGTGCCTCTTAGTTGCTCGTTGCGCGCTCTCGCTTGCACTGGAAAGACGCATACGTCACACTTTTTCTCTCCATCAATTTATAAGACGTTGTCACGTCAAAAATATTGGACGTATTCTTGGGTTTGTAATAATCTTACCAGGAGATTGTTAGTGTGATATTCAGCTGAAGAGTATTTTGCTAGGGCCTCCCCCCATCTCTCTTCGGGCACTGAAGTGGAGACCCAGCGCTCACTACGAAGCTTTGGTGTCTTTATGACTTCACGTAGATATTTCAAGAGACCAGGACCTGTGGTGAATAAGATATTTTACTACTTAAAAATATGAAAGATATCCGATTTAATGTTCCTGTTATATGTTTCAGAGATAGCGAAGGAGCTTTGTAAAACATAAAGATTAATAATAATATATAATATAAATATATAATCTCATGCCTTTTTATCCCCGAGGGGGTAGGCAGAGGTATTCCATTACTGGATATACCCACATTTCACGAGATATATTGGACCCCTAAACGTGATAGGTGGTGAGCCCATCGCCGGACCGGGTCTGTTTACACATGTCTCAGAATTAATTCTGAGACCTGCGGGTTTCCTCACGATGTTTTCCTTCACCGTCGAGCTAGTGATAAATATGTACGTAAGTTTTTGAAAAACTCATTGGTACCTACATGCCAGGATTTGAACCCTAGCCTCACTGATTTTCAGCCGGCTCTTTAACCGTCCGGGCTATCACTGCTTCATAAACATCACATAAAGATTAGTCTAATAGAATAACAAATCGATAAATCCATGGGATTGATCGACTTTATCATGCAAATTTATATAAATTTACGCAGCTTTATATAAATTTTGATGCCACACTCTAAAGAAGCATAGTAACTGAAACGTAGTTATTAATACTTCGCAAACTCTGTTTGCCCCTTGGCAAGGGGGCTGATTGGTGACTGCTAAATTTCTTTTCTTTCAACAGCGTGTAAAAATGCCTGAAAAGATTTGAAATAATATTCCAAATCTTTTGTTGTCCCTAAATCAGATTCAGTCAGGCAAAAATATACCACACTTTAAATATCAAAACGAATCTAACGACACTTCGCACTTCAAAATGCGTCAAACTATTTAGGATACATCCAACACCATTTATAGTCCAGTCAAATTAGCGATCTTCTGAGGAATGAGAGATTTTGGCGTTCTTAAGGTTGTCTCAAAAGTTTCATAGAATCGCATGTCGAAGTTATTCAACTTACCAGCCTCAGCGATGTACCGCGAGTGATAGGCGATGTTGGAGCATGGAACCTCTTTGGCGAATATGCCTTGCTCTGTCAGCTTAGCGACGAACTCTCGCATCTCGTCTGCTGGGCCAGAGATTGTACTGGACTCCGGCCCGTTGTGGCAAGCCACTTCGATCTCAGGGGGAACTAGTTTGGAGACCTGGAAAATGCGTGGAGCTTAAGAGATTAACCCAACTTGGCAAATGAACTTTACTTAAAAACGTACGTATACTTAAAAAATTGAATTGAAGAAAAGACTGACGAAGATTCTGGTCAGTGCCGAAATATTCACGACTTCTACACGATTCATATATACATGGATTATGTATTGTATCACATAAGCAATAAAAAAATATAAATCATTTCTGAAATCAAGATAGTCCATAATGACAACTGCTGGCAACAATGTTTTATAAAATTTTCATAATGAGTAGTTGGCCTTACTTGTTCATATCCGATTCCAACAGCGGCCATGGACCCACGAATGAACGGAGTCTGCACAGACACCAGTCCGCGGCTGTACGCAGACAAGATCATCTCCTCAGCTGTGAAGCAGCCATCAGCGTACGCACAACCCAACTCACCCACGCTATGGCCTGTACAATACAACCACCGAATTTGAAATCGAATCTTTTATGAATAAGGTAGGTCCCTATGAGTTCTTAAAACATTGTAATAAAAAAAATTACACATGTAAATAATATTAATAAAAAAAACAACAGAGTTCGAAATATTTCGAATTCGAATTTGTGGTTTTTTTACTCCTCACACGTTATACTAACTCGGAATATAGCACGGATGGAACGTACTGTAAGTTGTAACAAAAGGGTCATGCATGACGGTTAAGTTTTACACTTTCATTCGCCATGGTATCGTACGTTGACACGACAGGCGTCATCCTAAAACATCTCACTAAATTGTAGGACCCACTTAAGGAGCTCAGTCAAAATTCGCGGAAACATTCACAATGCGTGAATCACCTTAGAAAGTGTGCAAAATACCTACTCAAGAAATTCCACTATCCCGATCCTGTTCCACATAATATAAAGACCGACCAAGTTCATGTCGGACTTGTGCAGAGAGTTACGGAGGCCGAGGGTTCCATACTACCGCACTATTAATTTCCAAAAAGCTGTCTTCTTTTATTCAGTTCGGGATCCTTAGCAGCCCGACCGATACTGGGCCGATTTATTATTTTGAGTTTTCACGATAATCACAAGAAGTTTGATAGTTGTGTGTGTTAGATACCCTTTTCAGAATCGAGCAAAAACAAAAAAACATTCAGTCTCCGTGTCTGATCATCATTTGTTTATCAGTTTTTTACTTCCCATCTGCCTGTTCTGCCTAGTTTGGGACTAAATAACCGTGTGTGAATTGTGTCCCACCAGAAAAGGGAAGGTGGGACAGGCAAATGGCATAGACTTATTAAGGGTATTACCCTTTGATTAATAATAATAATAATAATATTTTTTTTATTTGCAAGAAAACAGTAAAAAAAGGTCTTAATAATTAGTATTTAGTACAGTGTTTTCAGCAAGAAGAACAAGCATGCAAATTTATAAGATTTTATACAATGTCAAAGAATTATTAATAATACTGAATGTCAAAGGAAATATATGTCAATATGAAATTAAACTAAAAAAAAAAAAAAAAAAAATATTATATAGATAGAATGTCAAAACTTATGGTCTAGAAATTCCTTATTACTATAAAAACAGTGTTCTAGCAGCCACTTTGTCAAATTCAATTTGAGTGATACTTTATTCATATTTTTAAATTGGACTGGAAGTTTGTTATATAATATAATGCACATGTTAAATATATTCTTTGTATAAATGAATGTACGTCTTTGGGCAGGAGGCTGACATAGTAAGTTCTTTAACTTTTCTCTTATTGGCCTTTGACTGACATCGCCTCGGGTTCTCCAGTAGTGTGGATTGGATGCAACAAAAACGTCTCTTATGTACATACATGGTAGTGGCAGTATGTTAAGTTTTTTAAACAGCGGTTTACAGCTCTCATCAAATTTTGCGTTGCATATTGCACGTATGCACTTCTTTTGTAATTTGAAGACTCCATCCACATCTACTGAGTTACCCCAGAGTATCAGACCATAGCTGAGGACAGACGACACGTACCCGTGGTAGGCAGTTAAAGCAGCTTCTTTGGATATGGTTTGTCTCAGTTTTCTCAATGCAAAGACGAAGCGATTCAATTTGCTACAGACTAAATCAACGTGAGCTTTCCAATTTAGATGTTTGTCTATCATAATACCCAAGAATTTAAGTTTTTCAACTTCTGCTACAATTTTATTATCATAATTGAGCTGCATAGGTGTAGTGCTTGAGTTATAAGAACGAAACTGCATGAAACTAGTTTTGTCAATATTTATTTGCAGCTTATAGACCTGTAACGATCCAATTAAGTCCTCAAGAGCACTACTAGTATTTGCTTCTAGCCTATCTCTGTCTTTACATTCAATAATTAATGTAGTATCATCAGCAAATTGAAGACATTTTTGATTAGTTGATCCTGGTAGGTCGTTTACATATAAGACAAACAATAATGGCCCGAGTACACTGCCTTGGGGTACTCCAGCATTGTTCTTCCTATAGTGGGATCGGTAAGTCTGTCTCGTAATACTATTATTATATTTACAAATTTTTGAAATTTCTGTACATTGTTTTCTGTTTTTGAGGAAACTGTCCAACCAATCAAGCGCCTTGCCTCTAATACCGTATGCATCAAGTTTTTTAAGCAATAAGGAGTGATCCACAAAATCAAAGGCCTTGCTCATATCCAAGAACAGAGCTAAACACAGTTTATTATCATTAAGGTTTTGAGTAACAATACGCACTAATTCACTCATTACAGAACTGATTCACAGATTACAGAACTCTGAATACTGTAAGCTGTAAAAGTATTAATCATTACCAATTATCTTATCTGGAACCAATCCCAAAGCGTTGAGGATGTCAGTTAAGCCAATCTGAACCGCCGCTATGCCCACAAAAGAGTGAAGGATGTTGTCGAAGATCGTCTTATCCTTGGATGTTATTATATTGACGATGTCAATACCTTTAGGTTCCAGAACCTTCCGGCATCTAAAACAATTATATTTAAAATGTATTATCGGAATTCTAAAAGCTAATGACCAAAAAACCTAAAAACCGTGAAGAAAACATTATTGTCCAATGTCCTAATTGGCAACGGAGTCAACAAAGTATCAGGTATGTAACCCAAATTACTGTCATGTTTTGTGTGCAAACTTTGAAAATACGAATTTTATTGTTATACAATACAATAACTCTTTATTGTACACCAAAAGCAATATAATATGGATAAAAACATTAATTTAAGTACAATGGGCGGTCTTATCGCTTTTAGCTATCTTTTTCAGATAAACTTGGGATGGATGAAACAGAGAGATTAGAACTAGATATACCTATAGTAGTTATACCTGCCCGAAGGCTACAACTTTTATTTACCGTTCAATAGCAGCAGCAAAAATCGGTATCCTCATAAGCTGCGACCCCATGCCAGCCCACTGGGAGCCCATCCCACTGTACACGAACCATAACGGGCGTTTGACATCGTCGAAATACTCAGCTTTTTCAGCCAGACTTACTGTTTTCTGCTCCTCATTTGTGTCTGCAATTGAATATTTATCATCATCAATCCATGAGTAATAAAAGTACTAAGGTAAACGCAGCTATCAACGACCCATCGAAAATCTGCAGGTATTGCCGATCCATTCTGCTTATTCTTATTTTTATCGGTTTGGAACGATTTGAGTCACAAGAGAGTATAATATACACACATGTTTGTATGTTTCCTAATTAATTTACTGGTGTTAGTGTATGTAGGTCCACGGGAATGTGACCAAATACGTTAGTTTCTGTGAACGTAGCGAGTGCGCCGATGGTGTCATACTAACCCTTACTTCCTCCGGTAAGTACTAAAATTTTTTCCTCAAGATATTTTATATATAAATATTTATATTAAGTTTATTGTGAATAACTCAACATATTCCTTTATTTGTATATTCCACATTTCGCAACTAAATTATTATGTTTTAAGGGATTTTAAAAAGTATTTTTGAAATTAAAATAGAACGGCAATAGCTGCAGTGCATTTAAGTAGTGCAGTCATTACCGACCCATGGATCGGCAATGGCTGAGAGGTTATGCTTTGTTTTTTCCCTTTTTCGTTAATGCTTATAATAATTAAACAAGTTTTTATAACACCATTTCAATCTTAAGTATTCTAAAATTATAAGCATCTATTAGCGACATACACCATGTTATATTATAAACTTGTTTTTCCGCGATAAACTGCCACGCATTATTAAACATTTAGACGTGGGATATGAAAGAAACTACTTAGAATTTTCTTCGTATTTATATGAAAATGGTGTATTGATTTATAGTTTAGGACTAAATCAATAAATTATTGTATTAAATCGGATGGGGAAATATATTACAAATAATATCGATTATTTTTCGTGGCTCGTTAAAAGATTTGTTCATTTTTTTATTTAACACTAATTACCGATCCATATGAATCGGTAATTGCAACAAAGAGAAGCTATCACCGATTCTATACCGGATAATTATTGTATGTATGTATGTAATGTCTAAAAGTAAAGCTACTAATTTGTTTCAATATAATGATTTGATTCAATGAGTTAGGTTAGGTTTAATTTCATTTAATGTCATTAAATTTAATTTTCATTTCATATCCATAAAAAAATCTAACTGAAGACTTGGCTGTATGTATAGTTCCCTTTGCCTACCCAGAATGGGTGAAGAAAACAAAAAAAGTTTTACGGTTGGCGCGATTTTAGTAAAATGTTAGTTGAGTTTATTGTATTTTTATTATTTTATTAAATTGCTTCATTTTTTCGCAACTGTATCACACCTCACGTGTACTTAATAACTATTTTTATAGTTATTAAGTACACGTGAGGAACCGTCATTGCAACTTGTTCCGACAGTCAACCCTCACCTTCGGCTGCGCTAAACTTGGGAAGTTCGAAAAAAATTTAATAAAACAAAGGGTGTAAGTTATTTTGAAATAAAATTGTCTAATTATTTTTTTTATAATACTTTTTACTTTTATTTTCAGGTTTGTGACTCTGACTTAAATAGTATAAAGTATTAATGCTAGCCATGGTGGAGCAAATCATGATTCATGTGTATAGAAGCACCAGCCGCTATCCCAACTTGAAAAACTCTGTGCAAAAAATAAAACAGTGTGTTTTTATTTTATTAACATCTACATATTTACAAAATTATCTCCAAATTTTTATAGTGAATATTTATGTTTCAGGTGATTCAGTTATCCCCTATGTCCAACACAATTGACACTAAGACCAATTCCCTTCAAAAGCACTACATGGAAGTATGAATTGAGAAGTAACAGCATTGACATTGTTTAAAGAAGTAATTATTATTAAGCACGCTAATCAATTAGAAAGAAAGGCTATGGCAACTATTGTTTTGCACTAGCTGGCCAAGCAGCAGGTTTCCGGGGGCGCAAGCTAACAATACATGACCTATGTTCTCACTTTGATTTATGACTATTCTATACCATTTCTATTAAAGTCTATTTTCTTATATTACTAAAATTTCATTTGTGTCCACCGAAAAATCAATACCTTCATTTTTATGGAGGTCCAAATGTGAAAACAATCTTTTAAAGAATCCACAAGCATTCCGAGGTTCACTGGATTAGTTGGAAAGCATGGGCACTAGAAGAAGAAATCTACATAACAATGAATTTCATGTTGGTTCTATTCTTTTTTTTTCACTCCTTACAGGGTAGACAAAGGCATTACGTAATGCAGCCTCGTCATTAGTTAATGATATCCTTGAGTAAATGGCTCTGCTTCTGAGTCCATGCACAAAAATACAGTGTCTTCAACACTTTCTACATCCCTAACTTGGTTATCAACAGTAAAATAATAGCACTTTTACTAAAGACTTCATTGTGACTTCTTTGATGCAATCCAAAAATGTCCATATCTCGCATTTATCGAATTTCTCATTCACTGCACACTTTCACGGACACTTGCCACATAATAAACTATCACTATTATGATGAGTCAAAACCGAAATACACAGCAAAATGAAAATTATACAAAAAACATGACGTCCCTCTTCGGATTCCCGCCAAAAAGTTTAAAGTCAAGTTTATCTCCATTTTCAGATTATTTCAGTAACTATAATTATTGTAATGAATCAAGTACAAAAATGAGAAGCAAATAAAAGTAAACGGGACATTTCGAAAACGGGATATTTTGGGATATATCGCTCAAATTAAGAATTATTTTGAGAATCGAACATATTTTGTGAAAAAAAGTATGATTTATTTACTTACGGTCGGTGTTAGATTCATAAAAATCGGTAATAGCTTCAAAGCGTTTCGGGTGGGTCGGTGATAGAAACAATTGACTTCAACAATCCTTTGATTATTTTTTCAATGAAAAAATTATATTTATAAACAAATGAAAATACAAATATAAAATATACAATCTATATTTAAATATAAAATAAAAAAATCTGGTGTGTTTGCAACCACTACCCTTAATTCTAATAATCAATTTCAAAACTTGCTTAAGGGGGTCGGTAATAGCTGCGTTTACCTTACTACTTTTATTACTACTAATTTTAAAATTATAACAGCTTGTTAATTTTGTAAATTAAATTATTTTATACATACACAAACGATACAATGATAATTCTTAACAATGAAGGTTACGGAAACGAGAAGAAAGTTCTAATACTTATATATAAAAGAACCAAATGACTGCCTGGCTGGCTACGATCAACGCTCAGCTGAAACTTATATAAATATAATCTCACGCCTTTTATCCCCGAGGGGGTAGGCAGAGTTATTCCATTACTGGATATACCCACATTTCACGAGATATATTGGACCCCTAAACGTAATAGGTGGTGAGCCCATCGCCGGACAGGGTCTTCTCGATCTTAAATCGACCAAAAAATTTTGCACAGAGATTCCTAAAAATGTTTATAAACTTACCAAGGATAATGTACCCTCTGCCCAAATGACCAGAAGTCTTTGCCTCGTGGACGCTGTGAAGCAACGCATGCTCCTCGGGGTCAATCGGACGAGTCTTCAGATCGTCCAGAATTTTCTTAACGCTAGTATCTTGTCTTCCCGAGATTGTCACCAAGCGCGGTATGTCACTCTTATAGCGATTAAGATCCTGAAGATAGAAATTTTCGTAAAGAATACCTTAAGAGTGGCTTAGTCCAATGCGATGACGATCATTTTGATTACAATATTATCAAGTTGTACTTAAATGTACTAAAACGTGCGCAGAGAAAACTTAGTAGGTAGGTACCTCACCTGACTTTTGCATAGCAAAATAAAAGAGTGACGCACTAGTAGTGATAATAGTTGCACACTCATTTATTTTCCTTTGACAAGTAAAAACATAATATAATAGATAAAAACATAGATAACTATAAAAAGATTGCTTTAGCTGCTGGTCGCTAACAAGTAGACTGTAGTAGAATATTTAACGGCTAGAACATAATTATAATGGGACCAAAAAGTACCCAGTGGATAAACCAGTAACATCAGTAAGTCTAAAAGTGTTATCAGAAGACTGTGATAGGGCAAGAAGGATGTCAACAAATAATTCAATGTTTTTTTGTCTCTTTCGCTTTATAGACATGAGCCAATATAACTTCGAATTCTACAAACAATAATATTTAAAAAACTATTGATAAGTGTGCTACCATACCTTAGCCTTATATTGTCCATGCAATAGCACATGGGAATTGACTCCAGTGACAGAAATTCCATTGACGGCAGTGTATGCTCCTCCAAACTTGGTATTTTCAGCGACGATCTGCATTCTACCATCTTGAAGTGCTTCTACGTCCTGTCTGGGCGTTTTGAAGTGAAGATTTGCAGCCAACTCTCCCTTATGGTATCCTAGAAGGACCTGAGAAAGCCAGTCTGTTATTTTCTTGCAGAACGTTTATTGTTTGAACGCAGAATGTTTATTTATTGGTGAAAGAATTTTTATACTAGTTGTAGTAGTTTCGGAGCCCATTTAATTCAAACAAACAAATATCTCCTTTTTATAATACGAGTATAGAAGTAGATAAGCATAATCTAGATTCGAATGAAATACCTACCTTGGTAATAGCAGATATTCCCGATGCGGCCTCCCCGTAGCCGATGTTGGACATTACACTGCCAACCAATAATGGCGCGTTCCTGTTCTGACAGAAAACCTCCTCGAGAGCCTGCAGCTCAGCTTTATCTGCTTCAGGGACCGCTGTATAAATAATAAATGGATTTAAATTTAGAGCAGTGATAGCCCGGACGGTTAAAGAGCCGGTCGAAAATCAGTGAGGCTCGGGTTCGAATCCTGGCATGTACCA
The DNA here is from genome assembly GCA_963855545.1 of Ethmia dodecea. Taxonomy (NCBI): domain Eukaryota; kingdom Metazoa; phylum Arthropoda; class Insecta; order Lepidoptera; family Depressariidae; genus Ethmia; species Ethmia dodecea. The sequence goes on from OY979453.1 coordinate 4,513,388, forward strand.
ATGAGTTTTTCAAAAACTTACGTACATATTTATCACTAGCTCGACGGTGAAGGAAAACATCGTGAGGAAACCCGCAGGTCTCAGAATTAATTCTGAGACATGTGTAAATAGACCCGGTCCGGCGATGGGCTCACCACCTATCACGTTTAGGGGTCCAATGTATCTCGTGAAATGTGGGTATATCCAGTAATGGAATACCTCTGCCTACCCCCTCGGGGATGAAAGGCGTGAGATTATTTATTTTTATTTTTTAAATTTAAAAAGAACTGCCGTTGACTTTGTTGCTGGTTGTTCTCGGGGTACTGCATTTGGAACCAGAAAGTAAAGACTCTAAACTCGTCCATGGAGGTTGCCTGCCTTTACTATTATTGACTTTTCAAAATTAGTTAAATTATTTTTTACCTAGAGAAATAAATGAATTTTAATCCAGCTATATATTAATGTTTTGCGAAGACAGCCATATTTATGTTGGTTGTTTGGTTGGTTTAATAAGTATAGGTACTTAGAAGTGACGTGAGTGAAGAAACTATTGTACATCCTTGGATGCTAAAATAAAGTATTTAATTTTAATTATTAAGTTTGGTTAATAATAAACGTAGTTTTTCTATTTTTAATAGATAACTTCATTCTAATTTCGAGCGACGTCAATCATTATAATGTAAGGTACTGATTCATTAGTCGTCAGATTGATTTAACTTGCAAATGTATTGATACATAAAGACGCACGTGTAGAAAAACAATGGCACTTTTACAATAGATCAACAACCCTTACAAAACTCTTCAGTTCATTCACTCAAATCATTGATTTGCAGGTCAGAATGTGTCTGAATTCATTTTTAGAAAACAGTAGGCCCATTCAATAATACCTTATAGTTTATTGAACAGGATTGACGCAAATATATGCGACACGTCTCACGGCATTATGTAGAAAGGCCATAAGCGTAATAGCTACACGGTTAATTAGGCAGCGGACGAAAAGCTGGAGCACTGTTTGGTGGAAACGTTCAGTTGTGTCTAACTTCTAGTAACGAAAGCGTACGTTCGCGTTGGTTTGCGTCGCTTTATTTATGCTCTAAATACAGACTAGTTGTCGGCTCCACTGGCTATTATGGTCAGTGACTAGGTAGATACTACCTAAGTTTCATTACGGGTTATATCTAATTTGCCGCCGCTTTATTAATCAATGAAAAATCATAAGGCAAAAATAACTGTTGATCGCTATTCGGTTGGCGCGAAAGGCGGCCATTTAGTCCCAATTTAAATCGCAAATATTTGGCGTGTCTATGGATAGATGTTTGTACGAGTATCAACCAAAAAAATACTGCACTAGCTTCACAGATGTATTGTTGCCTTTTGTGCAAATTTCATCTGAATATGCAGGCTAGAAGCCGATTTAACTGGCTCAGCACTAGGACAAATCGTTAGCGTCCGTTAATTATAAATACTTACATAAATTAAACTTTATTACCTGAACCAAAAGCTTCGACATACTCGACGATGTGCGGCGGAACGCGCGCTTCGTCGTAGAAGTTCTTCATGAAGGTCGCCATGTTCACCGGATCGCGATAGAAACCGTACTTTGGCCCTGTTTCCCCTTCTAATATTTCACTGAACTCAGTTTTTACATGCAAAACTTCTGCATAGATTCTAAAATAGAACAAAATTTTATTACATAGTTTCCAAAACCCGAAAATAAATAGCATAAAATATAATAATATAAAAATAGCCTGTGTCACACAATAATGAATCGATTTACACCTTACTCATCAAAATCGGATATGAGCCGTTTAGTTGCTACACAGGAACATGCTTCCTTTTGGCTTTGCTGTGGTTGAGTAATAAAAACTTCTTCCTATCACTATATTACCTATATAATTTATTCAGTGTTATCTATTTAACATCTTACAATCTAGAGATCTTCTTTCATAAGACCTAGATTGTTATCTCTACGGACATTAAACTAGGAGGCTTTAGGTCTTCCTCTCACTCTTTTTTATAGCTATCATAGTAGTAGGTTAACCCTTTACTGTACAATTACTCATATTAAATAAAAATAAATAATCTCACGCCTTTTATCCCCGAGGGGGTAGGCAGAGGTATTCCATTTCTGGATATCCCCACATTTCACGAGATATTCGTTTGACCCCTAAACGGGATAGGTGGTGAGCCCATCGCCGGACCGGGTCTTTTACACATGTCTCAGAATTAATTCTGGGAGCTGCGGGTTTCCTCACGATGTTTTCCTTCACAGTCGAGCAAGTGATAAATATGTACGTAAGTTTTGATAAACTCATTGGTACATGCCAGGATTTGAACCATTTGAATTAATCATATTTTTACCTTTTAGCATTTTTTGCTCTTTGTAAAAACAAGATGTTAATGGCTTCCGATTTGGCGACACCATCAGCGTTCTGATCAAACGATTTTGTCTTCCCATCTGTGCAGAGCGACATAATTCTGTTGACAATAATTAATGTTCTTTAGCGACCAATATGTCATGGCAGCATTAACCAAATAATAAAATAATGAAAGAGGCGTGAGATATGTATGTATACATACATGACAGTCTTTACAATGTGTTTGAATTTCTTTGAAACTGTTTTTTGTTAATAACATAAGAATCGACCACTTCACCAATTCCAATAATGCCTTAAAAGTTTTTCAAGAAGATTTTTCAGCCTTTACTGGTTAATTTGTTAAAACTTTTCTGTTAAAATTCTGTCTTAGATATTGATTGATTTAATGTCAGTATTGTCAGGAATTTCATATTATTGCTCAAGAAAAAGCATCAATGATCTATTTTAGTTATGTATTTATTGTTCAAGCAAATAAAGTAAGTATGTATTCCATTTTTTATTTAAATGCAAACACCAGAATTAAAGATAAAACTCGAAAGAATGCTTGGACATACTAGTAATGAAGAAAACAGTCTTCTGTGTAACAATGACTCCATACCTTCCAGTGTGTACTGAGGACTGCGGATGCAAGCACAGGCTGCCTCCCCCCACAATAGCGGCCTCGCACTCCCCCCTAGCGATGGCCAGATAGGCTTGCTCTAGTGCGGCAAAGGAGCTGCAGCATGCCTCATCGATCGCCATAGAAGGCCCTTTTGCGTTCAACCAGTAAGAAATGCGGTTTGCGAACATCGACTTGTTGCATCTGTTTGAATTTCAAAAGTATACAAAGAAAATATAAGTTAAAATATGTACACATTCAATTATTTTATTTCTGGGTGTATGGGTAGATACATCCTGAAATACATCCAGTGTATGAAAAATTTTAATGTATTTATTTCCGTAATTGAAAATTACACTTAGAAAAGTGAATATGCTAATAACAAGGCACTCTAAAATCGTCCATGAAGATTGGCTAAATGTAAAAAGCAGCCCATCTCCACCGACGAGTTGCTGGTTCCAAATGCAGTACCCCGAGAAGAACCAGCAGGAAACTCAAGGGCAGGTCATATTTCTCGTATTTTTTGGGGAGGTAGGAAGAGTCCATCGCCGGGATGGGATGCTCTTACGCATGCCTGAGATCCAGTCATAGGATCAGCAGGTTTGCAGCAGGCAGCAGGCAGGTTTCATCAGAATATTTTCCTTCACCGTCGTGTTAGCGGTAGTTTTTTAAAAACTCATTGGTACCACGCCCTGGCCGGGAACTGTAGCCAGGTCTCATGCTTGAGAGGTTGTCTCAGTTCAAGATTATCTGTTCAGGATGTAGATTAGAAACCGGTGATTTAGGACTGAGATCACCAAGACTAAATGATAGTTAAAACAGGAATTCGGTGCAAAAAAAACATTCAACTAATGGCCGCATTCGATACTTTCCAGACTTTTTCCATAGTCGGATTTTGGTTCTTTCCCAAGTACTTTGACACAGCTTGTAGATTAAACGGCATTACAGATTTCAAAATGAGAGCTGTCCCTACATTTGTCTTAAAGGGCAAATTTTTTAATCCGACTGCACCACAGAACACTTTGAACTGCACCATTTCACAGTCGGGTTTTTGGTTTTTTTAGTATTTGAGTTCATTGAATACTTAACTTACCCGGCAATACCGAACCCAGTTCTGGAGCTGGCAACGTAGAAACAAGCCTTCTCCGTCTCAGAGAAGCATGAACCAACGTACACTCCCACTTTCTTGCCCGAAAGTTGGTCTGGATTTACACCTGTCAAAGTTAAATCAATATAAATATATTCAAAAGAAAAAAACATACTGCCTAATTGGAATTTTTGGAATTTTTGGAATTTTTGTCTGTCTGTCTGTCTGTCTGTCTGTCTGTCTGTCTGTCTGTCTGTCTGTCTGTCTGTCTGTCTGTCTGTCTGTCTGTCTGTCTGTCTGTCTGTCTGTCTGTCTGTCTGTCTGTCTGTCTGTCTGTCTGTCTGTCTGTCTGTCTGTCTGTCTGTCTGTCTGTCTGTCTGTCTGTCTGTCTGTCTGTCTGTCTGTCTGTCTGTCTGTCTGTCTGTCTGTCTGTCTGTCTGTCTGTCTGTCTGTCTGTCTGTCTGTCTGTCTGTCTGTCTGTCTGTCTGTCTGTCTGTCTGTCTGTCTGTCTGTCTGTCTGTCTGTCTGTCTGTCTGTCTGTCTGTCTGTCTGTCTGTCTGTCTGTCTGTCTGTCTGTCTGTCTGTCTGTCTGTCTGTCTGTCTGTCTGTCTGTCTGTCTGTCTGTCTGTCTGTCTGTCTGTCTGTCTGTCTGTCTGTCTGTCTGTCTGTCTGTCTGTCTGTCTGTCTGTCTGTCTGTCTGTCTGTCTGTCTGTCTGTCTGTCTGTCTGTCTGTCTGTCTGTCTGTCTGTCTGTCTGTCTGTCTGTCTGTCTGTCTGTCTGTCTGTCTGTCTGTCTGTCTGTCTGTCTGTCTGTCTGTCTGTCTGTCTGTCTGTCTGTCTGTCTGTCTGTCTGTCTGTCTGTCTGTCTGTCTGTCTGTCTGTCTGTCTGTCTGTCTGTCTGTCTGTCTGTCTGTCTGTCTGTCTGTCTGTCTGTCTGTCTGTCTGTCTGTCTGTCTGTCTGTCTGTCTGTCTGTCTGTCTGTCTGTCTGTCTGTCTGTCTGTCTGTCTGTCTGTCTGTCTGTCTGTCTGTCTGTCTGTCTGTCTGTCTGTCTGTCTGTCTGTCTGTCTGTCTGTCTGTCTGTCTGTCTGTCTGTCTGTCTGTCTGTCTGTCTGTCTGTCTGTCTGTCTGTCTGTCTGTCTGTCTGTCTGTCTGTCTGTCTGTCTGTCTGTCTGTCTGTCTGTCTGTCTGTCTGTCTGTCTGTCTGTCTGTCTGTCTGTCTGTCTGTCTGTCTGTCTGTCTGTCTGTCTGTCTGTCTGTCTGTCTGTCTGTCTGTCTGTCTGTCTGTCTGTCTGTCTGTCTGTCTGTCTGTCTGTCTGTCTGTCTGTCTGTCTGTCTGTCTGTCTGTCTGTCTGTCTGTCTGTCTGTCTGTCTGTCTGTCTGTCTGTCTGTCTGTCTGTCTGTCTGTCTGTCTGTCTGTCTGTCTGTCTGTCTGTCTGTCTGTCTGTCTGTCTGTCTGTCTGTCTGTCTGTCTGTCTGTCTGTCTGTCTGTCTGTCTGTCTGTCTGTCTGTCTGTCTGTCTGTCTGTCTGTCTGTCTGTCTGTCTGTCTGTCTGTCTGTCTGTCTGTCTGTCTGTCTGTCTGTCTGTCTGTCTGTCTGTCTGTCTGTCTGTCTGTCTGTCTGTCTGTCTGTCTGTCTGTCTGTCTGTCTGTCTGTCTGTCTGTCTGTCTGTCTGTCTGTCTGTCTGTCTGTCTGTCTGTCTGTCTGTCTGTCTGTCTGTCTGTCTGTCTGTCTGTCTGTCTGTCTGTCTGTCTGTCTGTCTGTCTGTCTGTCTGTCTGTCTGTCTGTCTGTCTGTCTGTCTGTCTGTCTGTCTGTCTGTCTGTCTGTCTGTCTGTCTGTCTGTCTGTCTGTCTGTCTGTCTGTCTGTCTGTCTGTCTGTCTGTCTGTCTGTCTGTCTGTCTGTCTGTCTGTCTGTCTGTCTGTCTGTCTGTCTGTCTGTCTGTCTGTCTGTCTGTCTGTCTGTCTGTCTGTCTGTCTGTCTGTCTGTCTGTCTGTCTGTCTGTCTGTCTGTCTGTCTGTCTGTCTGTCTGTCTGTCTGTCTGTCTGTCTGTCTGTCTGTCTGTCTGTCTGTCTGTCTGTCTGTCTGTCTGTCTGTCTGTCTGTCTGTCTGTCTGTCTGTCTGTCTGTCTGTCTGTCTGTCTGTCTGTCTGTCTGTCTGTCTGTCTGTCTGTCTGTCTGTCTGTCTGTCTGTCTGTCTGTCTGTCTGTCTGTCTGTCTGTCTGTCTGTCTGTCTGTCTGTCTGTCTGTCTGTCTGTCTGTCTGTCTGTCTGTCTGTCTGTCTGTCTGTCTGTCTGTCTGTCTGTCTGTCTGTCTGTCTGTCTGTCTGTCTGTCTGTCTGTCTGTCTGTCTGTCTGTCTGTCTGTCTGTCTGTCTGTCTGTCTGTCTGTCTGTCTGTCTGTCTGTCTGTCTGTCTGTCTGTCTGTCTGTCTGTCTGTCTGTCTGTCTGTCTGTCTGTCTGTCTGTCTGTCTGTCTGTCTGTCTGTCTGTCTGTCTGTCTGTCTGTCTGTCTGTCTGTCTGTCTGTCTGTCTGTCTGTCTGTCTGTCTGTCTGTCTGTCTGTCTGTCTGTCTGTCTGTCTGTCTGTCTGTCTGTCTGTCTGTCTGTCTGTCTGTCTGTCTGTCTGTCTGTCTGTCTGTCTGTCTGTCTGTCTGTCTGTCTGTCTGTCTGTCTGTCTGTCTGTCTGTCTGTCTGTCTGTCTGTCTGTCTGTCTGTCTGTCTGTCTGTCTGTCTGTCTGTCTGTCTGTCTGTCTGTCTGTCTGTCTGTCTGTCTGTCTGTCTGTCTGTCTGTCTGTCTGTCTGTCTGTCTGTCTGTCTGTCTGTCTGTCTGTCTGTCTGTCTGTCTGTCTGTCTGTCTGTCTGTCTGTCTGTCTGTCTGTCTGTCTGTCTGTCTGTCTGTCTGTCTGTCTGTCTGTCTGTCTGTCTGTCTGTCTGTCTGTCTGTCTGTCTGTCTGTCTGTCTGTCTGTCTGTCTGTCTGTCTGTCTGTCTGTCTGTCTGTCTGTCTGTCTGTCTGTCTGTCTGTCTGTCTGTCTGTCTGTCTGTCTGTCTGTCTGTCTGTCTGTCTGTCTGTCTGTCTGTCTGTCTGTCTGTCTGTCTGTCTGTCTGTCTGTCCGCGGCCTCCACTATAGCATTGAATACTGTACCAGCGTCGTAAATGGCCTGGTAGGCCTGCTCCAAGATCTTGCGGCTCATGATGTCCATGCTGTTGCTGAGCCAGTAGTGCACCTTGAAGAACTGCGCATCGAACCGGTCCAGCTGTGGGACCACGCCAACGTAGTCCACCAGCTCTGGGTGGTTGTACTTCCAGCGGCGGTTCGTGTTAGTCACCGGGTTGTGCTGAATAGGGTTGACAGTATTTAGGATTCCGTACACAAAGGAAGTGTTTGGAGGCTGGGCGCCGTTCTCCAATTTACAATATTTCGGCGATTGTCAAAATGTCGTTAATTACCTAACTACGTAAATCGTAAATTGGAAACCGCCGTAGGCTCACAGTGGTACCAGTCCAACGGTTGATGTTGGACAGTTATGTTAATACAAACTCTTGTAAAAAATACAGCTAGATAATGAAAAGTGATACCGCCCTAAGGAAAATTTAACCGATAGTGTAAATTGGAAATCGGAGAACCGCAGAGGTACACAGGTCCAACAGTCGAAGTTGAACTGTTTTATTTGTAGAAACTGTTGTAAGAACTATAATATCACGCGGTTTAGAAAGTGACATCATATACTTCCTCATGTGTGAGGAAAGAGACAACATTGGGCTATTACAAGTTGATGAATGCTAGTGATAAATGCGTACTTACATAAGATAGAAAGAGCAGTGATAGCCTTACGGTTAAAGAGATTGCTTCACATGATGATAATCATGAGGCTCGGGTGCGAATCTTGGCATGTACCAATGAGTTAATCAAAACTTACGTACATATTCATCACTAGCTCGACGGTGAAGGAAAACCTCGAGAGGAAACCCGCAGGCCCCAGAATTAATTCTAAGACATTTGTAAAAGAACCGGTCCGGCGATGGGCTCACCACCTATCACATTCAGAGGTCAAAAAAATATCTCGTGAAAAGTGGGTAGGTATATCCAGAAATGGAATACCTCTGCCTGCACCCTCGTTGATAATAGGCGTGAGATTTTTTATTTTTTTACATAAGTTATTGAAAAACCTACCTTATTGTATAGGTTATCGGACAGCTGTTGGACGTGGTTGGCTTGTGGAAAGAGACCGGACATGCCGGATATGACGACACGCTCGCCGTCCGACGCTCGCTCCGGCGTCGTCCCGTGCTCTTGCGGTGTCGGAGCCATGATGATTTTCTAACTTAACATAATGAATGTCTTGTCAGCGAGGGGTTCGTACATTTTCTATCAATCATTTAGTACTTACTTACGCAGTTAAATTCGATTAAAAAGTATAGAAATTTCAAGCATTAGTCAGAGTTAGGCAGAGGGCTTCTTTGCTAGAAAATCCTAAAATATATTGTTCATTTGTGTGTATGTTCGTGATCTACGCGTTCCTACACCATTCATCCGACTACGATAAAACTTTTAATTGTAGGGACAATACACACACGATTATTTTTTCCAAAAGCCAAATTAGAGGGAATTGAACCCGCAACCTCTGACACAGAAGGCAACCAACTGAACGAACTGGTCCGTCATCTTTTTTTAAAATATATAATTTATTTACTTATTTGTCTTTTCTGAGTTCGGGACATTTGGTGAGTTCGAGCATCGGGAATAAACAGGATCATCATAATAATTCACAGTACCTACACTTTTAAACTTTGTTAACGTTAAAAATATCAGAGGTCAAATTACAAAACAGTTCACTTAGGAAAGATGTTTAAAAAAATGATTTTGTATCTTTCAATGTACAGTACGGCCGTTTTAACTTGGCTTCTCTGAACATAGGCTTCACCTGCGCAAACCCCCTCGTACCGTAAAATGGTCGCTAAAAATGTTATTGCGCAGGCATTTGCGCAACTTCAGAACTGCCAAGTTAAAACGGCCGTACTGTAATGTTAGTTCTAAAATTAAATTATCGCCGGAACTACCTGCGATACCAATCTTACTTGAAAATCCTAGGTAACGCTTTGATTCTAAACTATAGGTAATGTTGCAAATTAGATCGAATAAATAAATAACTTATCGTACCTACCTACGCCGTTAGGGTCATATAGATTAGATGATACTGGTATATTAGATACCTAATATACCAGTTTATTATAATAAGTAAAAATAGTAAAGGTGATCGCGCTTATTTACCAAGTTACTAAGACATTTTGTATCTTTCTTTTATTATGGTGAAATGTGGGTATTTTCTGAAATGGAATACCTCTGCCTACCCTGCCTGATTTTTATTTTATGTTAAACACGATGACACTTAAAACACGTTTTGCTAGATTACCTATTCTTTATAATCCACACACCGACACTGCCGAGAAAGCACTAATCCTATAGATACGTAAATGGTTGTACTTATACTGTAATTAATTAACGCATAACAAGCTAACGTATACGGGGCTTGGAGGCCGGACTAAGGGCCGATTTGTCAAAACATTCGCAACGCGAGTCGTCAGGTAGGTATCGAATCTATTGAATATGCGTTTTTTTAATTTTTTTTTTTAAAGGAAATTGTCAATTCGGTGGCAGTTTTTAGGGTTTCCTAAAAAATTATATTTTGACACTCGCAAGAGATTTAAAATTTATTGGCCGTTGACCTAGAACTATGGAATTTCTCAAGTACCTAATATCGTCTTATACCTACCTCCTACTTCAAGTACACAGAAAAATCAGAAAACTATACATACCTATGTAATTAAATCTTATATATAGTCTTTATTTAAAGCATGTAATAAATTATCGAGATTTGATGTGTTTAATTTGTACGGAACCCTCGGTGGGCATATCCGAATCGCAATTGTCCGGTTTTTATGTAAGAATGTTCCCCAAATACTCGAAGACGGCTGGACCGATTTGGAATAGTAGATTTTTATACAAGGGTCGGAAGGAATCAATTCCCATACGAGGTATTTAGACGCCCGAGCGTAGCGAGGGCGGATATAGTCTGAGTAGGAATTGATAACTTCCACCCGTGTTAACACTCTACTTTTCATTTCGAATTCAAGGAAAGTAAACAAAAAAAAATTACTATTTTACAAAAATTCAAACATGCAAAAACGCAATAACACCTACAAAAAAAAACAAAATTTTATTTTATTTTATTTTTTATTTATTAGGTTCACCAACATTTGTTCACACTGTTACATTTATAAAGAAAAATACAAAACGATATAATTAGTCTAAGTATGACAAACAATTATAGGTAAACACCTCATGCTATGAAGCCAATATTAACAACAGAAACAGAAAAAGTAAAAAAGTAAAAAATAATAATAATAAATGTTAAACAAAACAATATTTAGTGTAGGTATGCCATATTTACGCACTATCCATTACTCAAGAATGACTTTTGACACCCATAATCAGAATCAGCATGTATGTCTACTGTACTACTATGGCTATTTAGGAGCTTACACATGCGTGGTATCGGTGAATTCTCACCCAAGACCGTACGCCGAAGAGGAGGACACAGAGGAGTGATAGGGTTACGCGGATATCGTGCAGGAGCTCGAATATTAAAACTTTTTAGCAGTTCAGGGCAGTCGACCCTATTATTGAAAATCTTCCACAAGAACATGAGATCCAAGATTTCTCGACGCCTGCTTAAGGTTGACATTCTGAAATAGCGCAACCTATCCTCATATGATCGCACCTTTTGGTTACTCCTTGACTGAACGCTAGATGGTAGAGAAATCTTTTCTGAACACGTTCCAGCCTTAGTGTGTGGGTTGCAAATTGTCAATAATACAAGCCAAGTGGTTGAAAGAAAGAGAAACTTTTACTATTAAACGTCTTTGAATACTATATCATAGAGTACCTAACCTAAATAACATTACAAAAATAATAAACAAATACTTCCTCTTTATAATAATATGTACCTACTTTTAGCCGAGTAATAGTGTTCTGTGCTTATTAGTGTCGATGAAAAACAAGATTTTGAATTTCGTAACAGCTGACCAAATTATTAATCTTTTTTTTATTTTAAATATGGAACGCGTACCGCCCCGCGCGCTGACTATTTTCTGTTGTTTATATACCTACACCTCACAAGGCCGCACCTTTTTTTCTTATTTTAATTGATGTGAAAAGTATTGTTAGGGGACTTTAATGCTTGGGTGGGTGTGAAACGGGATGGATATGAGGAGGTTTTAGGGGCTGCCGGTGATGTAAGAGTGAATGACAATGGGGTGCGATTATTAGATTTATGTGTAGAGATGAAGCTGAATGTGACTAACACTATGTTTGAGCACAGGCAGGTTCATCTTTACACGTGGGAGAGAGGTAATGAGAGAAGTATGATTGACTTTGTGATAGTAGATGAGAGACTGAGAAGCAAGGTCACTGATTCCAGAGCATATCGGGGAGCCAACGTGGGGACAGATCACTTCTTGGTAGTGTGTCGGATTGGTGGTCTGTTTTCACGGTGGAAACATCGTGCACGGGGACCTGTGACTGAGCAAGAACGTATCAAAGTAGAACGACTGAGTGAACCAGAAGTGAAAGAGAAGTATAAAAAGCTAATGAGAGAAAGTATGGAAAAAGATTTGAACGATGAATGTGAGGATGACATAGATATGATCTGGAATGTTTTGAGAGAGAATGCTGTGAGTAGTGCCAAAGAAGTTTGTGGTACAAGTAAAAGGAGGAATGCAAAGAACAGGATGCCTGACTGGTGGGATTGTGAGACGAAGAGTGTAGTAGAGGAAAAGAAAAAAGCGTGGCTGGATCTATTGGCAATGAAAGGTAATTTTAGAATGAATAGTAGTGACCACAACAAGGAGAGGGTTGAAAGTATGAAAGAACGATATGCAGCGATTAAGACGAAAGTAAAAAAGTGTATTGATAGAAAGAAAGAAGAGAAGAATAATATGCTGGACCAAAAATTTTGCGCAAGTTTTCGGAATAACATAAAGTTATTTTGGAAACTAGTAAGAACAGCGCAGGGGAAGTCCACAAAATCTTCGGTAAATGTAATAAGGGATGAAAGCGGTGAACTTATGATAGAAGAACGGTGTGTACTAGAGCGGTGGAAAAGATACTTTGAAAGTCTGTTTGAAAAGCAAGAGGATGAGCATGATAGTGAAATTTGTGAGGTATCAATTCCACAGGATAGTGAAATAAGTATGAAAGAGATTATGGAAGCATTGAAACGTTTGAAACTGGGTAAAGCTGCAGGGTATGACAGAGTAACCGTGGAGATGCTAAGGGCTGGCGATGGGCTAGTTGCAGGCCTGCTGCAACGCCTATTTAACCTCTGCCTGGCACAAGGTCGAGTGCCAGATGACTGGACTAAGGCGGTAATTGTGCCACTATTTAAGGGGAAGGGGTCGCAGCAGGATTGCAAAAACTATCGTGGCATTAGTCTTTTAAGTGTGGTAGGAAAACTTTATGCAAGGATTTTAATTGACAGGGTTGTAAGCGAAACAGATGAGAAAATATGGGACGTTCAGGCAGGTTTTCGAAAGGGGATGGGATGTATGGATCAAGTCTTTTCCTTACGGTGCGTTACCGAGAAGTTTTTGGCTAAGGGCCAAAAAATCTATTGCGCCTTTATAGACCTGGAAAAGGCTTACGATAGAGTGAGGAGGAACGAATTGTGGTCAACACTGGCCATGCATGGGTTGGACCCTATTCTGGTGCGGGCTCTGAAATCCTTATATAAGGATTCCAGAGCCTGTGTTAGAATAAATGGAGCCTACACAGACTGGTTTAACATCTCCATGGGTGTTAGACAGGGATGTGTAGCATCACCATGGCTGTTCAACCTTTTCATGGATAGTTGTCTGACAGATTTGAAAGAGCGTGATTGTGGAGTACGAATGGGAGAGGTACCGGTCAAATGCCTACTGTACGCTGATGATCAAGTTATAATTGAACCATCAGCGCATGAGTTGCAGGACACGGTAACTATCGTGAATGAGGCATTCAAGAGGAAAGGTATGAAAGTAAATGTAAGCAAGACGAAGGTTATGGTTGTGGAGAAGAATATGGACATTTCTGCGTGCGATATTATGATTGAAGGTGAGAAAGTAGAACAAGTGTCAGAATTTGTGTATTTAGGAAGTAAGTTTAGTAGAGACGGTAAGTGTGATAGTGATATTGAAAGGAGGGTGAATGCAGGTAATATGGTAAACGGTGCATTGCACGCCTTCATGAGGAGCCAGAAAGTGACTAAAAAAGCACGCCTGGCTGTTCATGATGGGGTGTTGGTTCCTACCTTAATGTATGGTAGCGAGAGTTGGGTATGGCAGAAGAAGCACGAGAGTCGAATAAATGCAGTAGAAATGCGATCGCTAAGAAGCATGAGTGGAGTACGATTGATTGATAGAATGAGGAATAGTGTAATCCGAGAGCGTTGTGGCTTGAAAGAGGATGTAGTGACTAAAATTGAGAAAGGAATGCTTAGGTGGTTTGGACATGTCGAGCGGATGGATGAAAGGCGTCTAACGAGACAAATATATAAGGGGATTGTGAGTGGCCGAGTCGGCAGAGGGCGACCTAGGCGTACTTACATCGATCAGATCGGCGATGTATTAAAAAAAAGCCAGATAAAGAGTACCCGAAACCGACGAGCTTGTATGAACCGATTGATGGATGTGGATGAGGCACGTGAGGTATGCCAGGATCGTAGCAGGTGGCGGGCTGTTGTCTCTGCCTACCCCTTCGGGAAAAAGGCGTGAGCATATGTATGTATGTATGTATGTGAAAAGTTTCGTATCCCTACTAAGTAGCCAAAGAGGTTGGAAGAAAGTCATTCTCTTTCCTAGAGAAACTTTTTCTTTAAACGTCTTTGCCAAATGTAGTACTATTTTTTTTTATTCATTCCCGCCCTAAGGCCGGAAGCAATTACTATGAGTCTTTCCCGACCGAGGGCGGGAATCACAGCCCTGAATCTCTCTGTTTTGGGAATCATCGCTTCCGACCCGGTACTCAGATCAAACATACACTACTTTCCGAGTAGGTATGAGATATGAAAATAATCTTTTCATATCTCATACCTACTGTGATTCCCGCCCTCGGTCGGGAAAGACTCATAGTAATTGCTTCCGGCCTTAGGGCGGGAATAAATTTAAAAAAATAGTACTACATTTGGCAAAGACGTTTAAAGAAAAAGTTTCTGTAGGAAAGAGAATGAGTTTCTTCCAACCTCTTTGGGGGTTTAGTAGGGATACGAAACTTTTTACATCAATTAGAATAAGAAAAAAAGGTGCGGTCTTGTGAGTGTAGGTATAAACAACAGAAAATAGCCCGCGCGCGGGGCGGTACGCGTTCCATATTTGAAAATTAAAATAAGAGTAATAATTTGGTGAGCTGTTCCGAAATTCAAAATCTTGTTTTTCATCGACACTAATAAGCACAGAAGGCTTTATGAGAATATGTACTTTGGTACATATTATTATAAAGAGGAAGGATTTGTATATTATTTTTGTAATGTTATTTAGGTTAGGTACTTATATTATGTGTATTTAAAGACGTTTAAAAGAAAAAGTTTCTCTTTCTTCCAACCTCTTTGGTTGTATTGTTGACAATTTTGTTTTTTTCGTAGGTATAATTGCGTTTTTTTGCATGTTTGAATTTTTTTTAAATTGTAATTTTTTTTATTTACTTTCCTTGAATTCGAAATGAAAAGTAGAGTGTTAAACGCGGGTGGAAGTTATCAATTCCTTCCGACCCTTGTATAACAATCTACTATTTTTTGTTTGGAAGGGTATGCTTGACAATTGGTTCGATTGTCATCAGGTCAGGATCTGATGATGGGATCCTGGATAAATCGAGGGGACTCTTCAAATATTATTGGCACACTGCTATATGATTACGGGTTTTTATAGTAACTCGTGCATTTACTCGCGGAAAGCACTGTGGAATTAATGATGAAGACCGAAAGTGGGTACCGCAACTAAGTACTCAAAGTAAATGGGTATTTCATTGGCTGCAATCCAATTACCTTAATATGGTTCCCTCCGTGGCCACTAAAAGTTTTGACATTTTAAGTAATGTAGGTAGGTACCTATACTCGTCATAATGCAACTCATCACAGTGAAGTGGAGCTGATGGTAAAGTACTAGTACTCCTCAATAATTATCATCCCTGCATCATGAAAATCAATATTTTGTAAAAGGTGATGAACAATTTGTAGTCTTTTTAGTGCTTCTCTGGTTAAAGTCGGTTTTTGTTTTTATTAAAAACTAGCGGGTGCCCAGCGGCATTGCCCGCGCGGATTCCGTTTATTCCCGTTCCCGTGGGAATTTCGGAAAATCCCTTCATAGTGGTTGCCTACGACATTTTAAGACACCTACAATCTACATACCATATTCCAAATAGCGGGTGCCGAGCGGCGTTTTCCTGCGTGGATTCAGTTTATTCCCGTTCCCGTGGGAATTTCCAAAAATCCTTTCATTCTGGTTTCCTACGACATATAAGACACCTACATACCATTTTTCAAGTTTCTAGGTGTTATCGTTTCGGAATAGTACGTATTTCTCTTTTTAACCAGTTTTTATATTTTCCCGTAGGAATGAGACATTTTCCTGGAATAAAATGTACCCTAGATGTTGACCCGGGTACTCAGTGATCTCCCTACCAAATTTCATCAAAATCCGTCCAGTAGTTTTTGAGTGATGCGTGCACAACCAGACAGACAGACAGACAGACAAAAATTCCAAAAATTGGTGTTTCGGTATCTATATCGATAACTATATACACTACCGTTAAATATTTCAAAAAATATTTCATGTACAGACACGGCCCCGTTAGAGTTTTATTATATTATGTGTAGATTACAAATTATTGTATTTTTATTCTCTTTCTAGATAGAATGTCTACGGAATTATTCTCACCGAGTTTCATTAACCGCTCCATATCCGCTCTGTATCTACAGATCTAAGAAATATTTACTACTAGCAGCGCCCCGCGGTTTCACCCGCGTAGTTCCCGTTCCTGTGGGAATACGGGGATAAAATATAGCCTATGTGTTATTCTGATGTATAAGCTACATAACTGTAAAGTTTCATCAAAATCCGTTCAGTAGTTTTTGCGTGAAACAGGAACAAACATCCATCCATACATCCAGACATCCATACATCCAGACATCCATACATCCAGACATCCATCCATACAAACTTTCGCATTTATAATATTAGTAGGATTATTAGATCTATGTCTGTAACCTTTACCCTTACTTGTCCCTCCCCTCCCCCTCCTCCTACTCCCACCGCAAAGGCTGGCAACGCAGTTGTGACTCTTGAGTTGCAGGTGTCCATGGGCGACGGTAGTCACTTACCATCAGGTGGCCCGTCTGCTCGTTTGCCCCCTTTTTCCTTATAAAAAAACCTATTCATTACCACCGCACCGGTATAATAGTGTTGCCTCTTTCAACAAGAAATAGAAGTAGTTAGCATTTGAATCCTGACCAATCGAAGGATTCTTAGTCAGAATCCTGACTAGCGAGGAATTCATAGGCATTGGAGCCATTTCAACACCTAGCTAGCGAGAAAATCGGATTCGAATCCCTGGCATGTACCAATGAGTTTTTCAAAAACTTACGTACATATTGATCACTAGCTCGACGGTGAAGGAAAACATCGTGAGGAAACCCGCAGGTCTCAGAATTAATTCTGAGACATGTGTAAACAGACCCGGTCCGGCGATGGGCTCACCACCTATCACGTTTAGGGGTCCATTATATCTCGTGAAATATGGGTAGGTATATCCAGTAATGGAATACCTCTGCCTACCCCCTCGGGGATAAAAAAAGGCGTGAGAAAATCCAAAATGCAAGAAAAACTTTCCACTTGACTCTTCACAAAGAATGTTTAGTTTAACATTAGAAACTTGTTCTCTTAACTCTTTTGTTCGCTCTTTTCCAAATCCATGCCTGTGTTGGTTCTGGTGTCAAAATTCGAAGAATCAAGTACAAAGGGTCGTGCTATCACGGTCATGAACAGGGTCGAAAAAAGTACCTACACAATAGAGAACGCAAACGGGGATAGCACGAATCTCGAATGAAAAAATATTATATACTCGTAAGTAATATACTTTAGGTTTAGGTGTAGAAAATGTTTGAATATCAACAAGATTTCTTATAATGCCTTGTAGCAATTATCGATAGCAAAACCTGAGGGTATGAAACACGTATGTTCATCTCGAAATACATGGTATGGCTGCTCGTATATTGCCCGGTAGGTATACTCGTACCTACTAACTGAAAATACCTAATACAAACATAATCATTAATATAATCTCACGCCTTTTTTATCCCCGAGGGGGTAGGCAGGCAGAGGTATTCCATTACTGGATATATTCACATTTCACGAGATATATTGGACCCCTAAACGTGATAGGTGGTGAGCCCATTGCTGGACCGGGTCTGTTTACACATGTCTCAGAATTAATTCTGAGACCTGCGGGTTTCCTCACGATGTTATCCTTCACCGTCGAGCTAGTGATAAATATGTACGTAAGTTTTTGAAAAACTCATTGGTACACTCTTATAGTAGAGTACCAACAAAAGTACTTAATACATAATTAACATGTGATTCGGAAACGGTAAATTTAACAAAGCAATTTGCTACGGTTTTCTAAGAAGATATCTGAAGTTTACTGAAGTGGTGATCAATTACAAGGTCCTTATGTCTTTTTATTATTGAAAACAAATCTATGTGTGACAAAATAATCCTTGTTATAATCGGAGAGTATGCGTCTAATGTAAGAGTGTAAGGCATAGTAGATTGACAGAGGTCAATATGCCGTGCTGGTACCTAAAGGTATGGTAACGGACTTTAAAACAGTAGGTAATACAAACTACGCGATTCGGTGAATGAACCAAACATTTTTTCTTTCCTGAATTAATTTATGATAATTTTAGGACTTCGTAACTATTTTAGAGGTGACTTAACTTATTTTTATATATAAGGAGGTACTTATTGTCGCGGTTCTCGACAGAGATGAATGAACTGCAACAGGGAACTCATAGCTATATAGGTATAATAAGTAATATTAATTATTATATACATATAATATTATTTAAGAGCAGTGAAAGCCCGAACGGTTAAAGAGCCGGCCGAAAATCAGTGAGGCTCGGGTTCGAATCCTGGCAAGTACCTACCATAGAGTTTTTCAAAAACTTACGTACATATTTATCACTAGCTCGACGGTAAAGGAAAACATCGTGAGGAAACCCGCAGGTTTCAGAATTAATTCTGAGACATGTGTAAACAGACCCGGTCCGGCGATAGGCTCACCACCTATCACGTTTAGGGGTCCAATCAAAGAGATTAAAATATAATAGGCATAGAGGGGGCATTGGGAATATTTTCATACAAAACTTTGAAGCCTAAGCGTCATGTCCTTGTCATGTCAGTTAGTATGAACGCGAGCTGTCATTCGGTCGAAATTGTACTAGACTTATTCCACTTGGAATAACTTTTGACTTCAAATTTTTCTCGCTTTGTCCCCTCTATGCCCTATTATATTTAAATCTCTTTGGGTCCAATATATCTCGTGAGAAGTGTTAGGAAGAAGTTTTTATTACTCAACCACTGAAAAGCCAAAAGGAAGCATGTTCCTATGTAGCGACTAAACGGCTCATATCCGATTTTTATGAGAAAGGTGTAAATCGATTCATTATTGTGTGACGCAGGCTATTTTTCGTCGGGTTTTGGAAAGTAATAATATTACGTTACGTAATATTATTACTTTCCAAAACCCGAAGGTAGAGTGTAGGTAGTACGTAATTTACGTATACTACCTACTCTACCTACCCTACCCCCTCGGCGATAAAAAAGGCGTGAGATTATATTATATTATTATATGTTTACAACTCTTAAAATGTTTACAGATTTAGCGTTAACACTGTATTAGTGTATGTACATACATACATACATACATACATAATCTCACGCCTATTTCCCATTGGGGTAGGCAGAGACAACAGACCGCCACTTGCTACGTACCTGGCAGATCTCACGCGCTTCCTCCACATCCATCAAACGACTCATGCATGCTCGTCGGTTTCGGGTACTCTTTATCTGGCTTTTCTTCAACACATCGCCGATCTGGTCGATGTAGGTACGCCTAGGTCGTCCTCTACCGACTCGCCCATTCACAACACCCTTGTATATTTGTCTCGTTAGACGACTTTCATTCATCCGCTCAATGTGACCAAACCACCTGAGCATTCCTCTTTCAATCCTAGTCACTATATCATCTTTCAAGCCGCAACGCTCTCGGATCACACTATTTTTCACTCTATCTATGAATCTTACTCCACTCATGCTTCTTAATGAACGCTGCATTTCGACTGCATTTATTCTGCTTTCGTGCTTCTTCTGCCATACCCAACACTCACTGCCATACATCAACGTAGGTACTAACACACCATCATGTACAGCCAGACGTGCTTTATTTGTCATATTCTGGCTCTTCATAAAGGAGTGCAAAGCTCCGTTAATCATGTTCCCTGCATTCACCCTCCTTTCAATATCACTGTCACACTTTCCGTCTCTTGTAAACTTACTTCCCAAATAAACAAACTTTAGTGTATGTCTTGTTGGTTATCCAAATAAATAAATAAATAAATAAATATAATATTAATTAATTAATACAATATATTGATATTTATGTATATTTGTTTAACTTATAATTCTTAAATCTATTTCCTTTATATGTTGTTGTGAACATCAGTTTGTCTCGTAAGAATGTACTTATTAATTATGATTTGCAATGAATGAATTACATACCTAATATTAGGTTAATAAAAGTATTTCATTGCCGCCTATGTAGGTACCTACCAAATAAGTACTTACGTTTTTGAGGCGCTCTAGAGAACAAACGCGTTGGCCGATCTTGAAAGAAAATAAACTTTTTGTGTCTATGTATCGTCATTCTAATAAACTGTCCAGTCTGTGTATCGTCTAATCTCAGAAGCTACTGTCCCTATTCTAATTGTCTGTTAACGAAATTCGTAACAACAAGTTTTGATAACTGGGTAGTTCTCATTATGAAGGAATAAAACTGGACCTTTTTGGTTCCACACTTTTTTTTACTAGATTTAGTATACAAACTAGCCAGACATCAAGGATATGACTTAAATAAACTAAAGTATTGCGGGTCAGACAAAATATTTGCAAATTTTCAAATTATGGCCGTTTTAAGATTTTTACATGACAGGCAAGTGAGACGTGGCGCAGGAAAATGAAATCAATGTTTAAAAATGCATAATAAGTTAATAGCATAGTACTTAACATATATGTTTTACTAGCGGCCCGCCCCGGCTTCGCACGGGTGGAAATTTATTTTTTCAACATTTTGGGATGCACAAACAAATTTCTCCTAGCAACCCATAGTAAATTATCAAAAAAAATTAGGCTTTGTATGGAGACTTTTAAAGAATATTTGTGCAAAGTTTCAAGTTGATAGACGCAAAAAACCCCTCTTCTCTATACCAACTTCAACCCCTAATTTCAACCTTTTAAGGAATGATTTTAAAATAATACAAAAATACGTTTCTCATCATTTATTTTATAGAGTATTTGTGATAAGTTTCAAGTTGATAGACGTAAAAAAACCACACGTTTCCATACAATCTCCAACCCCGTTTCACCCGTGAGTTTTGAAAACTCGAGATATACCTACTTGTCTTGTTGTTTGTTTTGAGGAGTATTTTTACAAAATTTCGAATTAATACATTCAAAAATGAAGGTATTCATGCAAACTTCAACCCCCAAGGGAATCAAACCCCTTGGAGGATGGTTTTCGATAAATCCTAAAACTAATATATCAAGTTTATTTTTTCAAGAATATATTTTGTAAAGAGTTCAAAGTTGATACACGCAGAAATCACACTATCCCATACAAACTTTATCCCCCTCTTTCACCCCTTTAAGAGATGATTTTCAAAAAATCCAAAAACACGTGTCTCATCATTTATTTCTAAAAGTATTTGTGCCCAGTTTCAAGTTGATAAGACGTACAAAACAACACGTCTCCATACAAACTCCAAACGCTACTTTCACCCCCTTAGGGGATGATTTTCGAAAATTCCTAAAACACGGGTCTCATGATTTATTTTTAAGAGTATTTGTGCCAAGTTTGAAGTTGATAGACGTAAAAATCAAACACGTCTCCATACAAACTCCAACCACCTGTTTCACCCCCTTAAGGGGTGATTTTCAAAAAATACAGAAATACTTATCTTGTTATTTGTTTTGAGGAGTATTTTTACAAAGTTTCGAATTGATACACCCAAAAATGAAGGTTTTTCATACAAACTTCATCCCCTACTTTCACCCCCTAGGAGGATGATTTTCAAAAAATCCTAGAACTAATATTTCATAGTGTGTTTTGAAGAGTATTTGTGCCAAGTTTAAAGTTGATACACGCAGAAATCACAATATCCTATACAAACTTCAACCCTCTCTTTCACCCCCTTAAGGGTTGAATTTCGTAAAATCCTTTCTTAGCGAGCATCTACACTATAAACTTAACCTACACACAAAATTTCATGTTTCTATGTTCAGCGGTTTGGGCTGGGCCTTGATTTTTAGATTTAGCTTCTCCTTTTATATATATAGATATTTGTATTGAAAACCAATACAAAATACCACTATGACAACATTAATTTACTACCAGAAAAATGAGGAGAACCAGGAAAGTGAAATTATCATACACAAAATATGTCCATATTTATTGTTTATTTAAAAACAAATAATCACAAAGAGTAAACAGTGGAGCACTAGCAATCATAAGCGTTTTAAACAAATCTTTGTTTAATAAAAATTCACTCGAGAGCAAAGAATCCGGGTCACTTAATGATACTTAAAAATCTTGGAAACTAATAGTACCAGCTAATTGAAATATTTTTTGTTTAATAGACATTTAAATACTCCTTAAATGAAGGTATTAAAACATCTAAGTAATAGTGAAGTTATGTCATAGAAAATCAAATTTGAAAAAGGGATACTTTTGAAGATTTGGTACTGGCATTTGTTTTTGCTTTTGTTTCTAATCTGTGATTTAAGTGGGTATATAAACCATGTTTATAGTGTTCAATATTTATTATTCAAGCTGTAATCATGTCGCTTACACCTGAATAATGCACCAGATCTGTCACAATGCTGGATACCGGCCGGAGGCAGCGCAATACAGCCAGGACTGTCGGTGTGCCACTATCAACAGTACAAAGAGTTCTCTGACGTTTTGAGGAAACTGGCTCTAACCTACGCAGACCAGGAACAGGTAGAACCAGGTGTCTCACAGCACAAGAAGATCGATACTTTGTGAACTCCATGCTTCGTAATCGAAGAACTAAACTTACAAAAAATGTCGACGCCTTGGAGGAAGTAGCCCATTGACCACTTGCTGAAGGTAACTAACTTGAAACCACTTACCCTAAACTGGAGCATGGGTATCGTATTTCAAGACTAAGATATGCTTATAACCACTTAAATTGGAGTGTTGAAGATTGGTCAAAAGTTATGTTCTCCGACGAATCAAAATTTATGTGCTACAAGCACGTCTTCTACACAGAGTGTGTAGAAGACAAGGGGAACGATTCAAGCAAGCATGCAACCAGGAAAATGGGTCTGTACTTGATTGCTTCTGAGAGTCGCACAAAACTGGTGTTTAAAGAAAATGGCTCTTTAACTAGCGAAAGATATGTGGAAGAAATCCTCAAAGAACACGTTGATCAATTTATGGTCAATTGGTGAGGATGCTATTTTTATGCAATACATGAAATAAAATTTAGTGACTCAGAAATTTTATTATTTTCATTTAAGGGGTCTATTTAACACAATTTATTTCATTAAGCAGCATTCTTAGTTTCAGAAATTTGATTCATTGCTCTCGAGTGTCTAAAGCTTATGCAGTAGTTCTTGACTACTATTACTAGTTATTTCTTCCCGGCTCTTCTTTTTCTTAGGTGGCACTTTAGTTTCTGTGAAAAAGTCCTCAATAAGTTAATAATATTTAACCACACAAACTAGAAGACAATTGGAATCTAATATATTTGTTTCGTCCCGGTAACTAAGTAATATACAAATAAAACAATAACAACTACACGTATACGTACTTTAAATCCTTTAAAGTACCAAATTTTCATCTCTCAGGTACGTTATTACATACAGGAACAACAAATCTGTGCATTTTTATCATTTTCCTGCAGTGTTATCATTCTCCTGTCTAAGTGGATTCAGACAAGTGATATACAGGAAAGTGGTAATTTTAAGGTTTTTCATGAATTCTACAAAAATGCTGTCTTTGATTGCAATTTCAAGGCTTTTTATTATATTTACACTAGGTATAGTAGTTAAAATTATTAAAAATATTTAAAAAATTAAATATTGATTACGTAAGTACTTACCATACGAGTGAGAACTTGTCTGACCCGAACACGTTTGCGATAGAAGAAATCTCCGTCCCGACTGGCTGATTATCTAATTGGCTGCGGATTGAGCGGCAATGGCACATTGAGGTAGGACCTTTGCATCGAAAGTCTGGCAACTTCGCTTATCGTTTAAATTGTTGGTGTTTTATCATGTTTTTTAGCTCACAGGAATACGTGATACGAAATTCTTGTCGCCTCTATTCTCTTATGGAAAAATGATTAAAAAGAGGGAGTTATGTATTTTTTTTTATGTATTAGCAAAGTTATATTAATTCTTAATGTAATTTGTTGCTAATCTGTTTGATTATGTTCATATTTTGGTTATTATTCCGGTAGAAAGCTTCAGTTTTGGAAAGGAAAGCCCCACAGAAAAGTGACAAATTTGATCACATTTGGGCTTACTTTTTGAAGAAATAAGTTTCTTACCGCTCTGAATTTCAGTGCCCAAATAGTAGACCATTAGTTAACTGTCTCAGATAAAAAACTAATCAGGAATATTTAAAACTTTAGAAGCTACGAGCTGAGCCCATCAAAATTCCTTCACTATAAGAACTACCCGTAATTAATACCTACGTATTAAGATATAATTTATTATCTAATAGACGATTCTAATTCATGGAAGGTTTGTCGCTGCTATATTACCTATGCTAAGGAAGAGTACATATAACCGCAGCATATCAGAATTTAAATCTCTTTGCAGCATATAATACCTACTTATCTTAAACGGGAACTGAATTAAATAGTTTTTGGTCCACAGTCTATAAAATACTTAAATAAATATTAACCAGATTATTTAAGGAATAGCAGGAAGACCAAAGAAAAGATGGATTAACTGTGTGAAGAATGATAATGTGTAAGAAGGAAGCCACAGTCTGTAGGTAGGTAGGTACATAATAATATTATGTTAGATAAACTAATAGTACTAAATAGACAGTACATATTTTAAAAAAGATTTTACAGTTTCTTAGCAATTAAGAAACTTTTGTTTACTATCGCACCTTTCTTGGAAGAACGTCGTTTAAACTTTTTTCACAGTTCTTTCTTCCCACAAGTTAATTAGTAGTCGAAGGTCCTATAGTGCGACCTCCACCTTACTTAGTATTGCTCTTGGTAAAGGTGACTCTGTAACCTTTGTAATATTAAATAGGTTTCATTGTTTTTTAATTAGGTAGATACCTATGTTTATTCCTTATGCAAATGCATTTACTGCGAATGAATTGGTTTTCAATGGTAATTGAAGGTAGATCCTTCTTCAAACGAATATTTTATGATAACGGACTTTTAAAAAGTTTTTGACAGTTCATCCTTGTGTTGAGACCGTCAAGTTAGAAGCCTCACCATGGAATTAAGCTGTTCTGATGATGTCAAACAACTCTTCCTAAATAGTGCCAAAAATTAGAGATGTGTACCGGTTCTACAAAAACCGGTGAAAAACCGGATAACGTCACTACCGGTTCTTTACCGGCGATTTTATTTTTTACCGGTATTTTTATACACGCGCGTGGAACCCAAAGGAGAGAATAATGGTGGTATTTTATTCCTCGAATTTTATTAACAGAACCAACATACCATTGGAAAGCTAATTTACTGAGCTATTTGATAATTGTAATAAAATATTATAGGCTGCCTATGTTTGAAAAATTTATAAATAATTGAGGGTTTAGGTCACTGATAACTAACGTGTTCCTTTTGGTCTATGGCCCCGAAATAATTTAAAATAAATTATTAGCTACGTATTGATTTGTCATGGTAGGGTATTGCATTGCATCATTACTTTCACAAAATCTCGTTTTACATGTGCGGGCGCGTATGTTATAATTTTTTTAAATGTTTTTAAATAAATGTTGTCTACTACGACTGTAGAAATTAAGCCAATTTCCATATATTATCAAGAAATTTCCCTATAGGTTTTTCTCCGGTGAAAAACCGGTTTTTGCTAAAAAATCTCCTAAAATCTCCGGAGGCTAAAATTGCAACCGGTACACATCTCTATGCCAAATAGGCCCGAAGCATATACTTATATAGTGCTATCATACTTTCGGAGATATTCAGGTCGTTCATGGAGGCTGCTATCTTGACGTGAAGATCAGAACAGCTCAATTCCATAGTGAGGGTTCTATCTTGACGATCTCCTTGTGTTTCTATTTTGATTACTTTTCCATTAATGAAATACGCTGTTAATAAGGTAACTATCACAAGGGATAGGTACTTATTTTTACAAAAACGAATCATTCAACTAATTCCTTAATGATGAAACCAAAATCGGCCATTCTACGAACCTATATTTTTTTTTAAATAAAAACTAAATCAATGTATTAGTGTTTTAATTGAAGTAATGATATTCAAAATCAACTTTTATTTAAGCGAAAATTAAAGTCAGAGATCAATAATCACATATAATCATTTTTCTCGCATTTTTGTGATTTTGCCTGTCTACAGATGTGACGGGATTATCCACAGAATTGACATTATTGCGACGTAAACAAAAAAAAAACTTTTTTTATTTAAAAATTACTTGATAAATTTAAAAAAATAAAGCGTCATTTCACTTATTATAGTCGTTAAACACAAAAAACCAACAATGGTACGTAAATAAAAAAATACAAAAGTTTGTCTACAGAAGTGACCTCATTTCTGTAGACATGTTGTGACGAGTAAAAAATTAAATAAAATAATATTCTCGTCACAGAAACTGCTGACTAAACGAATTCGTTTTCCATATTTCTTTAGTCCACGGACCAGCGAACTCCTCTGGTTGTTGTATTTTATAATATCTTCGTACATTGATTGAAAAATCTATCTCATCACAAATTCAGACTAGCACAACTTCGGACAAGTAGTATGTCAGTTTATCTTTTTAAAAATAAATAAAGTAATTCATTTTCAAAAGGGCTGCTTGTCATATGAATGTTTATGAATGTCATAATATGATGCCATTGTTAAAACAGTACTTTGTAAAATAAAAAGTTGAAAAATTTTGCTTGTTGTGTTGCTCACACCATGCCTTGCAGATCTTTCGCTGGTTTTTTTTGTGGACCTGATTTTTTTTTACCGGCCTGTTGGT